>OY482674.1:105687489-106089989 GCA_960531455.1 Urophora cardui
CATCGTTTTCCAAGAAATAATAATAATTTTTACATACATACATACATATGTGTTTATTTCTCACACATTAAGTAAACAATTAAAACTGGGATGTGTATTAAGAAGAGAGAAAATTAGCGGAAATAATAAAGATACAAAATTAAGACTGCTGTTTGGATAATTTACATTCAATAATATTCAATATTAGCCTTAAGAAGAACTAATTTTTCAAAAGAAACAACGTAAAGTACATGGCGTCGAGGACTGTTTATAATGACCGCCAACGAAAATAGCCTTTCCACAGGTGCTGACGATGTGCTGTGCGATGAGCGGGGTGCTGAATCTTAAAGATGCTTTCTTTATCAGAGGATATATTTTAAAACAGCCATGGCTACTATCAGCATCGTTCAAACAGCTCTGAACAGCTACATTTGAAAACTATGTATCATTGCGGCGAAAAAAATTACATATCAGCTGGTCTGCCGATACCACCTTTCTAGTTGCATCATGGCTTACGTAATAAGCATTTTAAAAATATTCCCCTTTCACAATTTTAATCATATAAAAACACACCAAAGTAGTAAAAAAGTACTAAACTACTCCTAAATTTGTCCCCCTTTTCTACTCCCTTCAAATGCATGACCGGAATAAGAGTGAGACGTTAAAGTGCTGTCATTGGCCGTGATATCACCTATTTTTATTTCACCATGGCTAAGACCAAAAAAAAAACAATATGTATACATATGTACATATAGTCACTATAGAAGAAAAAAGACGCAAACTGTTTTTATGAGGAAGAAAGACGCATACTTTTTTTCTTTCAAAGAAAGACGCATTAAAAATATTTTTCGAAAGACTCTTTATTTTTTTTTGATAACGAAGAGACACGCTTTATTTTGTTTACTATAAAGAAAGACGCATTTAAATATTTTTTATGCTATGGTTATGGTTACAATCTTGATTGCCAATCAAAATCGGAAACATTTCGTGATTGGTGAGAGGTGGTTACGCTTACATTGATGATTGGAGCGCACATACACAACATAACACATGATAATTACTGAGCACATACACAACATAACACATTATTACCTCTGAAACCTCGTTTGCTGGCTGCCTGTTTCACACAGCAAGTTTGCTGGATGTGAGAGTCCGAAAATTCTCTCACCGTCGGAGTGCACAACAACAATTACACGGTGCTCGACCAGCTTGATTGGTAGCATAACCAGGCCATTAGGAAAGAAAGACGTATTCGATTTTTTTTATTTTTCTTTGTCAATATTAATGCTAATGCGTCTTTCTTCGCAGTTAATAATGCTAATGCGCCTTTCTTCGTCGTTTAAGGGCGATCTTCTCTCCCAATCCGAGACGTACTCCTTAATTTTAGTTTTTCCTAATAATTGGGTGGACCTATAGTTTTATACCGGCTCCTAACGGCGAATGCATTTTTTGTGAGGGTATGCCGCCCACTTCCAATAGGTGACCGCCATTTCTAAAACCCCTTAATTGGGTAGTAATGTAGATGACTCGTGCCTGTGCACTTTTCAGCCCGAAGTAGCTTGCACAATCTATCGATTTTTGCCTTTGTCTTGCTAAACTCAATTCAACTTATAAATATTGTGTATTTTACCTTAATAAAGATACTGACCAGAGATCAGCATGCGATACATTTTTTGTGATTTAGAGTATACTCATAAAAAATGCGGTGGGAGTATGACCGCAACCGCAAAATATGCGATCATAATAAACACCGTACCGCATTTTCTTGATCAATTCCGGTATGCGGTAGTATGGATATCACAACACCGCAAACACCGCATATCGTAAACACCGTATACCGCAAACACCGCATATCGCAAACACCGCATACCGCAAACACCGCATTTCCCAAATAGAGATATTTACAATGTTGCCAGTGCGATTTTTGTTTGTAATTTTTACCGTCTTATGGATTTCTGATGAAAAATACGGCTGATTACAAATTGATTTTAACCAAAGAATATCTATACAGGAAAACTCTAGGGGTGGTTTTTTTTTTTTTAATTTTTTCATTGAAAGGGTCACTTAAAATTTAGAGTTTGTTTACATTCAAAATAATTTGACTAATTTTCACAATCGGCAAAATTGGCTACGATACATTGATTCAAACCGAAGTTTTTGTCATTTTATTGGAGCAACAACAATACACGTGTTTATTTTTATACATTTTATTATGCGCCCGTCGGAATGAATACTTTTCCGTCAATCTAGCAATTCGTTTAACTGAGAAACATAGTTGAATTAGATGTCTTTTTTACGGCAAAGCTGAGATACTGAATGTGTCGATAGTCATTTATATACATTTAATTCAACTATGTTGTCAATTAAATGGATTGCTAGTTTGACGGAAAGTATTCATTCTGACGGCCCTATTAGTCGTATTGGATTTCAAAAATGAAATTTTTTGATTATTTCATTATTGAAAAATATTTTATTATTCAAAAAACTGCCACAAAAAACAAAGCACACAAAAATATAAAAAATACTTGAGAATAAATTTGCTGTATATCTTATAATCAGTAACACATATCTACATATGTATTTATGTACAAACAAAAATGAATTTTCAATTGCCTATACCTTTGCAGTGTGTGAAAAATTTCCGGCAACACTGAATAGTATACAAATAAACAAATGCGTGTTTGCGGTGATTGCGGTGTTTGCGATATGCGGTGTTTGCGATATGCGGTGTTTGCGGTATGCGGTGTTTGCGTTATGCGATGTTTACGGTATGCGGTGTAAACAACACTAAATACCGCAATATCATTTAGGTTTTCAATCAATGCGGTGGCAGTGAATTTTTTTTCTGGGTAGGTACTTATTTTTTGAGTGGCTTAAAAAATAAATATTTTTGCGGTGCTTTAGAAAATGCGGTGCACCGCTGCGGATCTCTGATACTGACATATGTACCTACATATAGAGGCGAGGTAGGTAGGTATTAGGGATTCCAATCCCGGGATCCCGGGATCCCGCCCTTTTGGACACCCCGAAAATCCCGGGATCGCTAGAATTTTATCCCGGGATTTTTGGGATAAGATAAAGACAGAATATTCCCATATTATAGCAAAGAAAAGTTGTATTTTATATAATTTTTAGTGGTCTCAGATCGGTATACTAATAGCATTTCCTATTCTGCATGAAAATGTTGCATTATTACATTGCACCATTATCAACATGTGCCCTGTGCCCTATAAATGTTGCATTTTTCATGTGATGAATGAAACAAAAATAATGCAATGCTAAGAGCAGAAGATGTTGCCCCGTAGTCGGGCCAGTTTTATATTTTGTCAATAGAACAAACAGCCTTAAAAAAGTGTTGAGTCTGTGTGGAAGAGAACAAAAAAATGTGACAGCCCGAATAAAGTGCGACATTTTTGCCAGAATAAAAAAGTCCATTAGTCAAAGTAAGGATTAATATTTTTGATGTTTTTTTTACTAATCAAATTTTTTTGTCGTGAAGTACGCGTTGTAAAGAAACGTACGTTAGGTATTTTTAAAGCCTTTAGAATTCTTGTGGTAAAATTCATTTGATAATTTCTATTTCCTGATTTTTGGTCATTTATTTCCCAAATGTTTTTTGGAATTTTCCCATATAGAAAGTAAATAATGGAAGAAAATGCAAACAAAATTTTAATTAGACTTGATAGTTTTACATTACTCTAATAAAATTAAATACGCAGCTGCATCCTCGGAATTCATATCAAAATATGTGCCTCCGATTTTTAAATATTTTCGGAAGTTGCATTAATTTTCAGAATTTTTCGGCAAGCTTGGAAATATTCGCTTAAACGAAGTGTGTCGTTAAATTCTAAAAATTTTTATTGGAAATTATCAAATGATCGCAAACCTTTTTATCCTAATATCCTAAATGTACCAACTATAAAGGAAAATGTTTTGTTCACCAAATGTATTTAATTTTCTTTGTTGATTGTGTTTTTTAAAGTAACTCTTAAGTGTTATTAAATAATACGCATGATTTTACGTTCCTATTTTATTTTGTTAGTAATGAAATAATAAAAAATGGCAATAAAAATCTATTTTTTCTTTGCATGTTAAAGTTGTAGCGTCTCTCGAAAATATACATATTTAATTTTTCAACCTCAAATGTGGGAAAATAATACTGGTTGACAAATTTTTGTAACAGAAATAAAATTCTACGTTTCAAAAGGATTTCGGTGCACTTTTTGAGATATTCTTGTCCAAAGACGCGAAAAATGCGGTTTTTGGCCATATTCACTCCTCAATATCTTTAAAATTGCCCACATTCATTAAAAACTGATTAGATCTATTGAAAGCACGATCATTTCTCTTGAAGACAATGTTTTGCTTTTTCGGATATCTTGCTTGTAACTTGCAATATTGCAAATAAAAATTTTGTAGCACGCTTTTAGGCAGTTTATTATATTAGTTGTATTCGCGTACAGCAATTTGTTGCAATTTATTACAATTTTGCAACAAATATCCGCTTTTTCCATTTTTTTACGCAAAAAAATTGCAGAAGTGATGGAAATGAGAGAGCAAAGTGACGTTTATTTTTGTGAGAGGCTGCAAAATTCTGCAGGACAAATTTTTTCCATCACATTTGTCCAGCAGCAAAACAGCTGATGAAAAAACATATGTTTGTAATTTGCGAAAATTGCAAAATTGAAATTCAAAATTAAAAAAGTTAAATATGGACGAATTAATTATGAAAGATGTAAATAAATAACATTTGATTATGTCTGCATCTGTACTTGAGCTAAATGTCGGATGATAACAGCAGCATTGTATGTTTGTTGCTTAATGTAGGAAGTCCGCCGGTTACCCTCTGCTAACTTATATGTATGTATGTATGTATGTCAATATGCAATGCCAGCAGGCAGCCGCAGCTCCGCATTTATATACATACATACATGTTTCTTTATTAGTAAAATACAATGCAGGCATAATCTACAGCTGAAACTAAGCTAAAGTAATACAAATTTCGTATAAATTTTTGTAAATATAGGATTTGTATATATTTTGTTAATTCCCATAATTTTAATTTGATCAGCTGTTCATCTTTCCTGCAAGATTTGAATAGATTTGCATTTTTTTACTTTTTTGGATATTTTTCTCTTGTGAGAGGAAGAATGATATTTGGCGAGATAGAGGGTGATAGAGGCAAACAGAGAAAAGCTGCTGGAAAAAGTACGCGAGTACACCTATTAACAACAAACTGTGCGTTAGAATGAAATAAGTGAATTAATTTATATTAATTTATCGAAAATACGACTAAATTTTGCGTGACTGAAACAAAAATTCCAATCAGGCCTACTATGTATATATTTTCTATACTGAAATAAAAATAGTTCGGCAGAGCAGCTACAAAACTTGATTTCGATTAAAACAGCGCTACAAATACTGCCGTTGATTTCGAAGAAAAATACCTTATTGTACAAAAACATATATTTCTAGATATATAAATAAGAAACCCGAGAAAACAAAGCGCTGTTTTCAAGAGAATTGATCGTTCTTTCAATAGCTGCAATCATTTTTTAATGAAAGTAAGTAATTTAACAGATTGAGCAGTGAATATAGCAAAAAATCGCATAAATATCTCAAAACCTACAAGTATTACCGAAAATCCGACTTCAGATTCAGATTCAGGGCACCGAAATCCTTTAGAAAAGTAGAATTTTATTTGAGTTAGAAAATTTTTTGGAAATTTTGTCGGCCTGTATAATTAATGTCCAAATCCCGGGATAAATCTCGGGATCCCGGGATTAGAAAAAAAATCTCGAAAATCCCGGGATCGTAAAAATCCGAAAAATTGGAATCCCTAGTAGGTATCCATTTTGATATTGAAAATTTGTATATAATGAACCACGATCCGATAAAAATTACCTTTTCCAGAGGGTAGGGGTGGTCTCACAGATCACAAAAAACAAAGTCCCACCCGCCGGACGCTTGTAGTTCAGAAGAGATTCCTTGTTAAAGTAATGTATCTGTAGAACACATTTTTGTGTTGACGGCCTTCGGCCGCGCTTCAAAAAAATAACACTCAGCCGGCAAAATTCTCTTTCTGGATTAATATCTATGGACCAATCCACAGTGGTTTTGTATAGAATACCTTTTTCTTTGGCGGCATACGGGCGCGCTTTAAAAAATAATCCTCAGCCGACAGGATTCTCTTTCTGAAGATCTTTAATATTATAATTTAATAATAGTTGAAAGTGTTAAAATTAGACGAAAAAAGTGTTCTGCACAAAAGCATATTTTTTGCAACTTTAAATGCCTAAGTGTGAAGGCGCTGTAAATTACACCTAATTGAGTGGCAACGCTACTCATTTTGATCTATCTATCGAGTCACCTTATCACAATTAAGATCGGGATTCTGTAGTAGGCTCAATTCCTACAGGGCCAGAATCGATCCAAACATACCTAACGTATGCCCGGCATGTGGAGGGACGCCGTACGACACACAGCACCTCTTTGCATGCCACCTCAAACCAACCAACTTAACACCCTTGTCCCGCTGGACAAGCCCAAAAGAAGCTGCAACATTCTTGGGCCTTCCGTTAAGTGAAATTGATGACAATTTGTGAGCAGAACTCGTCGGCTAAGCAGGGCTTAGTACCGCTACAACAACAACAACAACATCTATCTATCTACTCGTTTTGACAGTTCAATAATCGGTCGGAAAAAGTGAAAAAAGGCAAATTGTTAACTTCGATTTTATTAAAATATAGTATTTTTATTTAATTCTAAAATATTGCAACTTGTTGTGTGTTATTTAGTAAATATAAGGTATGTGTGATACTATGATAAATAAATTAGTTGAATTTATGTGTTGGTGTGTGTGTAATGACCAAGCAAAAAGTTAGATCGTTTTTTATTAATAATTTTTTTTTAAAACAAAAAAGTAAAGCTCCGCCTTCGGATTTGTGTTCCTGAGATCGAAACGCGTCGATTGGTACCCCATTTGTAAAAATTGGAGCAGTTTTAGTCGATGCACCGTAAACTAGATAATTACCAATATATCTCAACACCCTCAATAGTGCTAGTAAAGTTATCAATGTTAGAGGTAAAGGGTTAATAAGTATTCCAAAGGTGCATCCACGAGAAAAATACGAAACAATTGTACAGGGAACTGTTTGCAACGGGTACGGGACAACCAAGTTCGCTTATAGGAGAAAACATGGAAACAACGGGGAGGGCTAAGTTAATACATATTTATATAAATACGCAGGTACCTCATAACAGCAATTGCATGTTTTTTATATTTTCTTTCGTAAGGTCACCACATTTTTACCAAGTAAATGCAGTTAACAAAAGCACATTTTGTGATAACACAAAATATAAGTAAACTTGTGTACGTTTTACGCAGTCCTACTTTATAATAGTGTAAAGTAAATACTTTATTTGATAAAGAAAATTAAAATCACTCACCAATTATTATATTAAACTAAGTACTCCATCATTTTTTCATAATTTTTCGTTTTTCTGATGAGATAGAACTGCTCACTGACAGATCTTTACACGTTTTCTTCTTCTTCTCCTTTTTAATTATTGCAATAGTAAAGACTTTGGTAACACTGGGTAACACTGCACAGTGAAGATGACAAGAAAAAATGTCCAATTCGAGTTTCACAATATGCGATATATTTACTGTTCTTTTTCATACAAATCTACACTGTCTATTTATATTTCTCAATGCACACAGTGAATAATTCACATTTCTTATATTTTCTCAAGCAATTAATGCTATTTTTTTAACTCTTAATACGCAATTTTTTTAATTTTTGTAGAGCAAAAATTTTCGCAGTCCAAAAAGATGTAAACCAAGCTGCCAGCCTCACTGAAGAATATGAATTAAAACAGATATGTAATTTCCCTTTTATAAGGGAAATTTCCCAAAAACCTAAACGTGTATCCACACTTGGCAAAATTTATGAATCAATTGCTTATGGTAAAAGAGGTCAATATGTAGATCTGGAACTCCGAACAATGTTTGCAGATTTTGTAACTTAGGCACTCTGCACACGAGGCGTATCGTCATAGACGCGTACGAGACATTTCATGTAGCGTCGATTTCTCTACGCCTCAAGATCTGCACACGAAGCGACATGAAACTTCGCTGCACAAAACAAACAAACAAATTAATAATACGGTTTTTTGCTTTAAATTTCGAAGCTTTAAATAGAAAAGATAAAAAATTTTACGGAATCTTCCATTTTCTTTAATTATACACTAATTTTTTCCGATTTTTTACACAAATTTTACTGCTTTCATAAATTCCACCAAGTGGAAAAATGTAAACAAACATCTTCTTCTTCCTCTTTTCTAAGCGTAGTACGCCTAGCTACCAGCACTGCTTTACGCCAAGCGACATGTAGCCAGCATACTTTGACGAATGCATGAAGCTGACGACTCGTGTGCAGCCCTCAATTGAAATATACGTGCGCGACATCAAAGCGTACAGCTTTCGTCTGTAGTATCTAATACGCGTCTAAAGCAGTACGCTCCGTGTGCAGAGTGCCTTACGCAGCAATGTATGTCTTAAAATATTGCGGCGACGAGTAATGTGAAAAGGCCTTTTAGCTTAAACAGAATCAGAATTAATTTAGCAATTTTTTATACAACTTGCGCAAGTTACGTTCGAAATCGCAACGTTTTTTGGGGCTGTTGTATGAAGTTGTGTCTCGGTTGTGTGAAAAGTTAAAAGTTTTGATTTTTTGTCAAGTTCTACAACCTGGTTGCATCATTTAGGGACATGTTCTTCAACATTTCATTTTATGAGAATTTTTGAAGTGAACACATCAACTCACACAAATCAAAATAAATAAAAATTAACGAATTGAACACATACTAACATACATGCATATTTGTAGAATAAATGATGCAAAATGGAAAGCTCACTTGAACAACTTATTTTGCCTTTTTTTCTATTTAATTATTCCTGCTATTGCATAACGTTCTTCGTTTGGCTCACATTTCCTTCTGTCTACCAAAAGCTATATCTCCAAATGTATTAATGTTTTTCGAATGAATCTTTCAGGGGATGTTAGTCGAGACTTTTCTTTATCTAAATTTATTACTTTCATAAATAGTTTACAAATATTCATAATAGCAAATTGTTGTTAAATAAACTAACACCATTATCATCAATTTCTAAATTAAACACACAAATAATCCTTACTATATTTTCACACGTAGCTTTATTAAGCTGTTCGAACCACTTTCACACACTTTTTATTAATTTTATTTGCCGAATTTTACATTTTAATTGTTCGACCAACTGCTTTTGTACCTTTTCAATAATAATAATGGCCACCAACATATAATAGTGATGCCACACCTACCAAAAGGTAAGTCACATGATAAGGTCGCATGCACAAAGCGCGATTCGTAGCCAATGAAATTAGTAAATAAAGGCCGCCTACGCTGAAGGGTGTATTACACAGAAGGACATCACCGTGGCGGTAGCCACGTTTGGGGCACACGTCCGGACGAATGGCGTAGCCCAGGGTTATTTTTTATAAGCCCGGACGAAGGCCGCCAACGCAGAAAAATTCAATACGACCCAATTCGTTTACCACTGTGACGACGGCCTTATGAAATAGTCGACTGCGTGTGGCAACACCGGTGTTTCTATTTCATTGTTTCGCAGAGAAAAGTGAAGTTAAATTTGACTTTTTTTGCAACTTTAACTACAAATTACTTTAAAACTATACATCTCCGCAAGCCAAGACTTTTACATTTAGAATCAGGAGGATCTCCTCTACAACGCCCAATAACTCTTTTTTTTCCAACGCGTGGTAGACGGTTGGAAAATTTTCCCCTTCGTCTTATTAAAAGCGCAGAAATATGCACCTCTATCTTCACTCAAAATAATATTTCACAAAATGAGATTGTACAACAAGGTTGTACAATAAATTGTACCGTATGTAGGCAAACAACCCAACTCGTTTACAACCAAGCTGGATCAACGGTCGTAACGTGTACGTCTTTCCTTGTCACCCATTATCTTTTGTAGATTAATCTAGATACAAAAAAATCCCAAAAAGTATTATCGCTCTGTACTGAACCATGATTCTCCATGGTACTGAACACACCAAGTATAGATAGAAAGAATAAATAAGGATTGAAGATTTAGCAAATTCATTCAACAGTGAAAGATGAAAATATTAAATAATTAATTATTTGGATTTAAAAATCAACAAATACAAGTTCTACTTCCTGTTTAACAAAATTACGCATTTACAAGAAAGCAGTTCCGATACGTAAACAACAAAGAGATAAAAAATTAAAAACAAACGAAAAAGAATAACAAAAGCTGGAGATGAAAAAGCACAGTGAAGGTGGCGGCTACAGCATAATAACGCAATTAAAAAAGTCATAAAAATAAAAAAATTTAGCGGAAAAATATATAACGGCGGCGCAAATTGTTGTTGTATATGTTAGAGAAACGCACCGTAATAACAAATTTTGCAAAATGTCAGAGGAGATTGCAAGCGAATTGCACAAGCTGGAAATCACCATATCGCCACCAACAGACGCCACTACCATACCCCAACAATCAGACGGAGGAACTGGACATTTTCTTGATACCGCAAATTTACCACTCGAATTGAATCCATTCTATGAAGATGAAATTGCAACAAAGGATTTTAAATGTAATGATAACCAGTTGCGGTCCTCCACAGTCGCCACAATAACAATGCAACGTAATCAGCTGCCTGGCTGCCGTCGCTGTAGATTACGCCGTCGTTCTGAGGGTAGTGTGGGAGATGCATACAAGTCAGATCCCCAAACAATGCTATTAAATTCAGTACCCACATGTGTTGTCGGTTGCTGGACACATTCAACGCTAGGAGGAGTACAACAGCAATCTATCAAACATCGTCGCCGCAATATTTTAAGACCTCCATTGCTGCGTAAGTTACAAAATCTGCAAACATTGTTGCAGGTGATGCCAGCATCTGAAAACAACAGTGAAAAACTGGTGCCATTAGCAAGTGTGTCTGGAAGCACAGCTACAACATTGTCAGCTAAAGTAACACCGATTTCTTCTCAAGCAGCAGCAGCAAAGCGTGGCATATGTGATTTTCGTGATTTAATGCATGAATGTGAAAATTTGCTGGAAATGGAGAATGATGTGAAGGGACGTTTCGGGCTAGTTAGTCCGGATCAACGTTTGAATAAACATTTTACTACAATGCAACAGTTGACCAAATCACCTAGAGGTGTATTCAGTTGCAAAAAGGAGATATTTACACCAACTGTTGACCCAACTCAGCAACAATCCTCACCGGAGCGATCTATCGGAAATGTGTGTTCGCGTTCACCCCCTACAGCTAGCACATCGTGTTCGCAGCAAGCAGGCAATAGTGCCGCCGTGGCCGCAGCAGCAGCATCCAATGGCAGCGGCGGCGGTAGCAGTGGTGGAGACGATGTGACCATCGATGAACTTGCTAGTTATTTTGATACATTTGTGCATATACCGAAGAAGATGTCAACAATGGCTGAAATGATGTATATATGAATGGAGCAAGAGGTATATACCTATGGTATATTTATAGTAGAGTTGATAAAACCCCAACAACAATATTACCGCCGCGCATCTATTGTAACTACCAATGTAACCGGGTATTACCTGTTTAGACGGGCAAAACGGGGAATCAGTATCATTTCCAGTTATCAACTCAAATAATCTATATACATAGTTATAAGCACATGCGCATCTTAACATTTTTAACATCAGAAATTAGAAAAAAACCATCTTGTCGCTGAAATGAAACCAATTCTTTTTTTTTATCAAAGTATTTGAAAGTAATGAGTAGTATGTAGATATGCCAACATGCAAGTCTATTAAATTATAATTTATATTCCTCCTAATATACATACTATTTGTTTTATATGAATGTAATGTCACAATAGCTATAACATGTAAAAATATGAGTTTTATAGTGTTTATATGTACATATACGGATTTGCTATGTATTTAATACATATAAATCATATAATGAAATACATATGTGTATAGATACATATAAATTTAGCTCATAATAAACAATGCTAAGCAGTAAGTGTGATAGATTTTTACTTTTTAACTAAATAAGGTGAAAAAAAAAACAGCTTAAAAACAATTGGATACAACAACCGCGATGCATGTATGTAGGACCTACATTGTAGGTACTCTCAGGAAAATATTTTGAAAGGCGCCTGTTGTATTTGAAATATAGATACATGCGGGGGTGCTCGATATTTTTTTTGCCTTGATTGCACCTGGCATCACTTTTCATTATTGGGCCATGGTATAAGTATGCCGTCACGTCGGGGTCACCAAAATGTTAAAGGAAAATACCGACACGCACGGTTTGGTAATAATAGAAAACTCAACTCCAGTTTCCTGGAGTGCCTTTATTTACACTAAATTTCCTAATCTAATTTGCACATGTACATAAGTGTATACATATGTACATTATATGTATATACATATGTACATTATGTGCGTTACTTAAATATATCTTAATCCTAAATAAACCCAACAACGTAGATAACACATGTATGTGAAATCTATCAATACTATTTAAATGCATTTAAACATCTTGTTTACTCAGGTGTCTTATCTGTCTGATAAGACAGTTGAGTCTCATCGTTATCGTCCTAGACGACAAACACAAGAGTGCGATAGCGGTCTCGCCATAACTAAATATGCATAGCTATGAATGCTATGCAAGTAATAGTTGTGTCTTTATACATGTGTGTATCTACATATGTTGGGAGCTGTTCAGAACTCTGAACAATACCAGAGGCCTCGGGTTCTAACCCCAGTCCGGACAAACACCAAAAAAATTTGTCTAATTAATTAAAAACCAATTATTGGGTTTTTAGAAATACCGGAATCAATTAATATAGCATTAATTTTAAGGCAAATATTTTATATTTATAGTATATCCTACTTCCCATATCTAGATATTTGTTGCATATTTTTCATTAAAAAAGGTAAATATGCAAATAATTCCATTCTCACCCCTTTTCAAACTTTATTATACATTTTTAATTCACTTCTCGATTAATATAATAAGTAATAAAGTCATTTCATGAAATGGTGGCAAATATCCAAAATCCCTCATTTGTTTATTATTTATGGTGGATTTGATCTGGTTTGTGGTATCAGCTGATTTTGCTGTCAGCTGTTTTCCCTGATTCGTCAGTGTTTGAAAGTGAAAAGACAGTTCAGGCCCCCGTGAGAGCAGATAAATTTGAGAGTTTCGCATCTAGCATAGATAACTAGATACGAAACTCTTCATTTCGTGAGAGCGCTGTCAAAATGCGCATTTTTTATAACATTTTTCATTGGTGCCACTCTGTACGAAAACTGAAAATGGGTATTTTACATATTATTTCTGGGAATTTTCGGCTTCCTTATGTTATTGAAGACTATAGCAATAATACAATTTTGTTTATACCAAATTAAGGTAAGGATATAACCACAAAAGTGATACACAGGATAGTATGATTTTCCCACATTCCGAATATTCGTGTTCGAAACCCAATCGCAGACGAATTAAGAATAACGCACAAAAAGTGGTGGACGGTAATATATGTAGTTGGGTTTTATTTTTTAAGAAATATTTTACTCTATTTTGCAATTCTATTAAAATGTGAATATATTAGAACTGAAATATAATAATTTTTAACCGGATATATATATAAAACTACAGAAGAATCGCTGCCCGCGTTCCATCTCATTAACATATTTTTTATAATTTTAACTGAAACACAATTTTTTCCAGTTGAAACAGTAAACTTCACTGCATATTACACACAAGCAATACAATTACCTCTGTATTTTTTATAATTCCTTATTATTTCAACAAAATTGGGCACATAAAACAAAACATCAAAATCCACCGAAAGTGACAATTTATTTTGGCGCGTTTTCCCTTCTGGCACCTGCAATTTGCACAAACAGCTGATCGGCCGGGTTTTCTGTTGTGTTGATGCTGGCAACAAAGCCACAGAAAACCCGTGGGAAAATCATAAAAGTGAGAGAGTAAAAAAGAGTTTCGTATCAAGTCATCTTTGCTATACACACTTGCGACAAAGATGACCTTGCGACTCAATCGACAAAGATGACTTGATACGAAACTCTTTTTTACTCTCTCACTTTTATGATTTTCCCACGGGTTTTCTGTGGCTTTGTTGCCAGCATCAACACAACAGAAAACCCGGCCGATCAGCTGTTTGTGCAAATTGCAGGTGCCAGAAGGGAAAACGCGCCAAAATAAATTGTCACTTTCGGTGGATTTTGATGTTTTGTTTTATGTGCCCAATTTTGTTGAAATAATAAGGAATTATAAAAAATACAGAGGTAATTGTATTGCTTGTGTGTAATATGCAGTGAAGTTTACTGTTTCAACTGGAAAAAATTGTGTTTCAGTTAAAATTATAAAAAATATGTTAAATATGTTTACTGTTTCAACTGGAAAAAATTGTGTTTCAGTTAAAATTATAAAAAATATGTTAATGAGATGGAACGCGGGCAGCGATTCTTCTGTAATTTTATATATATATCCGGTTAAAAATTATTATATTTCAGTTCTAATATATTCACATTTTAATAGAATTGCAAAATAGAGTAAAATATTTCTTAAAAAATAAAACCCAACTACATATATTACCGTCCACCACTTTTTGTGCGTTATTCTTAATTTGTCTGCGATTGGGTTTCGAACACGAATATTCGGAATGTGGGAAAATCATACTATCCTGTGTATCACTTTTGTGGTTATATCCTTACCTTAATTTGGTATAAACAAAATTGTATTATTGCTATAGTCTTCAATAACATAAGGAAGCCGAAAATTCCCAGAAATAATATGTAAAATACCCATTTTCAGTTTTCGAACAGAGTGGCACCAATGAAAAATGTTATAAAAAATGCGCATTTTGACAGCGCTCTCACGAAATGAAGAGTTTCGTATCTAGTTATCTATGTCAATCGATTTAGTCGAATGTTGATTTGCATGGGAATGTATGGAAGCATTCACACTACATTCAATTAGTTGTACAACTGAAACAGTTGGATTTGCAGCCCAATTTCATTCCAACTGAAACAGTTGTACAACTGCTTGATCAGCAAGGCGCCCTTCTACGTATTCACACTTGAGACAATTTAGTCGAACGACTACAACAACAACAGTGATATTCGTAGTGGAAAGAGTTGCCATGCTGACAGCACTACTTTTATTTCACTTTTGGTAAATTGTAGAGATTGAATATTTCAATTAATATTTTCAAAATGTTTAAAAACAAAAGGTTCGTTTCTTATTAACTACACCATTTCCAGATGGATTTTAGAAAGCGTTAACTGGATTTTAGAAAGGGGAAATTGGATTTTAGAAATGTCAATTGGATTTTAGAAAGGGGAAATTGGATTTTAGAAATGTCAATTGGATTTTAGAAAGCGTTAAAATGATTTTAGAAAACAAAATTGGATTTTTGAAAGCGTGAATTGGATTTCAGAATGTGCGTTTAAAATAAATTTTACACAGAATTTTTCGAATAGAAATTCTTTATTGCGTATGAAAGTATAAATTAATAATTATATAAATTTTCGAAAGTCCAATTTAAAGTTTCTAAAGTCCAATTTCCCTTTTCTAAAATCAAATCTACATTTCTAAAATCCAATTTTCCCTTTCTAAAATCCATTTGGCTATTTTAAAATCTAATTTCCCCTTTCTAAAATCCAATTGACATTTCTAAAATCTAATTTCCCCTTTCTAAAATCCAATTGACATTTCTAAAATCCAATTTCCCCTTTCTAAAATCCAATTGACATTTCTAAGATCCAATTTCCCCTTTCTAAAATCCAGTTGACGCTTTCTAAAATCCATCTGGAAATGGTGTAGTTATAGACAAGAATTATCTAACTAAGGATATTTACTTCCGTTTTCATATGTTTCTTGATATTGTTGTTCTCTTCAAATGTCATTAATTGCATTTTAAAATAGAAATAATGAAAATGAAATTTCATGAAAATTATTAATGGCTGATTTTTACTATTTTTCCGTTTCTTGTACTTCTGTTCGTTTCGCCTTTATGAGCGTAATTCCTTCCGTTTTTCTCTTTTCATTTACTTGACAGCTAGTTGCTAGTTTAATAAGAAACAAAGCCAAACAATGTATGCACTTTTTGTTTATTTTATTGTTTTTTATTTATTAATCAAGTTGACAGCTGACAAGAAGGTGCTTTCATGTAAGAATGCAGATAAACTTTAACAATTTAATACTTCATCACTTTATATGAAGACCACTAATGTAAAATTTGCTGAGTAAAATGTGAACATTGGCAACACTATGTCATTGTCAAGCGCACGACTATTTAGTCTCAAGTGTGAATAGCTGCCACCGATTCGACTAAATAGTTGGAGTAGTGTGAATAAAACAGTCCAATTCGACCAAATCGATTGAGTCGCAAGTGTGTATAGGCTCTTAGATGCGCATACGCACACGCATTCGCATACGGTGCATTAGAGTTGGACTATTAGACGACAACGCAAATCGAGTTGTTAGCTTAACAACAATGACGTTTGCAGTGACAACAGTAGGATTCGCTAACTTATTTTTCACGACATAAAACAGCTGACTTTTAGTATTTATTCAAAATGACAGGAAGCTGAAACTCTGCTCACCTCAGCTATTTGAAACGTTGATATTTACGAAAAGCACAAAAAAAAGGTGCAGAAGTGCAAAAATAAACTTTCTTAATATAAATTTTCTTAATAAATATAAATAAATATGTAAGTAAATATAACTAGTATTAATATATATATGCATTAGTCAAACATTGAGGCATATTAAAGATGTCCCCACGCGTGTGTACCAATGCAAATGCTTGCGAAAACATTTGTACAATAATACATACGTGAGTTAATTAATTTAAAAAGAGTGGTTTAATTCGAGTAATTTACTATCCATTTTATGTGAATATTGATTCAAAATCAATTCCGGGTATGTTTTAATCAAATACTGAGGCATTTATTAAGATGTCCACACGGTGGTGTACCACTGAAAATGCTTGTGAAAACATTTGTACAATAATACATACGTGAGGTAATTAATTTAAAAAAAGTTGCTTAATTCAAGTAATTTATTGTCTATTTTATTTGAATATATATTCAAAACCAATTCCGGATATCTATTTATCAAATATAAGAAATATATTTGGCTTTATACCTTTCTCACAAGTTTTCTCACAAATAAACAACACAAAACCACAAGTCGTCAAATCACTGACGTTGACGGCAACAGCTGTTTGTTCGATCGAATAAATTGTAACCATGGTATTCATAGTAACGAATTTTTTCAATTTGAATTGAAAGAAATTTTTTCAATTTGAAAAAATTACACATCCTGCAGTAAATTTGTTTCACTGCTGAATGATCATTGATGTTTCTTCTGAGTACAATTTTTATTATTATTATTATTTTTTTTTTTTTTGAAAAAAGCAAACCATTTATATGAAAAATTCAGCAGTCTTTATTTGAAAATACTCACTGATGCCTCTTCAGTCATAGATGAATTTCATCAGTGATTCATAAAAGATTCATTTCGCATTTTTACTTCGCGGAATATCAGTTTAGCCGTACTACAAAGTAGCCCCTTTCCGGTATTCTCGGTGAGTTTTTAATTTAGTTTAGTAGTTACGATCACTTAATTTAGGCTTTGTGATCACTCTGGTATATAGTTTGTGGAGGTTTTGGAGATTGATCTATTATAACTCCATATCGTCGCATAAAGTGTAATACCGCGTATCCGCTACCACCCAAATTTTACAGGAGACAGTAAAAACTGTTTTAATTCAAAACGGTTCGGAATTTTGCAAACCCACATCCAAACCAAGGTAGATTTTTGGATTATATTCTTAATTCAAATATCATTTTGGCGAAAAACAGTTAAATGTGCAGTTATTGGCCTACTTATGTATTTATAAGCGGTTTTGCGTCTTTTATTTTGTTCAATAGTGACGTATAGGCGGGATTGCAGGTGTACTTAAAAACTTTTCTTCAATAAAGCAAAGTTATAATCCATTTAGTGTTTATGAAAGTATAATCAACTTTAGTACATTACAGTACAGTTATAAAGCAATAACACCTATTATTCGCGGTTTTGGTTCGAAAAATTTCCTTAAAAAAAGCGGTTTTGAAACTGTGTCATTATTTGGAATTGCGTTGTGTGAATCTCAAAATTGTTGCATGAATGGATGGGGACGGACGCCAAGAATGTATTTTTGATGAAATCTCATTTTTGGCAAAAAGTTAACGCGGTTTTGCACTTTAAACGACGATATGTATGTACACCACCATACAGGCGCGGATCCAGGATTTCGGCAAGGGGGGGATTTTGAAAATTTTTTTTGGAAGATGTTTTTAAGGGCAGACGCTGGTGAAAATATGGACTAATACCACCTACTATTATTATTCTATATACTAGTTGCACCATTTCCCGCACCTTAAAAACACCAAACTCAAAACCCTCCAAATTAACAATATCTGTCATCACATAAAGTGCAGGAGATTTCAATTGAAGTTCTAAATAACATGTATAACGTACATGTATTTAATAAATTCATAAATTAAAAAAGCCGGCATATGCGGGTGTTAGGCCTTCAGATGGCTCTGAAGCTACTTTATTATAAACTTGACCACTGCGCGACACCTAGTGAAGGGTAGCAGTTATTATATGATATAATTTGAAGCGCGAGGTCGCTACTGCGTGTTCTAAATTTTCAAACGTGCAACCAAAGAACGTATGTTGTATACTCTGAAAAAAATACCCGTAGCTAAACCAACAACTTTCCGCTGTTGAATCTCCGTCTTTGATTCAACAGCAAAAGTATTTGTTTTTACAGCAAAGTTTTTGACCCAACAATTTATTCAAAAACGGCCGTTGTTGTTTCAAAAACTTTCTTGCTTTTAAAATATTTTTTGTGAGAAAATATTTTTTTGTGAGAAAACCAACAAAAAAAAAAAAAAATTATGGAGAGAAGATGAAGAGAAAAATCCAAAAAAAAGTTTATTTTTAGCAACAATTTTCTCCCCGTTGTTGATTTAAAGGCAAAAGTATTTGACCCAACAGTTTCCGCTGTAAACAAAACTAATGAGAACATATTTTTTTTAAATTTTATTTTTACAATGATTCAAATAATTCATGGATTCTTTTTTAGGAAATGGAAGTATAAATAGGTTACTACAATTCAATATAATGTTGAATGTTCCACTATATGATGATTGAATAGAATTTCAGGTTGATGTCATTGTTCGAATCCGCAGGAGAATATAAAATAAAGAAGAAAAATCAGAATAAGAAATAAGGATAGCAACCAGTGAATGATAAGAAGGAGAGAAGAATAGGAGAACAAGCGGAGGCTACATATTTGCAGTTGGGACCCGGGCGGAGAGAAGATGAAGAGTAAAATGCAAACAAAAATTAATTTTTAGGTGAAAATTTTTTCCAACAATCTCCGTTATTGACTTAACTCAACAACGCTCGCACCTTTGAAACAACAACGGAGCGTTGTTGGGCACATTTCAACTGCGGAAAGTAGTTGATTTAACAGCGAAAGTCTTTAGATTTACAACGTTTTTTTTTCAGAATAGGAAGGGAAAATTCGGTATTTTGACCGAGTGAGGTGGAAATCGTTTAGTCAAAAAAAGATGATGACTTCGCGAGTTCCTTCCCATCATTTTTCAAGCTCGAATTCGTTTGTTTTTTCGCGGCGAAAAATAAATTTATTTTGAATTTCTTTTGCTTGACATTTAGTTATTGTTTCTATTCATACTCTACCGCCACTGCAAAGATGGTTGAAAATGAGCCGGGCTGCAAATTTTAGAATTTTGTAAAAACCTTGATCTGATGAAAAGCTCTGTTGCCACTTTTTTATCCTTTTGAAACATTTCAATTTTATGAATGAATCGCTTGTAGTATTTTAACTTCGTACTCGTTTTATTTCTTGTTTTTGGTGGTTGATTTGATTGTATAGTACGCGCTTATTGTATTAGATTTAATTCCTATAATGTTTACTTGAAAGAGTTTTTTAGTGCTCAGCACGAAATTTTTATTTAATTCAATTTTTAATTGTTGGGGTAAGTGGAAAAAAATTCAACAACTATTTACAGCGAAGGTTGAGTGTATAGCTATTTCACGAAAAACCATTTTCGAACATCAGCACTCTTTCCGGAAGTGGATGCTACCGGGGATTGAACCCGAGTACATTCCATCTTCAGCCGCTATGACCCAATGCATAAACACACTCGGCCATTGAGACTCTGTGCAACCTGTTGGATTTTCCCCACTTTTGCCTTTTTCATTTTCAATATGTTTATGCGTTGGGTCATTGAGGCTGAAGATGGAATGTACTCGGGTTCAATCCCCGGTAGCATCCACTTCCGGAAAGAGTGCTGATGATCGAAAATGGTTTTTCGTGAAATAGCTATACACTCAACCTTCGATGTAAATAGTTGTTGAATTTTAATTCCTCTAAATTTCGGGTATTTTCTATTTAACTATAAGTTGTAATTGTATGTTATTATTGCCTACAAGGACAACTATTTTAATGAACTGATTCAATTGTACCTGTTCCACCTTGTGGATATGTGCATATAAAATATAATCTGAAAATAAATGAAAATAAATGTCGAGTTTTGCCTTTGGACAGCTAAACCCATCCAACCATTGCTTTCCTTGATCAGTTTGGGAAATTTGGGCGCAGAATCTATAAAGGCATTAATTTGGGATCTATGATAAACCACAAGGGGGGGGGCGGGGTTGAACCCCCAAAACCCCCCCGTGGATCCGCCACTGCCACCATACCAAGTGAGCATTTCAGTCTATATATGTATGTATGTACATATGTCCAATCCAATTACAAAAAAATATGTACCCTAGATTTTAACAATATGAGTTGCTTATTTCCGCGGTGCAATAATACCAAATATGGCGACGATACCCTTTATTCGCGGAGAGTGGATGAAGATTTGTGGAGTGAGCGAAGAGGAGCTACCGGAAGTTCCATAAATCTGCTCACTAGTGCCCTTTCTATTTCTGTCCTTTGATTCCTGAAATACCCAAACTTTCACACAAAAATCTACGCATTCAAAAAATAAAAGTCTGGCATCGCTATACTCCAAAACTGACATAAGATCAAACTTCAAAAATCTGCTTTTTAATCAAAAAGACAGCGTCAAAATGACAATGCACATACCTGTATTTTTTGTACCATGTTATTGGGCTAAAAATATATATATATATATATATAGAGCACCCTGTGTACATATAAATTTCACCACGAAATCATTTAAAAAGGTTCTAAATAAGAAAGGCATCGCTATAATGCAGTTACACGGCAACACCATTCACACAGTACACTTCACATACATTCCTGCACAGCTCCAAAGTCCGAAAGCGACGGGTGGGATGGTAAATATGACATTTGAAGTTGAAGCCATGGAGAAATATAAGGGAGACTTCATCCGATCAGCTGACTTCTTCTCCACTTGAAAAAATTCGAACACTAGCATTTTGTTTTTGTTTCTGTCAAAGATAACGTTTCCGTATCATTAACTGTCAAATTCTTTTGCATTTACATATGTTTCTATGACATTCTGGTGCCACAGAAGCTCCTCCTTTTCAGTTGCTTCAAGGTTGGAGCAAATTTTAATTAATCGCTATTTTCCCATTCATTTGTACGGTTCATTATCGGTGGTAGTTCGCAAAATTTATTATTAAAGTGAGCTTTGACGTTCTTTAAGACTTTTTGTTCTTATCAATATTTAAAAACAAGGAAATGGTAAGCTTAATTTCGCATTTAAATAAATATGTATGTATGTATTAGGTATTTCCTATTTAAATTAAATTTGAGCATTTTAAAATCGTCCATAGTTTTTATTTCCGCTTACGTTTAAATTTTTTTTGTACTTTTATATAAGAATAAATTGGATATATGTACTTGCATAGCTATGTATGCATCTTTGAAAGTATATAGATAAGTATATGAATATGTAAATTGCATACAATTAATTACAGCGGAGTGCAGAGGCAGGTGGTTCTATAACATTCATTTGACCTTATTTGTATGACCGTTGTTGGAGAATATCTGATTAAATTGGCAAATTTATGAGCGTCAATGAACGCCAAAATCAAAAGAAATTTGTGTTTGTGAACTTGAATTTGCATTTTGCAATGCATTTGGCGAGATGTCTTCGCGAAAAAGAACACCTGATTGCAGGGCACGATGTACTCACATACATACATATGTACATATGTATATACCCGCCCAAAAATCTTAGCCTTATTTAAGAATTAAAACAGCAGATTTAAAGGCTTCTGAAATAAGGCCTGAAAGTTATAAGGGAGGCAAATTTGTATGGCGTAAGGCTTAAAATACGGCTTATTTTCCTGTGTTGATGTCATTAGGCCACACCTTATTCCAAAGGCTTGTCCGCCATGCCAAATAAGGCCTAGAGAAGAACTAGAAAGTTAGGAGCAGACAGAGTTCATAACAGAAGCAGAGCTGCCAGCGTACTCCTTTTGTAGACCTGATTTGTCAACAATAAGCAAAACTTTTTTGCTGGGTATATACACATATCTATATAAATATCTACATATGTATATATATAAACGAATACGAATTGATTCGGCTAATCAGCATTCTAGACTTTGTTCCAGGGACGCAACGGTTATAAGAGAAATGGGGTAAAGTCATATTTAACCATTATCATGAGAAAAAAACCGTTTTGGGCCTGAATAACCCTTATAAAAACCAAAAAACCGTTTTGGGCCTGAATAACCGTTATGACAACCAAAAAAGTGTTTTGGGCTTGAATAACCGTTATGGCAACCAAAAAACTGTTTTGGGCTTGAATAACCGTTATAGCAACCAAAAAACTGTTTTGGGCCTGAATAACCGTTATTAAGATTTTTATTTTTTTTTTGGTCAGCTATAAAGGTCAAACCTATTTATTTGTCACTTTCCCTAAATATTTCTGGACGATATTGGTATCAAATGAAAGGTGTTGATCAGGACTTTTACATAGAGATGTATTGGTTATGATTCCTAGGTCGGGTCCGCAGATATGGGTCAAAATGCGGACTTGGGTGACCCCAGAAAAAATCTGAGCGATATTGGTGTCAAATGAAAGGTACTGATCAGGGCTTTTACAGAGAGATGTATTGGTTATGATTCCTAGGTCGGGTCCGCAGATATGGGTCAAAATGCGGACCTGGATGACCCCAGAAAAAATCTGAGCGATATTGGTGTCAAATGAAAGGTACTGATCAGGGTTTTTACATAGAGATGTATTGGTTATGATTCCTAGGTCGGGTCCGCAGATATGGGTCAAAACGTGGACCTGGATGACCCCAGAAAATTTCTGAGCTATATTGGTATCAAATGAAAAGAGGAAATCAGAGCTACAATATAGACCTCTATTCGATGTTATGTTTAACCCGGTTCCCTAGGGAAACGGAAAGGAAAAGGGACGGAAAGGGAGGGGAGAAAAACAAATGAAAATTGGATGGAGAGAGTTGGTGAAAGAGAGAGAGGGTAGCACAGGGAAGGAGAGAAGGAATAGGAGGGAAATGGAGAAAGGACGTGTAAGAAGAGGTAAGGGAGAGCAGTAGAGAAAGGCAAAGGGAAAGGGAAGGAAGGGGAAATGTGACGGCAAACACAAAATAAAACTGATACGGAAATGTAAGGGAAGGGGAAAGAGAAAGGAAATAGTAGAGGGGAGACTATAGGACATGAAGAGAGGCGAACTTTTGAAAATATAAATTCTTTCCTTCACTTGTTCTGTAACTAATTTGATTTTGCTGAGGCCTGTAACCCGAGGAAGGATCGGTCATCTAGGCATTTTCATTTTTATAAAGTGTGACGTCGCTTGAATAATGAAACAACGTCTAATCTAAAGTGCGGTTTCGAGAAAAGCGAATTTAAAGATTTTAAAACCTAGAAAGCAGCTTCAAATTTAAATTTTACAGTTTTTACTGCAAATCTTGTCATTTTAAATCGACCACACTTTTCACTGATTTATACGTTGTTCTTCCACACAGAAATATGAGTGGGTTTTACTAAGGTATACAACTTTATGCCATTTTTCTGAAACCATAGTAAGAAGTTAAATTCTATCATGTGAACTGTGCTACACGCGTTTTTTTTTTATCATAGTTCAGGACCCGGTGAAAATTCAATATTAATGAGTGGTGATATATGTATGAAAATAGGGACTGTTTGAAAAAACATTTTAAACTTGATATTCTTATTTTGCTCTTGGTTTGTTCGGTCACATAAGACTTGAGAACCACTCCACTAAACTGGATAATTCCTTCTGAAAGTTGGTTCGTAATTACCTCGAATCGGTTCCGGAAAAAAAGTGGAAAATATTGAGGGGCGTGGCACCTTCCATACAAACATAATCTTTCATGCTGCATACTCTGGAAGTATTTTCCGTAGAATATCTAAACTTAGTGGCAGAATAAACGAAATCAATGCATAACCTATGATAGAAATTTCGAGTTATTCGAAATGGGGGCGTGGCACCCCTGAAAGTATGTGTGGTAGAATATGAAAACAACCCTGCAGTATTTATCAGCTGGAAAACAGCACATATTTCCTACTGAATATTCAGTAGAGATGTAGTTCTAATATCTGAACTTTCCCTTTCGTTTTTATATAGAGGTGGCGTCGAAAATCAACTACCTAAAAACTGCCGAACGAGAAGGGAGAGTTTCTGTAGGAAAAAAGGCCTGAATACGTAGGGAGAACTTCCATAGCATGTATTTCAGTACACCTGATGTCTTCACTGCGTGTTCAGTTATTTTTTCAGCAATGAATTTTGAACTTACTTTCAGGCTATTTTTCATAATGAATATTCTATTGAATATGCACCTCCTTACCTCAAATACTGCTGGGAAGACATAAAAATTAAAATAACTCTAACATTGGTTAAAACCTCCTATTTGATATTGCATATGTATTGGCAATTATAATTTTAGTGGTTGGTTTATAATAGTTTATTCGTTGAGAAAATTTTACAGAATGAAAAAATAAAATTTTTTTATATGATATAACAATCGAAAAATATTTGATTAAATTCATTTTTCTATACAGTTATAAACACAGTAAAAATATTACAAGTAGAATCTATATATTAATAGGCTAACATTTTTCCCATACAAACAATTGCCAGGCTGTTTTGCACATTTAACATACTCATATCCACATAAAATTGATATGGATGTGTTCGTATGAGTGAAGAGCAGTGCATTGGCATATATTTTTTTCTATAAATTATTTAATTTCTTTATAATTAATAAATAAAGTTTTTAGTTTTGTACCATTTTTTTATGCATAGGCATATAATTTTTCTATAAATTATTTAATTTCTTTATAATTAATAAATAAAATTTTTAGTTAAGATAAATAGATATCGTAAACGTGTTTACAAATATCGTAAACACAGTTGAAGAGTCGCTTTAATTTAAAAGCGCTCACCACCGGGCCTACCTTACTAGATCTGCCTTGATTTTGACCATGATTTCACGTCGGACCGTGATCAAAAGGGCAAATCAGTGTTGCGGTACAACTGGAATTTGGAAAGTGTTGCTTATCTCCGCGAAAAGGTATAATTTTTGTACCAATACAAAGTTGAAAAAATAGCATGGTCGAATTTCGACCACCGGCGATACTAGTACAGTATTTAATTGATAATTCTAACATTTGATAAAAATATTATTTTAAAAAATAGGGTTGGGATTAGGGCGGATTGAATTTGGGCTTTTCTTGAAATCATTATTGCTCTACCTGCAGAAATTTCCAAAATTTCCAAAAAATTTTCAATTTATTTTTATAAAAAGTATTTTATTTAGATGAACATTTTATGTTCTTAATTCTCTGAAAATAATATTAGAATGAACAATTATAATAACTAAAAACACATTAACAATTTTACGTTATAAATATAAAGTATTATTTAAAAAAGGTAGAATATTTATATGTACATATATATATAAATAATCCACTACAGTATGTAAGTGGCTTAGTGAAAAAAAAATAGTTCTGCTGAGCAACTACAAAATTTGATTGCGCCTAAAACATGCTACAAATGCTGCCGTTTTTTTTCGACGACAAATACCTTATTGTACATAAATATATATTACTATATACCTAAATTAGATATCCGAAAAATTAAAACGTTGTCTTTAATAGAAATGGCCGAGCTTTCAATAGCTTTAATCAGTTTTTAAAATAAGTAAGTAATTTAAAAGATATTGAGGGGCGAATATACCCATAAAACGTGTTTTTCGCCTCTTTGGGCATGAATATCTAAAAAAATGTACGTATTACAGAAAATCAGACTTCAGATTCGGATTCAGCGCACCGAAATCCTTTAGAAAAGTAAAATTTTATTTCTGTAACAAAAATATGTTGAAATTTTGTCGACCAGTGTAACCAGACTCAGCGTATAAATCTTATGCAACATACAGAGTTTTTATAAGGGGCATTTTTTTTAAATATATTATTGAAGTAGGCGTAGTTATAAACTGATTTCACGAAGTTTTTAAATATACATATATTACCACAAATGATGAAAGTGCGTGTATCAAGTTTCGTCATAATATCACAATTACAATTACACTATGACAAAGATTGAGGGTGGTTATTTGGTGTCGGAATAATTCCCACAGAGAACGAAAGGCCGCCAAACCGTTTTGATCCCTGAGGTTAATATTTTTATACTTAGATGCACTAGTACACAAAGTATTATCATTTAGATTTTATATTATTCTGCCCCCAAATGTGCTGTCGCAGTTTTATTTATCGAGTTACGGGCTCATAAGTCTCGCAGATGCCTTGTCTAAAAAGAGCCGGTGTCAGATCCACTTTCAAAAATGTATACATATTTAATAGCCGTTAGTTTCAACAAAAATATCGTAAAATATTTTTTATTAGACCCATATAAAAATGGTCATGGTCATCAACCGATTTTGTTAATCTTTGGTCCTATTCAACACTCTTCATGTGATACCAAGGAATTTTCTGGGGTCATCCAGGTCCGCATTTTGACCCATATCTGCGGACCCGACCTAGGAATAATAACCAATACATCTCTATGTAAAAGCCCTGCAAAGCACCTTTCATTTGACACCAATATCGCTCAGATTTTTTCTGGGGTCATCCAGGTCCGCATTTTGACCCATATCTGCGGACCCGACCTAGGAATCATAACCAATACATCTCTATGTAAAAGTCCTGATCAACACCTTTCATTTGATACCAATATCGTCCAGAAATATTTAGGGAAAGTGACAAATAAATAGGTTTGACCTCTATAGCTGACCAAAAAAAAATAAAAATCTTAATAACGGTTATTCAGGCCCAAAATAGTTTTTTGGTTGCCATAACGATTATTCAAGCCCAAAACACTTTTTTGGTTGCCATAACGGTTATTCAGGCCCAAAACGGTTTTTTGGTTTTTATAATGGTTATTAAGGACCAAAAAATTTTTTTTTCTCATGATAATGGTTAAATATGACTTACCCGATTTCTCTTATAACCGTTACATCCCTGATTTATTTACATCCATATACATATAATGCTTGTTCGTTCAGGTATGTACATTAGGCCGTCTCTCCTTATATGGAGCAAAATAATCCACCATACGCCACCATATAACGCCTTTTCGGAAAAATTTCTGGATTTTTTTTGCGGCCGCTAGATGTCGCTAAAATTAAATTTCTTCATATCTTAGGTGCATATTTATGATTCGATCCCTAAGTTCATTACACTAATGTCTTTGGGCTGAGGGGAAGGCTTCGACTATCTACTCGTATTAACCCAATGTGCTCCATTGGGGTCACTGCCACTCAGTACTTAATTTACACAACCTTAATGCGCCTTTTATTGCCTGTAAGTTAAACATCGTCAAGAATCATTCATCTTTTGCAAGAGAAGTACATATTTCGATTGTTTCAGTAGAACCCGAAATAAAACACATTCAACGGCGAACTTTTTTTCGCGATACGGTCTAATATATGTATATATGCATATATATATATATATGTAGATATATAAAACAATTGCATGACCCTGACTGACTGAAGTACGCAGCTACCGTATACCGGCCGGTACTAAAATTATGTACATATCTACATTAGGGCGGAGTGAATTAGGGCTCCAGGTGCATAAAATTCATTTGCTAGATAAAATTAATTTGCTAATTTCTCCTAAAAATATACGAAATTTTCTGATGAAATATGTATGTTTAAATCAGTAGCTCTGTTCAATAACAAAAAATTGTTACGAATTTTTCGTAAAAAATTACAGATCTCCATATAAAAAGGACACTTTTTAAGAAAAATTAGTAACAATTTTTTGTTATTGAACACAGGTAGTAGGTCCGTTCGGCGGCTGCAAATTGCCGCAATTTGCAATCAAAGAAAAATATGTCTTGCTCTCCGAAAGAGAGAAACTTATACAAATTTACTGGCATTTCAGCGAACAGAACTTTGTCAAAATTTGCAGCAAATCAGCTGTTTGCCTTTATTCACAAGTGCATAACAAAATTAAAATTTTACGAAATGGAATCCAAGGGAAAGCTAAATATCTACACAAAAGCACTGTGGATTGGTCCAGGAATAAATCCAGAAAAGGAATTCTGCCGGCTGAGGGTTATCTTTTTAAAGTGCGGCCCAAGGCCGTCAACGGAAATAGTACGCAGTTTTGGTGTTTGGTTTGGTGGATTTTACGGGAAAATTTTCCAACAGTCTACCACGCGCTGAAAAAAGGACTTGTCGGGCGTTGTAGAGGAGGTCCTGCTTATTCAAAATCCAAAAGTTCCGTCGACCGGAGATATTTGTCAGTTGTAAAATTTACAAAACAAACCCCCAAAACTGTGCAGTATTACCGTATGAAGACACTTATAAAAACACGCACTATGTATATTTGTGTGCAGAACACCTTTTTGCGTTGGCGGCCTTCGGCCGCGCTTCAAAAAAATAACCCTCAGCCGGCAGAATTATCTTTCTGGGGTAACATCTATGGACCCATCACACTACCAATAAACTACCAACAAATATCTCGTGAACTATAAGCCTCCGGCAGGTTTTGATTTTAGTTTTGAGATCTGTGAGAGGCCCTCTACCTCCCTGAAAAAGTCATTTTTCTCGGACCGTGGTTCCTTAATCTAAGGCCTACCCTCTTGGTAGACAGATGGAAATCTGAGCCGATTTTACAACTTTACCAACAAATATCTCATAAACTATAGGTTTCCGGCAAGTTTTTATTTCTGTTATGACATCTGTGAAAAAGTTATTTTTTCGGGGCGTGCGTGATTAATGGACAGTTTTCCCATTTAAGTAGTATACAATCTCCTATTTGCGATTCAACAACGCAGAATCCCGAGAGTGCAGACGATGATCCCACTGCGCTGTCATTAACAAGTTTCCTTTTAGCTGGTACCTTATTAACAAATTAAATCATTTAAATAAACTTTATAAATTAAAATAATATAATTTTCTCACTTCATTTTCTATTGAATCACATATATTCCCGATTTTCATAGTTTTTTGACTTGAAATCAATTTCGACTTTTTTTTTAAATTGTAACCATATGATCGCAAATCATATGTTTTTTCTGTCTACTGAACTTTGCAATGACAAATTTCGTCAGTAAAACTTTGCAGCTTTCTTCTTCTTTGAACTGTCAAAATTGCGCTCTCTTCTGCAAATTTTGACTGAGTTTATGCCTCAAAAAACGCGAATTTGCAGTTTTTTCTGCAATTTGCAGCAATTTGCTGCCGGCGAACGGTCCTAGTGTCTCCAAGCTTATACAAAAATTCTGAAAATTCGAGGAAATTAGCAAAATTTCAAAAAAAAAATTTTCTCGAATTTTCAGAATTTTTGTATAAGCTTGGAGGGACTGATTTAAACATCATCGGAAAATTACGTATATTTTTAGGAGAAATTAGCAAATTAATTTTATGCATCTCTAACATTTTGTCCATTCTTTAATGGAATTGGGACACCTCCAAATAAAGGACTAGGCCAATGATATTTTGCAATCTTACTTCTGTACTAGAAAGGCAACTTTTTGCAGATGGAGCAATATTAATTTAAAAAAAAGCCCAAATTCACTCCGCCCTAATGTACATACAGAGCTGGTCGATAAGGATTTAGTTTTTATGGAGAGTGAAATCTTAAAAAGGAAATATGCGCTTATTTTCGTTGCACGGAATTAGCAAACAGGAAACAGGGAGCAGCAAAAGGTCAAAATGTTTACCCAGTTTCCCTGGATATTTTTGGACGATATTGGTATCAAATAAAAGGTTTTGAACATGGCTTTTACATAGAGATGTACTGACCATGATTTCTAGGTCGGGTCTCCAGATATGGGACAAAAGGTAGACGCGGATGACCCCGGAATACTGCTATCAAATGGAAGGCGCTGACCAGAACTGAAACAGATTACTTTTTAAAATACGACGATCTACCGAATCTACCGTACGGGGCTTAAATTTACCGCATTTTAAGATTCATTATTTATTTAATTAAGTACTTTGTGTCATTTAATAATATGGAGCTAGAAAACGGCGTGGAAGCTCTTTTATGTTCGAAATCGTATAACGTATGTAGAAAATCTCACGCGGTTTTGCAATTTTACGACGATATATAAATAAATAAAAATAATGATTAAGATAAGGAGTATAGTAGATTTCTGATAAAGATAAAACCACATCTGAATTGCATTTAATTGGGTATATTTAACCAAATAGGTAAATATCCACATTTTTTAGTTCAGATTAGATACTTATTGTTTTCATATCAGTCTTTGCTACCGATAAGTCATAATCAATTTATCATCATTCCATTAATGATTTTCAACAACTGTTCTCCACTTTCAGGTTGAGCCAATTCGTGTCGTTGTCACTGGTGCTGCCGGTCAAATTGCATACTCCCTGCTGTACATGATAGCACGCGGCGAAGTATTCGGCAAGGACCAACCAATAATTTTGCATTTACTCGATATACCACCAATGATGGGCGTGCTAGAGGGTGTCGTTATGGAATTGGCCGATTGTGCTTTACCCTTGGTACGTCAAGTAATACCAACAGCCGATCCAGCTGTGGGATTTAAGGATGTGGCTGCTGCTTTCTTGGTTGGTGCCATGCCACGCAAAGAGGGTATGGAGCGCAAAGATTTACTCTCGGCCAATGTGAAAATCTTCAAGGCACAAGGTCAGGCCATCGATCAGCATGCGCGCAAAGATATCAAAGTATTGGTGGTGGGTAATCCGGCTAATACAAATGCACTCGTCTGCTCCCATTATGCGCCATCGATACCGCGTGAGAATTTCACTGCCATGACGCGCTTAGATCAAAATCGTGCCACAGCACAAATCGCCAACAAATTGGGTGTGCCAATCGATGCCGTCAAGAATGTCGTCATTTGGGGTAATCACTCGTCCACACAATTTCCCGATGCCAGCAATGGCATTGTACAAGTCGGTGGCACAACCAAACGCGTTTGGGATGCCATCAACGATCCCGCCTACCTACAGGGTGCCTTCGTCGAGACAGTGCAGAAACGTGGCGCCGCCGTGATTGCGGCACGCAAAATGTCATCGGCCATGTCGGCCGCCAAGGCAGCTTGCGATCACATGCACGATTGGTGGCATGGCACTGCTGCAGGGCAATTTGTCTCGATGGGTGTGGTGTCGGATGGCAGTTACGGTGCACCCAAGGATGTTGTCTTCTCATTTCCGGTTGAGGTGAGCAATGGCAAATGGAAGATTGTGCAAGGTTTGCAATTGGATGATTTTGCCAAATCAAAGTTGGCCATCACCGGCAAGGAGCTGGAGGAGGAGAAAGGCGAAGCAATGGCCGTATGCTCTGCAGATTGACTAGCTACAAACGAATCTAAGCTGTAGGCGCGCGCCACTATAGCCGAACACAATTATAATGACCGTTTTATAGGACAAAAAATCAGACATTTTTGTTCTTGTTTTTTTTTTTTAGTTATATCAATGTTCTAAAGTTTAGCTTTTCAGTATCGCTTATAGTGAAATACATATGTATGTATCTAGCACATAATCAATTGTTTGCTAACGCACAGCTTGGATTTGTTTTTGTTGATATGATTTGTATGTGGTAGAGTCGGTGATACGCGGGATTAGATGTTTTTTTTTTGTAAAGTTATGTACCTTTTTTCTTGAAAAAAAACATGTTTAAAATTAATTACCTTCTATTATATACAAGTACTATATACATATATCTATTATATACTAATTGTATGTAGATTGCCAGAGTGAAATTAAATAAATACATATACCTACACACGTACGTTTATCTGCCATGAATGTTTAAAACAGAAGTGACTCGTTTTACTTTAATCGAAGGTTTTGTTAAAAACGGAAGCCTATGCAAGCTTTTGGGAAGCAGCGTGGTATACATAGCCGATAAGAGATTGCCACTTCAGCAATTGCAATAATAAAAAATTTGGCGTGGCTCGCTCAATATTTGTATGGTACCAAAAGGCCTGCGTTTATTTAGTTCTCTGTGTATTTCGAATAAGCATTTAGTTAAATTAAGATATAACAAAATTAATGAAATTGTTAAACAAATTGATATTTATTTTACTTTGTTTAAAATTTTTGCTTATTTTTTAAAATGGGAGCGGCATCAACGACGCGAAAACCGCGCATTACAAAATTTATTAACATTATTTCAAATTAATACTCTTGAGTTATAAAAACTAAGTTAGTTAACTAACACAATTTTTAAATGCAAAAAAAATTTTAACTTGCAATTTAGTCTTCAATTTATTTAAAAAATTGTGTTGTGTAACAAAATTATGTATGTATATGGGTATGTTCAGAAACGCAGCATGAAACGCAACAGCGACAGTAATTATTTTTTTGATGATTATGATGAGCGACGCTTCATGCTAAATTTACGTTTATGAACGCTTTGCTTGTACTACAAAAGCAGGTTGCGCTTCAAACTGAGTTTCTGTACAAAGCTTGTGTATTAAAATTGGTCAATTAAATTCAAAATGATATTCATATGTATATTGAGCGAAAAAATTATGAAACTAATTTACAAGTACAAAGTATGTACATATTTAATATGTTTATCTTGTTTTTTTTTTGTTTATAGGAGAGGAAAAATGCAATAAACATGCCTACTTATGAACATACATACACTATATAAATATGCATATACAGAGCCGATAAATTTTGTTTAGTACATAATTAAATACCATACGAAATAATGTAGCTTAAACAGCAGTAAAAAAAAATGAGCGTTATTTGGCACTAACCAAATCAGTTCACATTTTAAATAGCTCTGCATATTTACATACATATGCACGTACCTATTAATTCGTCACATGCATCTTTATAAGAAAAAACATAGCTTTGCTTACATATGTATATGCTCTATTCTCGATTTTCCTTCTTTTTTTTTGTTTTGTTTGGTAATAAATATTGCCTTCAACAACATAGATATAACCATCTCAATTGGGATATAAAATATCATAGTGACCTGGTCGATAGATTAAAAAAACTTTAGGTGTACTACCTTCGGGAAAATCATGCGCCTTTACATGTGCATCTCCGCGATCCATATATTCAACACGCACACCCACACCCAATGCAGTGCACAACGCTATAATATGAATATGATCGGATTCCTTATACATTGGTTCAACTTCCTGATGTCGAAATTCTTCTATAGTAAAATTTCCCTCTATGAAATGCTGATAAAAATCAGCCTCCTCCTGCAGTTTACCAGATGTTAGCAAACGTAAATACACAACCACATAATCTGAGTAGCCTTGTTCGTTGAACACCTTGTGTAGTTCATCACGTAGGGACTCTGCTGTGCCAGCGTTTGGATCGACTCGCTTGACAACTTCCATGAACTGCATGGGTGGAAATAAACACAAGTAATATGTTGAACAAAAAAAAAGGTACACATTATGTACACTTGTATATAAAAGATCCGAGACATAAAATTTACTTTTAATACTCACCGTATCATGGAAATCTTCGAGTGTGAAACTGGGGAAACCTAATTGTACAAGTTTATCTTTTGATTTCTCTGCCAAATCTTTGAAGCGTAGATATTCCTCTTTATTCGTTATCAAATGCTCCAAATAAGCATAGGCAAATGCACGAAAGAAGCAATTGCCATCGGGGCGGGTGCGTCGCATAAATTTATATTTGCCGGCAAGATCGCGAATTTTCGATGTGAAAACCTCATCACCAAGATATTCAGCATTGAGACATGTTAACGGCAATTGCTCGCTTACCAATGGTGTTGAATCACTTATCTAATTACAAAATAAAAGATAGTTTAGTATTATTAATTATGCGAATGTTTTATAAATGTAAATATATACGCGTATGCAAATCTTGACCAACCACGGGATGCCGGGGTGAGGTGACTTGAAACTGCGTCGGCATCTAGCCGTGTTGCTTTGTTGTTGCACACTTTATATATGCATGCATATGTATACTCACTTCTTTTTCAATTTCACGCTGCTGCTGCATAATCAACTCATCGCGATTGGAGCCATCATTTTTCTGTTCTGCGGTATCCATTATTTCAATGAAAAACACAAATTTTTTTTAATTTTTAAAATCAATAACACCAGAAGCCAGAACAAGAAAATTGTACCAAAGAGTGTATATGGATAAGAGGCTGCAGTTTGGAAAAATTCACACTAGATGTCACATTTCGCGCGAGATGGGACCCGCGAAGTGTGACATCTAGTGTGAAGTTTCGCTGACTGCACCCTCATCCATATATGCTCTTTGTCAAACTTCACACTAGATGTCACACTTCGCGGGTCCCATCTCGCGCGAAATGTGACATCTAGTGTGAATTTTTTCAAACTGCAGCCTCTTATCCATATACACTCTTTGATTGTACGCGGCCCAAGACTATTGTGAATGATGCCGCTGCAAGCAGCAATGTTTTCGATATTGCCACATTGCTACAATGTGAAAATCGATGTAAGGCTGTGTTTATAATCCAATAAATAGTCTACGTAGTTCAAACGAAACGCGTACAAATAGCGTTGGTCTTGCAGTAATTCAGAGGAAATCGGTTTTATTCTTGTAAAGGAAAGACATTCGCGAGAAAGTCAGTTACTGTCCAGATATAAATCCGTGGGAGCTGCAGGCGAAAAGCAGATAAAGTTTTACAGGTCCCGAATCGATTCCAGCATACAAAACGATGCCCGCAATGTGGAGTCACCACACGACACTTAGTACCTCTTCACAACAAACTCATCAAAGAACAATGTCCCTCTGGACAAACCCCAAAGAAGTTGTCGCATTTCTGGGTCTACCGTTAGGTTATAATAATAATAATAATACAATGGCGCTATTATAACTCTGACGAGTTTTATGGCCGAGCTTCTCTCGCAATTCGAGGTGTGCTCCTTTTTGTTTTTTCCTACTAATTGGGTGGACCTACAGTTTTATGCCGACTCCGAACGGCGAATGCATTTTTTGTGAGAAGCTTTTTAATGGCAGAAATACTCTCGGAGAGTATGCCGCTCACTGCCGAGAGGTGACCGCTGCTCTTAAAAAACCAAATAATTGGATTTTTACTAATTAGAAAAATTGTTTTGGTGTTTGGCTCGGACCGTGGTTTGAACCCGAGACCTCTGGCATAGCAGGCGAGCACTCTACCCACTGCACCACAGCGGCCACAGTTAGGTTATATTGACGAAAGTTTATGACAAATGCGTTCCCTAGGAGGGGCCTAGTACTGCTAACACAATAACAACATAAACATTTTTTTTATAGAAAAGTAGATTTATTTTACACAAGAGAAAAAATTTCTAAAGGAATTGAAGAAAAGTTGTAATTCCACATAAGGAAACTGAAACTGAATCGTTTTGCCCAGACCACCTAGAATGCAGACTGTTCCTTGTTTCCGCTTGGTTCATTGTGAATAACCATTGGAGACATCTAGCGACTTATTTCATAGTTGACATTTTGATTAATTTAGCAAAGTGTTGGCAACACCAACAGGTAAAATCAAACAAAGAAGGGTAAACAAAATTTGGGAAATTCGTTTGTAAACACACTCCAAAGAAATATAATATAATAAAAAAATAGTAACATAAAGTTGTCGAAAATAAGTAAAAGCGATTCAGTTAACATAATAAAAATGGATTGTGATGATATGCAAATGATTGAAGAGCCAAATCTCTCGGTAAGTAGCATAAAATATTGACTTAATCAAGGACGCTATTCTATTGCGTAATTAGTGAAGTGCTTTGTTCGTGGGGTGTAGGCTATAGAATGTAGGAGAATAGCTTGTAAAGATGTGGAAAAACAGCTAACGCTGCTTTAAGTTAAATAAATATGTAGCTGGGGCAAATCATTAATACTTGGAAATGGAAGATATGTAGGTAAAAGAAGTCTATATAGTATAATACCATTGGGGGAATTCCACTACAAACTGAAAATTACAAAATTTAATTTTTACGAAACAAAATATTAATAACATATTAGCAAAACCAAGGTTGATACAACCTTGAGCAAAACTTTATATAAATTGAATTTTTTTGTTATTAACATTCTGTAGGAACGCAAAGAGACGGGCAAACGAGGACGCAAACCGGGTCGTAAGGCTTCAACTGAGAAAGTCGATATAAGGGCTAAATTGGGTAAGCAAACATATAAGCTTAATTGGGTTCTTAATGTATTATACATATTTTTCATCATTTCGTTTCTAGAACGCAGTCGTCAAAGCGCCCGCGAATGTCGCGCACGTAAAAAATTGCGCTACCAATATTTGGAGGAACTCGTAGCCGATCGAGAAAAGGCCGTCATAGCGTTGCGTGAGGAATTGGAGCGAGTAGGTTAATATTAGTGTCTATTCAATATATAAAGCATTAAATAATTTAATTTTTATGTTTAAACTTTTTTAGTACAAAAAATGGAGCTCCGAGCTTAGTGAAGGCAAAATACCCGAGGGTTTTCAGCAAATACTTGAAGAAGCTGGTATTTTGAAACAAGAGCAAATTGTTTAAACACTAATACCTCGATAATTGTTAATTATTTCATTTGTTTTTTAAAGTTTGTGATTTTTTTTTTAAATATTTCATATACATAACTATTATTTAAGCACATATGCATGCACGTATAAAGAAATGTATACATATTAACTATGAATTATGTACATATGTATGTATTTCTTGAATGTAGTTTGTTCTTAAATATAATAAAGGTTTATATTTTTCTCAGGTAAAAGAAATTTATGCATAATTTTTTATTTAATCCGTACCCGCCTAACGCCTCATATTTGCAACAGTAAATTTCACCCTTTTTGTTTGTTTTCAGTCTCTTTGTATACTGAATGCGAAATGTTTGATGTTTTTGTAGCCTGCAAGATATTCTTAAGGTTTTGCAAACATATTTGTTTGCAAATTGATTTCAGATGTAAGATTTTCAATACAAAATAAACATTTGTTAATGAGTGCTTTGCTTATACTGCAAAAGTAGTTTGCGTGTCATGACGCGTCTTCATTAATCAGAATTTTTGAACAAGTGCTTTATGCAGACATGACTCACCTTAGTATTGAAGCGCGCAGTTCCTGCTGGGATGTTACCGTCGGAGCCATATATATAGTACTCCTATATTCGTAATACCTACGAGTTCCATCAGCCAACATTACAGTACAGACATATAAAAAAAAGAAAGAGAAAACCGAGCAATCAAATTTGAAAAAATACATAAGTATTTCGTTTTGAGTGCATTATTGGTTATATAAATATACTAGCAAATACCCGTTGCTTCGCAATGACGAATAATAATTAATCTAAGTTAAGTCAAGTCAAGTGAAGTCAATTCAAGTCTAGTCTAGTCAAGTCAAGTCAAGTCAAGTCGAGTCAAGTCAAGTCAAACCAAGTCAGCGTTGCGTGATTCGAATCAATTTTGATTTTAAATCAACTTTCAAATAAAGAATCAACTTGATTCGTGATTCAAACTATTTTCAAATAAAAGATAATTTTTATTTGTGATTCATTTCTCAAAAGAATCAAAAATACCCTTTGATTCGTGATTCAAACCATTTTCAAATCAAAGATAATTTGTATTTGTGATTCGTTTCAAAAAAGAATCAAAAATACCCTTTGATTCGTGATTGAAACCATTTTCAAATCAAAGATAAATTTGATTTGTGATTCATTTCTCAAAAGAATCAAAAATCTTTTTTGATTCTTGATTCAAAAAATATCTTTGATTCGAATCAAATTTTTGATTCGAATCAAAAATTTTATTCGAATCAAAAATTTATTACGAATCTTGATTCAAAATATATTTTTGATTCGAATCAAAAATTTTATTCGAATCAAAAATTTTATTCGAATCAAAAATTTATTTAGAATCAAAAATACTGTAGCTAATATCAGAATTATTCAAGTACCTTCTCGGTAACTTAAAACACAAAAATGTATAAAATGCACCAAAAGTGCAACAACAGCCAAATTGTATGCTGACGCCAAATATGTATATGTGTATGTATGTATGTACATATATACATATTTCTGACTGTCGTATTTACGTTTGTGCTACGCGGTACGTACATACATACATATGTATGTATGTGCATAGGCCCTGTAAAAATCATAGGATTATATGATCCATTTTGCGGTAGGTAGGAGTACTTTCAAAGTGATCATAAACATAGACCCAAGCGAGCGGCTTGTTTATCTGCATCGGCTCGTAGTTAGCCGAACATTGCTACGAAAACGAAATGTATGTACATATATAGCGATAACGACGAAGCAAGTGCATACATTTGTATGTATGTATGTATGTACATATGCATGCTCGTTTGAACGTGCACGATTCAGTAATAAAGGGTAGGAATGCAAATTTTGAGGACCAACATCGATACATCGATGTTCGATGTATCGAAAAAATTACGCGACACAAAAAATGCTGGTGATTGCGCTAGAAAAATTTTAATATTTTATTTTAACTAAAGAAAAGCTTACTTATGAATGTATGTAAATTGAATTGGCAGTCTTTCAAAACTGTTCAGAGATTATTAAATTTCATTAATTTTAGTACCTACTCCGTAAATTAATCCCATGTGGGTAATCCTTGGATTACTCGGGTGTCATGCGGAAATGGGAGTATGTGATCCCTGCCTGGGACATCGCAATGTTAAATGGACCATATTTTTTATATGAAATGTGGCAGGTTGAGGAGTACTCGGTTGGTCCATAGCGAGTACTCTATACAAGCGTGCATGGAGTACTCGGCTTTTTTGCAGGGGGCACTTGGGTGCATATGCATACATACATATGTATGTATATACCCTATAACACAGTGATAGTCATTTGATATTAGTGATGGGCGAGTCCGAGATGTTTTATTCGATTCTCTCGATTGTTGAAACATCTCGAATGCTCTCGATGGTTTTCATTCGTATTCGAGTCAAGTCGTAAATGGCCGTCAGTCGAAACAATCGCTAAAACATCTCGGACTCGCCAACGATTCCTCTCGTTTTCAAAGCAACCCTACAACATCTCGGACTCGCTGCAAAAAATACATAATAATTGTTGTTACCGCCTGAATATTAAAATTGCTTTACAAAACATACAGAGTGGTACAAATCTATTGCCGTTGTTGCTACTCGTAAAATTCATTTGTTTCATAAGCGTCTCACTTCAGAAAATTTATTAATGTTTAAATAATTAATTATTATTATTATGCACGCCACTCTTTTGTTGGGATTGCAATAATGCAGCGTCTATGTATAGCATATTTTTCAATTTGGTTAATTTATTTATGTATTTGCCTCACTTCCATTAAAATTCCTACTTTCTTTATCAACAAACCTCATTCAGTTTATTTTATCAACTAAAACAACAGCCGGCCCGCCGACTCGGAACAATCGCAAAAACATCTCGCTTGTGTAGTCGAGATGTCATCGAAACAACCTCCGACTCGCCGACTCGGAACAATCGCAAAAACATCTCGATTGTGCGGTCGAGGAGCGAGTCAACTTTTGACTCGATTGTGATTTTGCAACGATGGCGATTCTCTCGATTGTCTAAACATCTCGGACTCGCCCATCACTATTTGATATATCATTTGAGGTGCACGTTTGATGGAAATTTCTGTCACACACTGCCTACAAGTTTCCATCATTTTTATATGGACGGTATGAAAAATGTGATGAATGTGTTCTCCAAATGATGTATCAAATGACTATCACTGCTATATGTGTTAGTGTTTGCTGAGAATGTGTTGGAGTTTCCCTGCAAAAATTCCGAGTACTCCAGTCGCTAATCCATGGAGTGCTCGCTATGGACCAACCGATTACTCCATAACTTGCCACATTTCATACAAAAAATATGGTCCATTTAACATTGCATGTCATTGCAATGGAGTATATACTCCAGTCCCGCATAACATTCAAATTAATCCATGGAGTAGCTACATTGGATTAATTGATGGAGTACCTAACAGTTAGCCGAACATAACAACAAAACCAAATGTTTATCGCGACGACGACGAATGGCGTGTATACATTCAAACATATGTATGTATGTAGTTATGTATGTATGTATACACACATCGTCGTCGTCGCCATAAATATTTGGTTTTTGTTATTTTCGGCTAACTACGAACCGTTGCAGATACACGAATCGGTCGTTTGGGCTATGTTAGTGGTCACTTTGAAAGTACTCCAACCTACCACAAATGGAGCATATAATCCAATGATTTTTACAGGGTTCCATCATTCCTGTCTTACAGGGTATGTACATATGTATGTACATATCTACATAGAAGTAAGAATTAGAGTAGATATATGTACATGTATTATAGTAAATAAGTAGTACATAAGAAATTTTGTGTATAGGTAAATAAGAATCAATTTTACCAATAAATTCACTGATTGAATTGCTGTTCGTAAAGCAACACAACAAACCACTTTCGTTTAATTTGAACGGGTTTAAAATATGCATATGTATGTACCTATAGTGAATCCAAAATATATGTATTTCAAGTAAAAGATACTTTTAGTACGAGATCATTTTGGGTAAATGCATTATTATTATTTATTTTTAAATTCTGTTATTTTATCCTTTTTTTGGGTTCATTCAATGTATGTAAAATATATAAAATATAAGTACATAAGTAAGTACATGTGTGTGGATATGTATAAGAGAAATTTACATATGTATGTATATTCATTTACATATTAAGGGGTAAGTACATATGTACATACATCATATATATGTAAGTATGTACATATGTATGTGTTAGATTACATCTGTATTTTATATGGAAATGAAGTCAGGAGGTAAGTGTTGGTCCCCATGCGAAAAAAAAAGTTATAAAAGTCTCCCCTAAATTTTAAGCTAATGTTGAGAGGGTTAAGAAACAAAAAAACGAATGGGAGTTGTTTTTAATATTTTCGTTTTTCAACAAAACCACAACAACGAAATCAAACTCTTATATACATGCATTATTAAAAGTCGTTTAAGTAACAATGAAAAAGAATGTAAAGAGATAAATTTAAAACCACTGGTTGAATTTAAAAGTATATGGGTTGCTATGCTTAAAACAATTCTACATACCTAGTAAACTTCAATCGAAAATGGGCAAGCTCGAAATTGATATTAGAGGCATGCTCTAGAAGACATTTTTCATAGAATTTAATGCAGAATCCGATTTTTCTACGAACAGTATGGCTTAGAAAATTGACCCAGCCTAACGTATGCACATACATATTTACATATCGAAACCACTCTTTAGGGGCATTTCAGTTATTACATCTGGGTCTGGGTTAAGATAAATTTTTACTGAAACAATCGGGCTCATAATGAAAATTGGCTGCACTTGAAAAGAACTAAAAAGAAGAAGAAACATATACAACATATACCCAGTAGTAAAAATCTGAAATGAATCCTTTATGAATCACTGATGAAATTCATCATGAGAAGGCATCAGTGAATGCTTTCATATAAAGGCTGCTGAATTTTTTCAAATAAATGGTTTGCTTTCCTCATGCCTATATGATTCCGTTCGGAGCCGGCATAAAACTGTCCAATGGTAGGAAAAACAAAAGGAGCACACCTCGAATTGGGAGAGAAGCTCGGCCATAAAACTCGTCAGAGTTATAATAGCGCAAAAACAATTCTTCTGTACGTTGAAAAGAGACAAATACTCCCTCAAAAACAATTTGATTGACTTTAAACTTCAAACTAAATGAAAATAACTATTTCAAAAATTATTTTTTTGGAAATTTGAATTTAAATTACAGAAATAAATTATGAAACTCAAATGGCGGGATAGCTATGTATTCCATGTTATAAGGAGAAGCCAGTGCGCAGTATAATTTTTCTTCCGGACTTCTTCTTTCCCCTTACGACCAAAGTAGAAGCTTACAAGAGGCAAATTTGAAATTTGTATTTCCATATATTTTTTATTTTAAATATAATTTGTTTTATAGTTGTCAAATTGAAAAATTTGTCAGAAAAGCTGCCGAATGTCAAAAAACCTACCGAAATACAAGCTGGCTCGTGGGTTTATAACCGCCTAGATGATATTTCGTTTGGTTTTTTCAATATAACTTGCACGCTTGCACCAACGCAAAACGATAGTGATGAATATTCAACAAAGAATGATCATTTAGCAGTGAAACAAATTTACTGCAGGGTATATGTATATATATGTATACATACACAAATGTCACTTTTCAGTTCTGCCAAATCAAAAAAGCACTGTGCTGCCAAATCAGCACGGAAAAAACAAATCGAACAGGGCGGATCAGAAATTGAACCAGCAATTTATCTGGTTTAATCGAGCTGAAATCTTTGTTGTTGCATTTACATGCAAAAATTTTTATCTGGGTTAGGATCACCGTATGTGAAACACGGCTTTTGTGTGCATACACCTAACCATAATTCATTCATCCTGTCATTCATTTATTCGTTATATACCTACATATATGTATGTAAGTATATACATACATATATATGCACAAATGCTTGGCTAAGCAACTGCGAAAATCTGCTTGCATTTCCTCCCATACAACGTAGACGTTTGTTGAAATTTTAGATTTTTTGCATTTCAACTCGCGGGGGTGGTGGGATCACGTACTAAGTATTTTTTTATTTGAAATAAAGTTTTGATTCAAAATAATTTTTTGATTCGAATCAAAAGTTTGATTCGAATCAAAAATTTATTAAGAATCTTGATTCGAAATCAAGTTTGAATCAAGAATCAAAAAAGATTTTTTTAGTAGGGCAACAGAAAATATGCCCTAAAAAATTCGTTTTTAGCGCTAAAAATATGTCCTTAAAAATATGGTTTAAGCGCTAAAAATATGCTCTTAAAACTTGGTTTAAGCACTGAAAATATGCCCTTAAAATTTTTTTTATATCTATACTAATCTATACTAATTATATAAAATTGATTGTATGGAAAATGTATGTAACGCGATAACTCAAAAAGTACTGGACCGATTTTAAGAATTCTTTTTTTAAAATGTCAGAAATGGTAAATTCTCGACAACCATGTACTTTTTTTTGCGCTTTTCTGAGACTTTAATACCTTTTTCCCGGTTTTAAATTTCGAAAAACTCAAAAAAGCGCAAGCATAGACAAATTCGTTTGGTCATTTGCGGACATGGGCAAAGAGAGCTCTTTGTGCTGCGAGCGTAAAAAAATGTATACGTACACAAATTCAGAGCATAATTATTTCAGCGAGAAAACGATTCAGTTCGCCTTCAACAGTGATGGAAGCAGGTTGATGCCTTTTTTTGTCCGTAACAACAGTGGGCGACTGATGTATGAAATTTTTTTAAAATGTTTAAGATTGGTTGGGAAATTTATTATTTTTTTATTTTAAATATTCTCAATAGTGTTAAATGTAGCCATTTGAAATCAAATGAAGTATAATTTTGTATGCCATTTTCAACTCTTTAAAATTGAAAATGGGTTAATTTTGTATGCTTTTATATTGAAATTGCAATTAATTCGAATGTGAATCGAAATCAATCAACATTTATTTTTTATTAAATTTGTATCTACAAACATACCTATTTTTAATATAACCTCTATTTTCATGCTATAAAATCTGATATAATTAAATTTTCATCAACATCAACGAAGTTACGAAAAATTTTTGAATTTTGCCTCACTGTGCAATTTTAAGCACACTACTACATGCTCACGCTTTCTGCTTGTTTGCTTGTGGTGGTGCCCATGCTTGGTCATTTGCCGTGTTCAGTGGAGGCGTCGCAGTCGCGCAAGGCAGCGCAGCGCAGACGACTCATATGTTTGTTTTTGCACGGTTTGTTGTTTGTGTCGGTGACAACCAAAAACCTGTTTATGCATGCATACTATGCTATAACTCAAGAACGCCTGCATCTACACCTGCGATATTGGCATCAAATGAAAGGTGTTGAACAGGACTTCAGCATAGAGTTCTTTTCATTGTGATGCCTAGACATCCTCCCCAGGTATGGGCTAAAATGTGGACCCGGATTACTCCGGAATGTGGTTGAACAATATTGGTATGAAATTAAAGGTATTGAGCAGGGCTTTAATACAGACCTATTTTTATTGTGATTTCCATGACGGGTCTTCTAATATGGATCAAAACGTGGAACCGGATGGTCCGGAATGTGTATGAGCGATATTGGTATCGAATGGAAGGTCTTGATCTGCACTTCAACATAGATCTGCACTTTTAATAGTGATTCGCAGGCCGGGTCTCCAGATATGGATCAAAACGTATACTCGGCTGACCTTCGAATGTTTCTGAGCGATGTGGGTATTAAATGAAAGATCTTGATCAGGAATTCAGCACAGAATTCTTTTTATAGCGATGCCTAGGCCGGGTCCCCACATATGGGTCAAAACGTGGAACCGGATGGCCCGGAATGTTTCTGAGCAATATTGGTATCGAATGAAAGGCCTTGATCAGGACTTCAACACAAAACTTTTTTAATTTTGGTTCCTACGCCGGGTCCCCAGATATGGGTCAAAATTCGGAACTGGATGTTTTTCAGATATTGGTATCAAATGAAAGGAAACGGCTTCAACAGAGCTATTTTCATTGTGATGCCTAGGCCGGGTGATTGAGTGGACCCAGATAACTCCGTAATAACTTAACTTGACTTGACTTGGCTTGGCTTGACTTGACTTGACTTGACTTAACTTAACTTAACTTGACTTGACTTGAGTTGGCTTGATTTGACTTGACTTAACTTAGATTAACTATTATTCGTCATTGCGAAGCAACGGGTATTTGCTAGTACTTAATAAAAAGATATACGGCATGGTAGGTTGTGTGCTCCCCTTTCATGCAAGAGATTCCAGGTTCAAACCCTGGCCCATACAAATATCAAAAATTAGTTTTAAATAAAATTAGAACACTTTTTGTAATAAAAAATATTTTTATTAAAGGTACATATTTGTTTTTATAGGTACAAAAGCGAAATAAAAAATTCACATTTTATTAAATTATAATACTACTTTTTGTAACAAAAAATTATTTTTATTAAAGGAACATTTTATAGGTACAAAAGAAATAAAAAAAATTCACATTTGCGAAACACATCTTCGTTACCAAAATAAAACAAGTATTTTAACATACGAAAATCTATATATATTAGGGCGGGTCAATTTGTATTGACGAAAAAAAAAACCTACTTTGTTTCGGCCACAGCTGCATTCTCTGGTCGATTCTAAACAAAAAAGTCCAAAGGAGCATAATTCTAAAATGAAGTTTGACCCTCCGCAATTTTGATTTTAGATAGTCATCCCTAAAAATTTTTTTTACATTTGTTAAAAAAAATGTAGTTGAAGATACTCAAATTAAATTTTGAGATTTATTTGAGTTGAACCCATCCCAAATTTATTACGGATATTCTGAATACGTCATTGTATTCTACAGGCAAAAATTAAGTTGATGTGTTTCGGCGTTTCACTTAGATATTTCAAACTTTAAAGATATACCTGTTGTAACATAAAATAATTGGGAGAAATTCTAAAGAAGGGGTTTGTAAAATTATTGTATTTCCCTAAAATAATCAAATTGCATACTTACACTGAGAGAAAAAAAATATATGGAGGGGTCAAAGAAATTGTTTACCTATTTTGAACACTACTTTCTTTGTTTTGAGTAAATTTTCCTTAAAACATGTTAAAAGGTTTATAAAATATTGTTGTTACATGCGTTACCATGGTTTCATATACTTGTTTTGAAAAAATTCATACATTAAAATAATGAAAAATTCTTTAATCGCCATTCCATTCCCAACTTTCCTTGTTTTGAAGACTTGATTTCTTTAATTTTGAGAAATTAAATTCCCATACAAATCCCCATGGCAACGAATTTGTTTGAATGTTTTTTTATGTTTTTTCCACATTTTTGAGAAAATTTACACAAAACAAAGAAAATTTTGTATTGGGACGCGTGTTCAAAATAAGGAAAATTATGGGTTTGATCGAGAGAAATTTTTTTTTTGAGTGTACTTATTCAAATTGCTATTACTATAAACTACAAAATTTTGCGATAAATTTTCAAATAAAAAACTATGTCGATTGACGCGGTAAGTTTTTAAACGTAGAAAAAGATCTTTCCACGTCAACTGAAGGTATCGGGACGTATTTAAAAGCAAGAATTGCAGTCACTGTGTAGCGTGTAGTGCTACACGTTCAATATGAATATTGCGATATTTTTCTCGCTCTGAGGTTCAAGATATTTTACTTCCGTCCTTTTCGCGCTTTCACTTTCAATTCGTTTATTGCCAATATTGCGATCAGGATCGCGGATTTCAAAATTTCTAAACATTTTGCGATCCAGAATCGCGAGCCATCAATACTCGATGCTACACTATCAATATGAATCGCGATCCACGGATTTCATCAATATATATTGACCGTCTGACGTATGCCTATGTATGTAGATACACAGCTTATTCGTGTAGCACACACTGAAAAAACGACTTACTCAGATTATGGAAAAGTGGGAATGATTCGGCGCTAAAGACATATCTCCATATTTTGATGTACGATTTTCTTCAAATCAAGGAATAAAAACCACGTTTTAAAGAAAATTGTACATCAAAATATGGAAATATGTCTTTAGCGCCGAATCATTCCCATTTTTCCATGATCTGAGTAATTTTTTTTTTTGAGTGCATTTGAATGAAGCATTGCGAAAATGATTAAATTCGCCTTGAACTTGTCAGACAAAGAGGAATGGCAAATAGTATGCGCATATACAAAACAAAGTTGCCGAGTACAAAATTTAAATAAAAACAATTTTACGAGCGAGATGGAAAAATACGACGAAATACTATCCTAAAATATGAATTTATAGCAAAATATGCCAAAAATATGCAAATAAATCAAGATATGCAAAAATAAGCCTTTTGACCTAAATATGCGAAAATATGCCCTAACAAGTTAGGCTTATTCTCTTCGCCTTGAGCTAAAACGCCGATATATATTTATCATATGTAAATAGGAATGCAACAGAAAAATATGCATTTGCATATCTTCTGTTGCCCTAATAATTAGTATAGAAGTATAGATATATACATATGTAAATAGATTTCCAAAAGACGAAACCATTTGCAAACAATGGATGCATGCGTGCGGTCTGATTCCTGACGACGTTTTTAAAAACATTCGAATCTGCAGCAACCATTTCCAAACAGGCGATTACACGTCAAAGGACAATGGGGGTTGCAGGCATTTGAAAAGAAATTGGATTCCTTCGCAACATACTAAAATTGCAAGTAAACGCATATTAGAAAACTTTCCTGCAACCGGTGAGCTTAAAGAACTACGCTGATAAATGCCGAAGTATTAATTTTGAATTTTTTGCAGAGCGAAGAACAGAAAATTTTGTCACTACAGAAAAGTCTGCCGTAAGCAGGAGGCGCTTTGCGGAACCTGCAGTAGTCCGGGACTCAAAAGGATTTTTTAATCCCAAGCTCCGGACAAAACATTGCAGCTCCCACCCGTCCACCTTTTATCCGCCTGTAAATATGTGGAACATATAGCGATTGGTTCGTAGTCCTTTCTTCCATCCGTCTTGTTATATTATTACCTGTGGTCCCCTGTTTAGGTTGGTTTGGAGAGTAACGTAGTCTGAACTTTGGTCCTCATGTGTGGCTGTGTCCAAAAGTTCGTTGTCCTCTTGCTTAGATCACCGCGTTGGCGGCCTTCGAACGTACATACTTTACAAACATAACCCTCAAACGGCAGAATTATACTTTTTGATATAATGCCCATGGATCGGACACAGTATTTTAACATGGAACGCTTTCCGCCGCGATTCATTAAAATATGAGTGCATAGAAAATAAATTTTTCTAGAACATTTCCACTAATTTTCATAAAAAGATTCACAAAAGTTTGCATCTCAAAATAAATGTGGCAAATTTCTTATATTATAAACAAATTCAAAAACTAAAATCAAAGGGGTATAAGTCCCCTAGAACACAATGATACCTTCCAATTTTTTTTTTCAAACGCCTCTGAACTCAATTGAATGTATTTGTCACACCCCTGCTAGAATTGTGTGACCGAAAGTACTAACACTATTACAAAAATATAATATTACCAACACATTTGCACTCGTATGTGTTCTAGCCAAGTTCAAAACCAATGAGATAGATAAGGATAGAATGGAATTTGAAAATACACATACGGGAACGTGATGAATGAAACGGTCACAAAAGTTACCGATGCCCTTAAGAATGTGATAGGAAATATCCCAAAACTTTTGGTCATGCCTGCCGGTCTTATGACCGGTCAAATGACCTGCACAGTTCTTGCAGGGACATATTCACATCTGACATTAAATGTAATTGAGGCGCATGCGCAGAACTGCCAGTTGCACAAAATTTTTGCATTTGACCAGTCATATGACCGGCAGGCATGACCAAAAGTTTTGGGATATTTCCTATCACATTCTTAAGGGCATCGGTAACTTTTGTGACCGTTTCATTCATCACGTTCCCGTATGTGTATTTTCAAATTCCATTATATCCTTATCTATCTCATTGGTTTTGAACTTGGCTAAAAACACATACGAGTGCAAATGTGTTGGTAATATTATATTTTTGTAATAGTGTTAGTACTTTCGGTCACACAATTCTAGCAGGGCCCTGCAAGAACTGTGCAGGTCATTTGACCGGTCATATGACCGGCAGGCATGACCAAAAGTTTTGGGATATTTCCTATCACATTTTTAAGGGCATCGGTAACTTTTGTGACCGTTTCATTCATCACGTTCCCGTATGTGTATTTTCAAATTCCGTTCTATCCCTATCTATCTCATTGGTTTTGAACTTGGCTAGAAACACATACGAGTGCAAGTGTGTTGGTAATATTATAGTTTTGGAATAGTGTTAGTACTTTAGGTCACACAATTCTAGCAGGGTAGATACGAAACTCTTTGTTTCGTGAGAGCGCTGAAAAATGCGCATTTTTTATAACATTTTCCATTGGTGCCACTGCGCAAAAAAGTGAATGTGGGTATTTTAAAATAAATATTGGGGGTATTTCGTTATTTCTTGCAAATTAATAATATGTAATTTTTGCTGCAAAATATAACAGTTACTTCGTAATTATACCTAAGATATGATCTAAAAATAATCTTGACTATTTTAGATCATGTAGAATGGTTTATTTGTTATTAAACCAGTTAATAAAATTTACACCATAATTTCTTTAAAATTTTGTTTCCAGGTTAAAAAGGAAACTAATTTTTTGTTTTCATTGGGTAACCAATTAATGTAGCATTAATTTTAATGCAAATATTTTATATTTATATTATATCCTACTTCTCATATCTACATACTTGTCACATATTTTTCATTAAAAATGCTAAATATCAAAATAATTTCATTCTCGCTCCTTTTCAAACTTTATCATACATTTTTAATTCACTTCTCGACTAATATAATAAGTAATAAAGTAATTTCATGAATTGGTGGCAAATATCAGAAATCCCGAATTTTTTTTTTTTATTTATGGGGGATTTGATCTGGTTTTTGGTATCAGCAGATTTTGCGATCAGCTGTTCCCCCTGATTCGTCAGTGTTTGAAAGTGAAAAGACAGTTCAGGACCGCGTGAGAGCAGATAAATTTGAGAGTCTCGTATCTAGTTATCTTTGTAGAATACTATCAATATAGAAGTACTATATATATGGTCGGACCATTCCAAAAGACATAGCATTGAATTTGAGCCGCACTTTAGATACGTTAACTACCTTCGTTTTCTCTCGTCCACCTTATGCGAATATCAAGAAAAACCCTCCACTTGTTGCTGAAGAGGAACTGCAAATGCCCCAAGAGCACGACACCAACCGTATCTAATAGTGTTGCCAGAATTTTTAGAGCTTATAGCTAGATTAAAAGAAAAAAATAGCTAAAAATAGCTAAACAATTTTTTGCAAAGCTAAAATTAATAGCCAAAAATATGTTTCTTCAAAAATAGCTAAATAATTACTTACATACATACTTAAACAATACTAATTTTCTACCTCCAATAAATTTTGGATGAGTGGATCTTTTAAAAATTCCACTAACATTAATTCACATAAGGGGTATTCGCTATCCATAGCATAACCCTAGCACGTAGCACGGAGTGCACGGATTGCAAAGTTTTACAACGCACAACAACAAAATACAGGCGCACAGAAATATGCTAGACCTCAAAAATATGCTACACCAAAACCTATGTATACAGGCCCGACGAGAGGGGGGGGCTGAGGGGGTCAATTGCCCCGGGCCCGGGCTTTAGAGGGCCCGGGAATCTCAAAATGATATCCAAGTTTTTGCTTACAGAAAATAAACGAACAACACCTTTAATCACCTTTCGTAGATAGCAATCATTTTAAATTTCAACAAATTTTATAAATCTCTTAAAGTGTCTGCACCCCACTTAAGGAATTGTTGGTTTTTGGCGTCGACTTTGCAGCATAAATTTGAATTCGTTTTCTGTTGCAACAGAAAAATTCGGTATGATGCAAATTCTTATACAGCGATATGGGTATATCCTGGGCGTTTCGGACGGTATGTTCGCACGATTTTTTGAACTTTTGAGGCAGAAATATCGCGAAATATTGTATCGTTTTATGATAAAAGGAAAGATTTAGGCCACAGCTAATGATTAAAGTATGTTAGCGACAGAAATTTAGTTTAATGCCTCTGTTTTAGCCACTTAAACTGCGTTCCGGACGCTACAAAAACACGTCCATTTTTTTTTTTTGAGTGGCTAAAACAGAAGCCTGGCATAGCAGGCGAGCACTCTACCCACTGCACCACAGCGGCCATGTATAGATAAATTAAAGTTCGTAACTATATATTCATTGAATTTTGATTTTGAGAATTTGTTCATTTAGTATGGGGGTCCTTAGTTATTTTGACCCCGGGCCCGGATTTTCTCTCGGCGGCCCTGTATGTATATTTATTTGCTATGAAGTGTAGGAAATTAATTGCGACCCTGCGTCAGCTGACATTTACCAATTGCTAATTTCAATTTCAATTTGAGCATTTGAATTATGCTTAAAATGTTATTTTTTATGTGTATTTATTAAATTTACTAAAATAAAATGATTTATTTATTAAAAAGTGACGACTGTGCAATGGGGTGCTCTCGATGTGTAGCATATTTTGGTCTAGGATATTTGCAATCCGTGCTATCTTGCTATCGTGCTAGGGATAGTGAATCCCCCTATAGTGGTAGTCGAAATTTTTTCCACTGAATCAAAATACTGGTAGTGAAAATTTATTGGATCAACATTTTTTTCCACTAAATAAAAATATCAGAATTTACATAAAAGTAAAATAGGCACTCTACCAGAGCGAATCATACATACCCCAACAAACACTGAGGTTAGTTATCGATTTGAGAATGACTCGAGAACTAGCCTCATTCTCAAACCTCTAACGTTAGAGGACGACTCGAAAATCTATCGAGAATCATAGCGTTCTCAAACAAAAGGGTACCTAATTCTCAAATCGAGAAAATTATAATTCTCGAATCGAATTCTAATGTAGTTCTCTAATGAGATTCTAATCAGAATTTGCAAATACTTCCAATTGAAATGAAAAACAAAGCTTTGTCTCCTTTTACATGATTTTTTCATTGTTTAGATTTTATTAACGCAATATGTGCCTAAATTGCATATGATTATATATGTATATTGACATGTATATGTTTACCACATTTATAAGAACTGAAATTTAAACAAAACTCAGTCTTATTATTTAAATTAAAGGTACTTCTTGTACTTTTTAATGGAAAACATTGTACTACGGTAATATTAACTTTACCATTTTTTAGTATCTAATTTCAATATATGTATGTATATTCAATATATCACAGAAATATATCGAGAATTGATATAAGGCGTGAGATTTGGCTCCCTCTCTAATCACTCGCTAATCGAATTCTAGTGTAGTTTTCAACCCTAGTTAGCGATTTGAGAATATATAGAGAATCTAGTTATCTATGGTAATCTCGACAAAATTTCTAACGTTAGAGACTGTGTTTGCTGGGTACACGGAGAAAACTATATTGATGTCACATCCATATTTATGGATAATCCTGTCTGATCCATAAACTATTATATTGTAACGCTCACAGAGGCATCGCATAAATCCAGCAATTTTTTTTAATGAATCAATAGATCTCATCCTGTGAAATTTTTAAAATGAAATTGACACATATTGCAATGCCCGGTATAGAAATAATGTCTTGTAAATTGACTCTATATTGCTTTGAAAATTGCTTCTCATCTTGCCCGTATATACTTCGAGTAAGGAACAGTACGTTCTATAAAGTCTTGATAAACCAAAAAATCATAATATTTTGTACAAAAGTGAGGAAATTACAAAAAAATATTATAGCTAAAATAGCTGAACTGACTAAAAAATAAGCTAAAGAAAATAGCTAATAGCTAAACGCAAATTTCTATAGCAAAATAAACAAAATAGCTAAAGTGGCAGCACTGGTATCTAAGAATGCTTACTTGAAACAACGAATATAACATCCTTTTCCTTCTGGGTCAAAACGGTCGAAACTGTACCCTTTTAGGTATCATGTTAGTTGATTTCGATGTCCTAATTAGCGATGTAGACTTAATACTATGTTCAGACATGAGCTCAATATACAATTAAAAGCCGTTCAGTAATTTGAAACCTTAATTGAACTCTATTTGTTAGACAACAACTGAATTTATAAAAAGTCCATTAAAATTAAATTGCCCTATAAATTGAGTACGATTCTCAATGTAACTCTTATAACAGGGTGTGTTCAGTGAAATGTCATTAAATTATCTACATCCCAGCCAAACAGCGGAGTTTTATCGCTTAAACTAAACATCATGAATAAATTGTCCGATTATATATCGTCGTTTAAACTTTATAACCGCCTAAGGGCCATTTACTTAACCTCTGATTAACGCCCGGAGGATAAAGGTGCCGTTAAGTCATGTACTACATTATCGACCAGATGTTAAATGTATGGTTTCATTAAGTCGATAATGATTTTTAACCGTTAATGTATTTCAGTACAAGTCGGTCAACTGCTGTGAAGTAGTTGATAATGCACACCAAAAGTTTGAGGAATTACGTAGCGAAAGTTCTTAACCGGAAAGGAATCTAGTTTCCGGTACATATCGGCAACCCATACACAAAACAACTTTATCAACATTGTTTTGAAATGCATATAAAAACTTTATCTTACGTAATATGAGTTAAATAAATACAATTAAGAGATTAAATTCACAGAAAATTAAATCTTAAACAATCTACATCTATTTATGTATAAAAAAATGTCAGCTCGTCACACTCAGTCTTACGCGCCCGTTTTCGTCAACGAAACGTTTGCTGTCGGCCATCCGAATTCACGATCTGTTATTGACTGTCACAGCCGCCGTCTGCACGTTAGCGGGTAACGTAAAACCAAGTGGCTGTTGGAACGGTACCGTCGAATGCAGCTGAAACACTTGAAAGGGTAATGTGACCGGTTGAAGACGCGCCAGCATTCGGAAACCGCGGTTGCTCGCCTGGGCTTGCATATCACCTCCAGCAGCTGAGTGCGCTAAGCCACCACCATTTCCTTGGTTCGTACTGCTGTCGTCAACATGTATTCGAAAGGGCAGAGCTGTTGGCTCAAGTTGAGCAATCGCAGGTTTATTAACCGAAGCAGCAACTGAGAGATCCGTTGACGACGCTAATTGAGTGGTGGTCTTTTTATTATTGAAATTTGATTGTGTCGCAATCTGATTGAATTGCTGCACTACAGCTGGCTTGTAATTAGTTGAGGCTTGTGCACGATCTGCCGCTGCTGTTGTTGCTGAGGCGGCAGGATTCGTATAACCGAAATTGTGCAATTGTTGGGTGCTCGCCTGGGCACCAGAATGCGAAGCAGCACCTGTGAGATCCGTTGACGACGCTAATTGAGTGGTAGTCTTTTTATTATTGAAATTTGATTGTGGCGCGATCGGTTGGAATTGCCGCAATACAACTGGTTTGTAATTAGTATAGGCTTGTGCAAGATCTACCGCGGCTGATGTTGCTGAGGCGGATGGATTTATATAACCGAAATTATGCAATTGTTGGTGCAACAACTCGGCGCGTATTGCTGCAGCGGCAGCAGGAGTTTGTGCTTTCGCGCCCAACGCTGCGGCATCTTTCGGCAACGATGTTTGACGTGATTGTTGCTTCGTTGCTTTTGCGTATTGGGCGTTTTGATTGCTGGGAAAAGTGGTGAGATCGTGATGATGATGATATTCCTCATATTCGTGTTTCACATCCTCCTCCTCGTCGCCTTCGTCGTGATGTTCGTGTACTATATCTTCGTCGCCTTTGTGGCTGTGTTCGTCTTTTTTTTCCTCCTTATGATGCTCGTGATGTTCATGATGTTCGTGATGCTCATGATGTTCGTGATGTTCGTGTTGCTCGTGATGCTCGTGATGCTTTGGCACATGTATGTAGACGGGGTAGGGCACGGGCACCTTCTTTTCCACTTCCACTTTGTAGGGTACATGTATTTTTTTCTCAACCGGATATGGCACCGGTTTTTCAACATGTACCGGTACTTTCACCTCAACCTGATAGGGTACGTGCTTGATGACCGGGTATGGTTTTGGCACATGTACTAATTTTTCGACTATTTTCTCGACCGGATATGGCTTGGGTATGTGTATGATTTTTTCGACAATTTTCTCCACCGGCACATGCACTTTTTTCTCTACAATCTTCTCAACGATTTTCTCAACTGGATACGGTTTTGGTACGTGCACAACTTTTTCTACGATTTTTTCTACCGGATATGGTACTTTCTTTTCAACTACTTTTTCAACGATTTTCTCCACCGGATATGGCTTGGGTACGTGCACTACCTTTTCCACTGGCACATGAACTACCTTTTCGACCACTTTCTCTACCGGATATGGTACCTTCTTTTCCACCACTTTTTCAACGATTTTCTCCACCGGATATGGTACCTTTTTCTCCACAATCTTTTCCACCGGATATGGTACTTTTTTCTCCACGATTTTCTCCACCGGATACGGTTTCGGTACATGCACTATTTTTTCGACGATTTTCTCTACCGGCACATGTACTATCTTCTCAACCGGATATGGTTCTGGTACTTTTTTGATAACTTCCTTGATATGTTTATGATGATGATGGTGATGATGATGTTTGACTTTAATCTTTTCATGTTTTTCGTGTTTTTCATGCTTCTTTTCCTTCTCCTTTTCCTTTTCCTCTTCCTTCTTTTCTTCTTTTTCCTCTTTTTCTTTCTCTTCTTCTTTGTGCATATATTGCTCGGCACTATTAAACAACGCGTCTATATCGTCATAATAAGGCACAATGGGTGATTTGAAGGAAGCGTGGGAACCGTAGCTGTACGATGAAGCTTGTGGGAGGGCATCATCGTTAGGCGCATTTCCGGCGGTGGTGGAGGAGGGGGATGGAAAAAATTGCGAGGGTATAAATTCGTCTTTTTGTGTGGAGGCAGCAACTGCAATAGGTTCCACCACATGTTCATGTGTCTCCTCGTAGGTCTGTATCGTTTTGGTGTTTCCTTCTTGTGTAACAGCCCGCTTCCCACCCGGCTGACGATTGTTGCTATTTTGTTTGGCGCTCGGTGTCCTCTTGCGTTTGTTATTGTTTGTCGCTTTTACTAAATGCACAATGTGGCGATGTTTTCGGTTGCCGCGTTTACTATGCATCCACTGTTGTCCACCATCTTTGTTTGTCTTTGGAGCTGCCACTTGTACTTCCGTTTGTTTCGATTCGTTGGCGTACGTATCGGCAGCACTGTCACTGTTTGCGGCGTCTCGTGGATTGCGCTCGCCAAAATCGCGTTGGTCTATGGCATATTGCTGTAACTCATCGCGTGGCGATCGACGTGCAGTCCTTGTGGCTTTATTGGCATTTATGTGGCAAAGTAGTATGAGCAGAAAGAATAGCGGTAGCAGAGGACAATTTTTCTGTGGGCGAGAAAGAGATTGAAAAAAACGAAAATAAATATGTAAAAGCAATTGATTAAGTAAATAATCTTGTATACGCGAAATGGCAAAAAACAAGACATTTATTATGTCCAGACATGCAAAATTAATTGAGTCAATTAAGCTTTAAATTTGCAATTTAAAGGGATACAAAATTAAATAGTATGCATATCCCAGCCATCTATTTTCAGTACGCTCTAAAGTTGGAGCGAAAAAGGACTACCAAAAAAATACCAGGACGGAGTGCTCCCGAGCAATCTCCCCAGAGAAATGTTCAATTCATTTTTAAACAAATGTTATTAATTTAAAAAAATATGCTTTGCACTTCGGTAAATATTAGTTAATGTATTTAAAATCATTAATGCTGCAATTTATTTCATGATATTTTGTTCAATCTGTAAAATTGTAAAAATTAAAAATAAGCCAAAAAACACGGACTCCTCTGGTTGGCTGGGATGTAGATATTTTAATAACATATGTATCCTTGTATTCCATTTCCTTTTCACGTCAAATAGTTTTTACCCTGAACCAAACACGTTATCGCAGTTGCATTGAAAGTCCTACTGAATTTGAGGTCAATTTATTTACAATTGACTATTAATAAATTGAGTTGCTTTTATGTTAAATGGAGCTCAATTATGAATTTTAATTTCGCAAAGGCCTTAATTGCTTATTAGGCGCATGTCTGTGGTGCAGTGGGTAGAGTGCTCGCCTGCTATGCCAGAGGTCTCGGGTTCAAACCACGGTCCGAGCAAAACACCAAAATATTTTTTCTAATTAGTAAAAATCCAATTATTGGATTTTTTAAGATCAGCGGTCACCTCTCGGCAGTGGGCGGCATACCCTCCGAGTGTATTTCTGCCATGAAAAAAGCTTCTCACAAAAAATGCATTCGCCGTTCGGAGCCGGCATAAAACTGTAGGTCCACCCAATTAGTAGGAAAAACAAAAAGGAGCACACCTCGAATTGGGAGAGAAGCTCGGCCATAAAACTCGTCACAGTTATAATAGCGCCATTGTATTATTATATAAGGCGCATGTCTGAACATAATATAAAATGTCTAAGAAATGACAATAATGCAAATTAATTTGAAAAAGTTTAAATCACTTTCAGAACTATTTTTTAATAGATCAATGCGTAATAATCCAATATTGAAATATTTTCACAGATTTAGCTGAAATCGAGTTTTAAATTATCATTAAATCACTAATTTTAAATAAAATTTAAGCTCATTTTCAAAAGAATTCAGAAAACTCCTCAAATAGTGTTTTTTATGTTTTATTATACGGTGGTTAATTTCAATATAATTGGAATGGTTGATTTGATGAAAATCAAAGTTGACCAATTTGGCACATTTTATTTCACTGTCACCAAATATTTCGGAATAAGAAACTATGTATTTTGCACTACACCATTCTTCCCAACTCTGATTAAATTAAAAGCTAAATCTGCGTTTTTATTCAACTTTTCTCATTGATTTGATTCGTCAGTGGTTAGAATTTGGATGTGGGTGGTTTGAAAATATAATTGTTTGTTTTCGATTAAGGGCTATTTAGTTAATTTATCGGACCATCACGATACTACATTCACACATGTAGCACAAATGTTAAAACTATATTTTTTAACATTTGAAAAAAACACCTTCTTATTAACAAAAAACAAAAAAAATAAATTAAATATACAATATACACATGTCATGTACCAATGACTAAATTCGGTATTTCACTTATTCAAACTCAAATAACTACCGTTAAAAATAGCTGCAAATACATGTTCTATCCTTGTTGTTGATTTTAAAACGCTTAAAAGTGTATGTGTAATCCAATGGTTTAGTGTTTGTTTTGTTTTTTAAATAATTCAATGCTTGTTTTTTTTCTTATATTCACAAATTATCCATGTGCGCTGAAGGTAGCGAACGATTTACCGACGTTAGATGAACTGCTTGAAGTGTTGCAAATACTTTCGTTATTTATAACCAACGTTTGGATTGTGGTATCACTTCCAATGCACACTTAACTACCGCATACATAAAAGTAGAACAATTAATTCCAGACAATAAATGCAAAAAAGTAGGTACCGTGAAACATGCACATACAATAATATCACAACAAGTGCTTAAGTTTAAGAGCTAATGGGTGTTTGTACATATGTATATATGTATGTTGTGCTGTCAAATTTCAAATCAAGTGCAAGGCAAAATATATAATGTTATGTTTTTAATTAATTTGTAGTTATTAAGCTGCATTTGCTCATTTCTTCACTTATTTTCCCATTTCAGCACTCCTTTTAATCCAAATACGCACATTTTTTATTAAATATACCCCAGCAGGGAATGAGATTGGTGTAATTTAAAAAAAATAATGAAGTTGTTTTCACTTTTAATCACTTGATATACTATATTAATTTCTAGAAGATATCTACGTATATGTACAAAAACAAAAAAAAAACTGTTTAATTTTAATATAAGTAATTTTTATTTTCTTCAGCTGCTATTTTTTTAGTACGGCTTTAGCTCCTTTTCATATACATATAAATTTTGGAACCATTTTCTTTCTAACTTAGAGGAAGCCAACTCCCAGTTAAACGTATGAGTTTAATTAAGTCGATAATGATGTTTAACTGGGAGTTAGCGTTAACCGGAGATGGTGAAAACGGCCCTAAATCTCTTTCGATACTTGCCATCGTCAACCGCGAAAAGGTCCATAAATCTTCCGAAGAGCCTTTCACTCTAATGCTCCAACTGCTATCTCATCTCATCTTTATATCGTCCGTGCTTGTGTGCCGTATATCAGGACTGGAGCGATGAGCGACTTTTTGAATGGGATTTTTGTTTGTTTGTTTGTTTATCCTTTCTTTCGTTTTATTTGAGAAGAAATAATATATTCTGTTATTATTGTTATTTTAGATGACTTTTGTTGCATTTTGCCTTTTTGAATATACAAGCGAAGATCTCAATTGAGCTTTACTATATCGATTCGCTCTTCTACTGGGTACGCGCATATACATATATACCTACCCTGCAGAAAGAAAAAAATCAATTCCTGAAAGTAATTGACTTCTAACTGGCTATTTTGAGACACTTGAAAAATAATCAATTTGTATAAAACAGCAAGAAAAACATTTTAGTTAGTTGCTTTGTCATGCGGGAATATCCAAAAAAAAAAAATGTAAGGTGTGCATTGACAAAAGCTTTCAAATGCCTGATGAAAATATTTTTATTCAAACATATTTGAACTGATAGAATTTTGCTGTGAAAATTCCTCTTCTTGGATTTGGGAAGCGAAGCAATGGAAGAACATCGAAATTTTCCCAAATTCCATGAATGTATGTATGTAACAGCTACATCTGCAACCATTTCCCTTACATTTTTTGTATAATTTTCTAAAAATGAATGATGTTATATTTTGGGGTCAATTATTTTTAACAAAAAAAAGTTAGTTTATAGTTACCTTAAAAGTAATGCAGAAGTATACAGGACTGACTTCTTTATCGCCATTACCAAACAAAAGTAGTTAGCTTATTCCAAAGTATAAAAATTAAAATTAACAAGTAAGGAAGCCTAAGTTCGAGTGGAATCGAACATTAGATACTCAGCTGTATGCTTTCATTGTTTGTTTGCGTTTGTTCGATATAGGGTGTATTTTATATGACACGAGTGCTGCATAAACAGGGCGCAGCCACGCCCATTTTCAAAATTTGTATCAATCATCCAAATAAGCATATAAATATTATTGTCAGTGCAAAATTGCATCCCTCTATGACTTTTAGTTACAAAGACTTCACGTTACAAATTCCAAAAGGGTGTTCCAGAAATATCTTTGTTAAAAAGTAGGCGTGGTCATAAACCGATTTCAATACATTTTTGCGTGTCTATTAACACATGTTATAAAAGTGTATAAACCAAGTTTCGTCATAATATCTCAGTTATTTGTCGAGTAATAGGCTCGTAGATTCCTTTGTATAAAAAGAGGCGGTGCCACGCCCATTTTCCAAACTTTTTTATTTTTTGTTTCCGGTCTATTGTAGAACTCATGTCACAAAATTTCAGTGATAGATCTTTATATTTGACAGAGATATCGCTTAAAATGTTTTTATTAGGTCACTTTATAATACCCATATATAAAAGTGGGCGTGGTCGTCAACCGATTTTGGTAATCTTTCGTCCACACATTTGGCTAAGTAAATATATCACGCGTACCAAATTTCATCGATATATCTTTAACGGTTCTGAGTTATGGCTTATAAAACTTTCAATATTTGCCCCTTAATAAGTGGGCGTGGCACCGCCCATTTTCCAAAATTTTTATATTTTTTGTTTTATGTCCCTAGTTGGACTCCTGCCACAAAATTTCAGTGATAGATCTTTATATTTGACAGAGATATCGCTTAAAATGTTTTTATTAGGCCCCTTTATAGTTCCCATATATAAAAGTGGGCGTGTCCGTTAACCGATTTTGATAATTTTTCGCCAAAACATTTGTCTAAGTAAGAAAATTACGCATATCAAATTTCATCGATATATCTTCAACGGTTTCTGAGTTATGACATATAAAACTTTCAATGTTTGCCCCTTAATAAGTGAGCGTGGCACCGCCCATTTTCCAAAATGTTTGTACTTTTTGTTTTATGTCCGTAGTTGGACTCCTGCCACAAAATTTCAGTGATAGATCTTTATATTTGACAGAGATATCGCTTAAAATGTTTTTATTAGGCCCCTTTATAGTTCCCATATATAAAAGTGGGCGTGGCCGTCAACCGATTTTGATAATTTTTCGCCAAAACATTTGCACAGGTAAGCAAATTACGCATACCAAATTTCATCGATATATCTTCAACGGTTTCTGAGTTATGACATATAAAACTTTCAATGTTTGACCCTTAATAAGTGGGCGTGGCACCGCCCATTTTCCAAAGCTTCATCAAATTTCTTCATAAGGGCCTGAGCTCAATATGTGGGTAAAATTTTATCACTCTAGCTATATTAGTGGCTGAGATACCAAATTTCCGATTTTTTCTATATAGGAAAAGTGGGCGTGGTCATGGTCCGATTTCGCCCATTTTCAATACCAACCGTCCCAGTCTCGAAACCAACTTGCATTTCAAATTTCATCAAAATATCTCAATTTTTACGCGAGTTATCCTGCGTACGGACGGACGGACGGACGGACATGGCTCAATCGATTTCTCTTTTCACCCTGATCATTTTGATATATATAAGTCTATATCTATCTCGATTATTTCATTATGTTACAATCCACCGTTATGAAATCAAAATTATAATACTCTGTGTACTAGTACAGCTGAGTATAAAAATAATAATTTCGTGCTAGACACTAACATACCTAATAAAAGTAGTTAGCCTTTTTCAAAGAAAATATACAATTAAAAGTGACCGCTAGTGACTTTGTAAACGGTTTTAGGGAGTTTTAAGTTAGATGCAGTTCCTGCAGGGTACATACATATCTGTGGCCACAAGCCATAATCGCCTAAGTCCTAAAATATGATTTCGAGATAAATTGCTTTTTATATTCGAATGCGTTTTTTGAAAAATCATAAAAGTCGATTAAAAACTATGAATGCCAAATCGATGAGCCATCCACGATGCTACAATTAAATTTTGTATATAAAACATAATGTTATGAAGAAATTTCATTAAGTATATATGTATATAAATTTTTGGCTGTTATAGCAAATTTAATATACCTCTATTGTGAGTTAAGCCAAAATTTTTTTTATTAATATCTTTTGATTGGAATAAGTTACAAGTATGGGGGTTTTACAGAAATATAGAGTTTTTAATGTATAATAACGTGGTATATATAACTCAATTTTGTCTTAAGTCGACTTAGGCGGTTATGGCTTGTGACCACAGATATACTTATGTAGTTTGGAGGCGTTGTTGCCAGCTTACATGCAACATTTACATATGGGTGTTTCCGAAAATGGGTCAACCAAAGAGAAAAATTTAAAAATGCACCTAGGCCAAACTTTTTGATACCATTATACAGGTACTTATTTCCTTTATCACGCCACAAAATTTTATGGACATTGGAGCACTGCTACTTACAAAACTTACGTTTTTCAGACTACCATATAAAATTTTTTTTTTAGCTAAGTGTATATGACTTCCGAAGTACATCAGCGAATTCGCAACAAAAGCGCCGGTAGAAAAATGGCCTTTACGAGTACTTAGCCCAAGGTCAGACCTAGGAATAACAACATAGATACATTTACAAAATACTTCAAATCTTGTATAAAGTGTATTCTAAAGTAGTGCTTTTTTTCAAGCGTTCGGACGCAAAATATACTTTGCAGTAAAAATAAACATACTTACCTTTGTCATATTTTTCAAATTTGTTTTGACAAAACACAGTTTTGGGTGCTCTTTCGGGCAGCGTTAATTTTTTTCCCAAAATCAAAAGGATTCCTGAGTTTAAGTATATTAAACATTGGAACGTCCGAACGTATACACTTTTTTTCTTCAGATAATTTTTTTTGTTTGTTCCTTATAAAGCTATCTAGCAATGAATTCCGCTCAAAGGGCTATGAGGTGGAGGTTAAACCTCTTGAAAGATGATCAGAAAAGGAAGGATTTCAAAAACAAAGAAAGAGAGGGAAAAAAGATTTTTAGAAAAAACATAAAAAAAACCCGTTGAAGGTAAGAATGCTCAAAGCAATTTGGAATAGATGTAGACAATAAAATATTTTTGGCCGCATAAAACTTCAAAATCTACCTGTATGCGATGGCTTAAAGTAAAACAAACACCAGCCCTTCAAACATTACACAGTTTCTCATGCGAAAATGGACATCACATTACTGCCGGACGTACAGCGACATCTAAGCAACGTGATATTTAAAATACCGCTGTGGTGCAGTGAGTAGAGTGCTCGCCTGCTATGCCAGAGGTCTCGGGTTCAAACCACGGTCCGAGAAAAACACCAAAACAATTTTTCTAATTAGTAAAAATCCAATTATTGGGTTTTTAAGAGCAGCGGTCACCTCTCGGCAGTGGGCGGCATACCCTCAGAGAGTATTTCTGCCATGAAAAAGCTTCTCACAAAAAATGCATTCGCCGTTCGCAGCCGGCATAAAACTGTAGGTCCAAGCAATTAGTAGGAAAAGTAAAAAGGAGCACGCCTCGAATTGGGAGAGAAGCTCGGCCATAAAAGTCGTCAGAGTTATAATAGCGCCATAGTATTATTATATTATTCTTATTAAATTTTGCTAGTACTTACATCAGTTTTTTTATATTCATCGCCACTATACATTATTAAGTATCGTTTTAGTCCTCAGAATGTGCAAGTAATGTAAATTTTGAATTAATGAGTTAATTGCAATAAAATATGTGCTCAACACTTGTTTTGTTATGAAAAATTTATGTTTTCCTTCATAGAAAAATTTGGACCGTCCGAACGGGAACGTCCGAACAAAATTAAAACCAATATTTCTCCAATAAAAAACGTCTACAGAAATATAACTTTAATGTAGTGACAGTCCTTGTATATTCCTCTGTTAGTCGTATATACATCATTTTTTTGTAGCATCAACCAATTCGCAGAATTTTAACGAAATCAGGTGTAACCTCAAATACGAGGTACTTTTGAGGAACGTCCGAACGGCAACTTTAAATCCTTCTACAGTGGTAATGTGTCATCTATAGAAAAAAGGTTTGATAGCTTTGGATAGAGGAGTACAAATGCTACATATGACAAAAAAAAATATTCTGATCCAAAGCCTACTATAGGTTTTATACTGAAAATAATGTCGCAGCATGGAACGTCCGTAACGCTGGAAACACCCATATATGTATAATCATGTACATATATCTACTAATTTCAACGTAATGTATGTTAACTCATACTGAAAATAACTTTAATTGTTATCGAAAACTAAAATATTAGCGCTTACATAATACGGACTGTTTGTATATGTATATGCATTTATGTATAAATACTCGTATGCTATTTATGCATACCAACAATCAATTGCATGTCTATCACCAACCAGGTACCACACGGTTGGTTGCATTCTCTACGATACACTTCCTCAAAGAAAATATTGTATATGCACATACATAGGGTAAGGTGGGGTGCCTTTGACACCTTTTTTTTTGAAGTCTCATATCTCAGACATTTTTGGGAAAAACTAAGGTTTTAACAATTGACAATAGCTATTCATTATTTATCTCAATATTTGAGTAGCTAATGAGTTATAAAAAAACACGTAAATACCTTTTTCAGATACTTTTTTAAAAAAAGCCATTTTGTCAAATGTGCCCCGTGGTAGGGGTACCTGTGACTTGAATAGGGGCACATTTGACCATCATAATTAAACTAAATTTTATTAATTGTTATCTTTAAAAATGAGGCATTATGTCATAAAATTAAATTAATTAAAGTTTTTATTTAAACAGTATAATAATATTATAATAATAAGCGAAAATATATGGTAAATTCACTAGCTCTTTTAATGTTGTACGTTGTAAATTAAATGTGTATTATAACACAACATCTGTGCTAGGCATGTTGTATTGTATTTCGTTATCAGATGCTTCCTAAAATTTTAATATGAAAAATACCAAACAAAAGTGAAAAAGGTAATATTATAAAAATATAAATGATAAAAAACTTGAAAAAGTGTAAAAAATAAGAACAAAATCGAATAGGAAACTCAAAAAACATAGGCTGCGTTGTTATATTAATGTTATTCTAATTTTTGTGGGAAAAACTAACCCTGTTGATACAATTGTTGTAAACCTATACCACTTTATAACGTTATACTAGTTTAAAAGAGCTTGTGAATTACCCAATGGATATTTGAAAGTTTATATCGAATTAATATTTTATACGGCATCGAGATGTTCTAGATGGATTTGTTTTGCAGGTTTAGCTTTCTTAGAGGCACGTAATCGTTTAATTGGTCTTATTATTTTATTTGACATTCGTCAAGGGTACCCCAAATTGGAAAGTCAAATGTACCCCAAATGACTTTATCCAAAATAATCATCACAAAATTTTTTTTACTTTCAAAACATTGAACAATTAAGATTTGTTTTCAATCTTTAAGCTTCTAAGAACCAGTTAAGAACACTCATTTAAAAAAAAATGTTAGTTTTACTTGCGAAAACGCTTACGTGGCACTACACAAAAATTACATCAGCTAAAGGAAAATCATCGAATCATGTGTTACTTCGCTAAGTATTAAAGCAGAGCTGCCGAATTAGGTATACACATGTGTTATTGTATAAGGCTGCATTCAATTCTATTTTTGTGAAGTTTTTATAACTTTTTTACACCGAAAATTGCAAAGTCAACGGTGCCCCAAAGTCAAAAGGACCCCACTTTACCCTATGTAGTTACATATGTATGTATATTTAGTCTTCTCGCATTTCCCCACTTCCAAATTATTACAAGTATACATACATATATGTAAATATGTACACCTTTATCAACTCAACTTAATTTAGTTAATTATTAAACACTTAGGCAAGAAATTAGCACAAAAGTGTTATATGTATGTAAATTGATTTTCACATACACATTTATTAAATATTAAACATATTTATACATATATAAATATATATATATATATATATGTATATATTATTAATATTACTTTTAAACACGAAAAGTGTTTTTAAATATCTTTCCCTGTCTTATTAACGTCTTTTTGTGGCACACATTCTTCCTGAAAATATGTCCGTTCGTTCGATCGGCGCATGAATATGCATATTGCCTATATTTTGCTTTTTAAGGTAGTAAGTTTACTATTATTGTACATATACACTTTTTTAATTAGATGAACGAGTGTGGACGAAAATATAAATGAATATAATTATGAATTACTTACCTAATTACAATCATATGAGTTCCGACTAAAACTGCATACGAGTACAGTATAATAGAATTTGGTACATACGACGTAGTGCGTACTGCTTCCGTTTCCTTCTCTCTGTCATCAATAGGTTGTGTAACAAGCTATGTATTTGTTGGAGACTTTATAGCAGGATTGAAGTCTCACAGGCTCATTTTTAAGGCTCACTTTAAAAAGCCTCTTCGCACAGAGCCAAAAGGCCACCTAAAATGCCCTATAAATTAGAACAAAGTTTAGCGGATTTCTCTACGCTTTCTCTCCAATAAGCAGTGGCGTAGCTAGAGAATTTTTCGGGGGGGGGGGTCACAGCCAATGTAAAAAATTTACCAAAATTAAAATTACCAAAAAAAAACTACAATTTTTTTTACAAATGATAAAAATCGCTAGCTTAGAATGCAAATTGTGTAAGTCCTTTTTTAAAACTTTGTAGGAGAGACAAAAAACAAAAAAGAAAAAAAAAAATTCGCAATGAAAACAAAATTTCTGTTCATATAAATATTTTGGATTTACACAATTTTTTTCGCTTTTTGGACTTACACAATTTGCGTATCACTGAATAACAACGAGTAATAATAATTCCCAACGGTTTACCCTCCATATCCCGCCCGACCGCCACGAGGGGCGCAATCCGCATGACGCACGGATATATATTTTTTAATTTTGCCAAGGTGTTGAGTGGCTGGAGTTTGTTAAACGTCGAGTTCTTATGCTGCTCAGCTACAGAATAGAAATTCATCAGCTGATTACACATACATAAGTTTATATATACACTTAGAAGCAATTACTTAGTTAACAATAAAATACATATAATCCTAAATTAGTAGAAGGAAAATATATCTAGTAGACAAATTGTTATTTGTTAAGAATTGATAGAAGAGTTTTCCTTATAATGGATAGAGAGTCAGAGATGTCAAAGTAGGTAGAGTACGTGTTAAAACTTTTGCATAGATATCGGAATGGCTCATTTAATTCAAAATTAGTTTTACATTGTTTTAAAAATATGGGCTGGTAATGTCTTGATGGACGGGCAGGAATGTTTAAACTTATTTCAGAAAGAAGAAATGGACTATTTATTGATCCCTTCAGCAATTTTGTTACGAATATTATACCCAGAGTTTCCCTACGACTAGCTAAAGTTGGAAGGTTAATAAGCTTTAAGCGACTAGTGTACGAGGGAAGATTGCAATGAGGGTTCCAATTCAAATTTCTTAATGCAAAAAGTAAAAATTGTTTTTGAATCGATTCAAGTCGATCAGAATGAATTTTGTAACTCGGATTCCAGATTATAGATGCGTATTCTAGTGTCGGTCTTACTAAGGTTGTGAAAAGGGCTTTAGTTACGTAGGGGTCACTAAATTCCTTAGACCAACGTTTTACAAACGCTAGAACACTTTTAGCTTTATTTATCATGACGTTGATGTGAAGGTTGAAATTAAGTTTATAATCGAATCTTACACCTAAGTCGACAAACTCATAAACTCGCTCCAGATCATGATTATTAATGGCGTAAGCTATGGGTTCGACATTACTCCGAGAAAAGCACATAAATTTACATTTATTTAGATTTAGTGGCATAAGATTTATATTGCACCACGTAACCAAACCGTTTAAATCATTTTGAAGGAGCGATCTTTCCTCCGGTGAGGTGTAGGACTTGAAAAGTTTCACATCATCTGCGTACATTAAAACTTTAGAATAATTTATAGCACATGAGATGTCATTAATGAACAACAAGAACAGAGTCGGTCCGAGATGGCTGCCCTGCGGAACCCCAGAGGACACATCAATAGTAAATGAATAGGCATTCTTAAAAACAACCCTTTGTGTTCTGTTAGAAATGTAAGAAGAAATCCAGTTTAGGAGGATAGGTTGAAAACCCAGTAGTTGAAGCTTGTGGATAAGTAAATTGTGATTAACCTTGTCAAAGGCTTTACTAAAGTCAGTATAAATAACATCAGTTTTAGCATTTTCCCTAAACCCATTAGAAACACTTGTTGTAAATTCCAGAAGGTTAGTGATGGTTGATTTACCCCTACAGAAACCATGCTGAGAGTTCACAATCAATGACTCAATCGAGTTTTTTATCTGGTTGCTAATAATCGACTCAAACAGTTTTGGGATAACAGACAATTTTGCTATGCCTCGATAATTTTCAATTGAAGATCTAATACCGCTTTTATGTAAAGGAATAATGAAGGATTCTTTCCAAGCAATAGGAAAAATGCCAAATTTCAATGACAAGTTGAATAGCTTTGACAAAGGTAGATAAATATGATCCGCACATTTTTTAAGGAAACATGCGGGGATCATATCCCGACCATAACTAAAAGACTCTTTCAGTGATTTAAGGTGATCTAAAACTTCATCTGAATTTATATAGGCAACATTAATTGTATTATTTTGAGAAAGATGGTACGGGTATATGCTGAAATTTAAGTTATCTTTGGAATAATTAGATTCGAAAAATTGTGCAAAGAGATTGGCAATGTAGAAATATGACAAGTATCTCAGACTTGTTTAGTGCGGTGCGTATTTGATTTTTCTAGCGTTCTACATAAAAATACACTTTTTCATAAAAGTGGACTTACACAGTTTGCACTCTAAGCTAGCGAAATGTAATTTTTTCAGACTATAATTTAACATTATTGTACACAAATATCGCTTATAATACATATATCAAACTCTTAAGGCCTTTGGCCACTTAAAATCTGGAATGTTAAGAAGTGTATACATATGTGTGAGTGTCGGGTGATTGACGCAAATATCTAAAAGATTTGATTCTCATCAACGCGAGCCCGAACAAGAACGTGTAGCACGACGACTGCCGATTGCACTAACACACACAAAAAACTCACACATACACACTGCTTGACATGCCAGATTGTCAGTTGCCAAGGGCCTTTAACTATACTTCAAAAGTAAGTCTAATATTCTCTTCTGGAAATCTACGCGCATAGGTAGATTTTCAAGTTTTATGCGCCCAAAATTGAATTTTGTAAAATTGTTACAATTACAGAAAAAAAACATACCCACATATTGGAAATAGAATGAGGAACAATAATTCATCGCTTTTTTCCCCACCCCATACTCGGCACTTGCCCCAGATGGTCGTAACTTAGCATATCTGAAGTTAATTTTTTTGTTTTTTTCTTACATATTTTTAAGTGCTAGTTTCAACTTGAATATTTATTATTTAAAGCATTTCATTCGTGATGAATCCTAAAGGTTCAAGTAATTATTAACACTTTTCAATAATATCCTTGGTTTCCAATAATTCTAAGTTTATAGTTTTAAGCTTTTAAAGTTGGGATATTTAAAAAAATTATCACTCTTTTTCATGTTAAAAATTGGTTTTGTTATGTTGCTCTGTCAGACTCAGTCAAATTAACCCTCGGACATGATATCTAGTACAATTAGTGGTTAGCCGACAAAAAATTACGTCGCACAAAGCCGCACTTCACTACTAGATACAGGGTTTTTCGTATGTACCTACAATAATTTTCTTTTTGTGCTTTATATTTAATTTTAATGTTTATATTTCTAACGCATATCTTGGTTAATGTAGGTGATGCTCGAAAGTAACCCAGATATTTAGCAGCGATTATTGTTAACTTTTTAGGCAGTATTTTTAGTATTTCCAATTTTTCAAAGTTAAGGAAGTACTTATCATAAAAAGGGGCTAAGAATTATAAAGCTACATTTTTTAGAAGATTATTGAGTATGCAATTTTGCAGCTCATTCAATTGTAATATAATAATATGCAACATTCAACTTTTTGAAAAATTTCATTGGCTTTTCGCAAATTTTAATTGGAACGGTCTACACCCTACAGAAAAAAATTACTAAAATCGACGGAAATTTTTACAGCATTGAGAATAGCACTTTTTACACTAAAATTTTTTGGCTACATAACAGTACACTTAGAAATCTCCTCAAAATCTTCTATAAATTCTGGCCGCGTTTTGAAATTTTTAATCCACTTTTAGAAATTTCTACGATTTTTCGGATTTTTCCATAAGCTTAGAAATCCTGCTTAAGGCGATTTTTATTGAAAAATTGTTTACATTTTTAAACGAAAATAAGAGAGTTAAATTTTCGACAGAACTGTTAGAAATAAATTTAAAAATTCTGGCGTATGATTTTTTTTTTTGAGTCACTGTATATATTTTTCAATAAAATCGACTTTTAACTAGAGCCCTAGATACCCGGGTATCGAGCAATTCGATCTGATCGTTTTTGTTTGAAACCCGTTTGTTGTTCAAATGCCCGTACAAACATTCGAGCATTCGAGCTTACAAACAAAAAAAATGTCTATCGGAAAAACAAAAAAAAAAAAAACTACATATCGTCGTACCATACGAAAACTAACATATTTAAAATTTCTGGCGAAAGCTATCAATAAAAAAATTCTGTACGAAAAGTAGAACATTTGGCTTTTGGCCGACGAAAAGTAATAAAATCGAGTTTTGGCTGACGAAAAGTAATAAAATCGACTTTTGGCTGACGAAAAGTATCAGTAATTATATACTGTTTTTACATTAAAATTGTTGTTGTTTAAACAAAATTGATAGTTTTCGTCAGCCAAAAGTCGATTTTATTACTTTTCGTCAGCCAAAACTCGATTTTATTACTTTTCGTCGGCCAAAACTTGAACTTTTTACTTTTCGTCAGCCACAAAAAATCTGATGTTAGTTTTCGTATGGTACGACGATATAAAGAAAAAATAATAATAACAAACAAAAGAAAAAACCAACTTCAAGATACCCGAATTGTTCAAATGCCCGTACAAACATACGGGTAATAAACAAACAAACAACTCTTTGAGCATTTGAACAACAACTATTCGGGCTACTCGAAAATGTTCAATAAAAATCGAGAGCTCTACTTTTAACACAAATTATTAAAATTTTGCATTAAACAAGCAATTTGGAATAGATGTACACAATAAAATATTTTTGGCCGCATAAAACTTGAAAATCTACCTATGTGCTACGGTTATAAATAATAATTTTCTTATATAATTTAGTTTTTTAATATTCCATTTTGACAGACATTAAGTAAAATCTCAAGTTCAGATACTCTTATATATTGCATATTTATTCCCATTGTAGTTTATACTAATATTATTTGATTAAGATGATAAGTAATTGAAAGAAAACTTGAAATTTAAATAATTGGCGTTACTTTTCTCTTATTAGCATGTTAATAACAGCAATACCGTATAATAATTGTAGCGTTTGTTGAGCCGTAAGGAAGTGCAGGAACCGTAGGAATTTTACCACAAAAGAGCGAATATAAGTACAAAGAATGTAAATTGTGGTAAAATTCCTGCGGTTCTTGCACTTTCCTACGGCTCAACAAACGCTAGAATTATAAGTAATACTTCGTGAAAAAGCGCTAAATTTCGAATTACCAATTTCGAAAAATTACTATTCTCATTGATTTTTTCCTGAAAAGGAAATGCATGCTAATAAAGTCAAAGATGGTTTAATGGTCAAAACGAATCTTTCGGGGGGGGGGGGGGGGGGTTTGTCCCCAAAACCCCCCCCCCCCATTACTACGCCACTGCCAATAAGATGTCCGTCTTATTATGACTGGATGTCTCATTTTAATAAAACTAAGTAGATAATCAGTAAAACTAATATGAAAAACTTTTCAATATAATTAAGAAGATGACCCGTGTATTTAAGATGAAAACCTCTTATATAAAATTAAGAAGATGTTTCCTAGAATAAATATGGAAACCTTTTCACATAAATTTAGCAGATAGCCTGTAAAATTAAGACGAAACCCTGTTTAATGTTATTAAGAAGAGAATCTTGATTTTCATTAGAAACTCCTCTTAATTGTAATATGACGATAATCTTATCAATTTGAAATGATTGCCACCTGAATTTAAATACATTACTTTCTGAAAATAAATAGCACACTTTTTTAAACTGTTTTTTATTTAATCATACAAGTTATACTTATTAATTATAATACGATCAATTACTTACATATATATACTAGCTGACCCGGCAAACTTCGTTCTGCCCAAAATAGATTTTTTTATTAATTTCATTTCAAAAATTGTTATTACACCGGTATTGTTTTTAGTAGAAAATTAACGATTTTTCACTACTTCATTGTGTATACAACTTCAAAAATATATAATTTTAGTATTCAGTTTAAGGCTGCACGATACACAAAATTTTTAGGTTTCTGTTCCGGATATTTATTTTCACTGAGTATTGGCTATTTTAACCAATTAAGTAAGAGTATTGATACGTATAGTATACCTCCATAATGGTTTTCAGGCCCTTCCTCCAACCCTTTTAGATATATTCAGCCTCAAAAGTTTAGTACGTTTGGGAGGTGCAATGCCCCATTTTTCGATAAATCTTTTTTTTTTGGGTGAACATGGTATTGATATCGTATATCTGCATAGTGATTTCTATATAAGGATATTTAGCCTTAAAAATTAAGAGCGCATGGGAGGTGCCACGCCCCCTTTTCCCAAAACTACTGTTTTTTTCATAAGCAAGCTATTGATATCGTTAATCTCCTGATAAATTTTCAGGTCCCAACCTTAAACGCTTTTATAGATATTCAGCTTGAAAAATTAAGTTTGTATGGGAGGTGCCACGCCCCCTTTTCCGATAACCTACACTTTTATGCACAAAAATTGTTTTGATATCATATAGCTCTGTACCAATTTCCAGGTCCCTGACTTAAATCCTTTTAAAGATATTCAGCTAAAAAAATTAAGCGTTGTTGGGAGGAGCCACGCCCCCTTTTCTGATAACTCCTATTATTTTGCGTTAATATGGAATTGTTATCGTTTATCTCCACATCATTTTCCAAGTCCCTAGCGTAAACAATTTTAGAGATATTCAGCATGAAAAATTAAGTTTGTATGGGAGGTGCCACGCCCCTTTTTCCGATAACCCCCACTTATATGCGTGGGAATGGTTTTGATATCATTTATCTCTATAACAATTTTCAGCTCCCTACCTTGAACTGTTTTAGAGATAATCAGCTTTCAAAATTAAGGTTGTATGGGAGGTGCCACGCCCCCTTTTCTGATAACCCCCACTTTTCTGAGTGAGAAGGGTTTTGATATTACCTACCTCTATACCAATTTTCAGCTCCCTACCTTAAACTGTTTTAGAGATAATCAGCTTTAAAAATTAAGGTTGTATGGGAGGTGCCACGCCCCCTTTTCTGATAACTCCCACTTTTCTGATTGAGAAGGGTTTTGATATCACCTACCTCTACACCAATTTTCAGCTCCCTACCTTAAACTGTTTTAGAGATAATCAGCTTTAAAAATTAAGGTTGTATAGGAGGTGCCACGCCCCCTTTTCTGATAACCCCCACTTTTCTGAGTGAGGAAGGTTTTGATATCACCTACCTCTATACCAATTTTCAGCTCCCTACTTTAAACTGTTTTAGAGATAATCAGCTTTTAAAATTAAGGTTGTATGGGAGGTGCCAGGTCCCTTTTTCCGATAACCCCCCCTTTTATGCGTGGGAATGGGTTTGATATCACCTACCTCTATACCAATTTTCAGCTCCCTACCTTGAACTCTTTTAGAGATAATCAGCTTTAAAAATTAAGTTTGTATGGGAGGTGCCACGCCCCCTTTTCTGATAACCCCCACTTTTCTGAGTGAGAAGGGTTTTGATATCACCTACCTCTATACCAATTTTCAGCTCCCTACCTTGAACTCTTTTAGAGATAATCAGCTTTAAAAATTAAGGTTGTATGGGAGGTGCCACGGTGATCGGCGCTGTTTCTATTTCGAGTCAGCCGGCTAGGGAACTGCGCATTTGTTTTCTCTGCCTTTGCACGCATACATACTTATGTATGTATATATGTTAAGACGTTAATGGAAAATTTTGTATTAGGTACAATAAGAGCTCTTTTAAAAATAAAAAGTTCTTCCTTTTAATTTCTTGAACATGTTATTGCACGCATAAAAGTGGCTGATGCATAATTCTAGTACATATGTACGAGTATCTACATACATATGTACACATGTACGTATGTTAAGACGTTTATAGCAAAATTTGAATTAATAAGGGATCTTTTAAAAATAAAAAGTTTTCCTTTTTAATAAATTCAAAAAGGTTCTAGTAAAAATTAGAGGATGTCCTTATTGATTTGTTTTATAAAAATTTTCTCATAAAAACAAGCAGATTTCTTCTAACAATTTAATTTTTTTGACAAAATGACATACAAAATTAATAAACAAGAAGTTATCTCCTCGTTTTTAGACGATATCCTTTTCAATAAATTTAAGAAGAAATTCAAGCTAAAATCAAGACGATTTTCCAGCAAAAATTTCTTCAATTTTGTCCCCTCTCACTCTCCCCGGCCATATAGCATTTTTAGATGGCAGTCTCTTTGATTATTGGTGAACTTTTTGGCTCTGTGCGTCAACCATCGATTTATGTATGGCGCACACCTACGCATAAAAGATAAATTTTAAAAGGCGTCATTGATTTAGCTTTGTGACCGAAGATTCTAGCTCCACTGCTTTCTGGGGGTTTCAGTATACTATATTAGATTGTGGGTTTGGTGGCAATCTCTCAGTTCTAGAGACTTTTGCATGGTAACTTCTATCCAAGTTCTATCCCTATATCCTTAGCATGGTATAAGTATACCAGGTAAAACAAACGTCAAGTTTTCGTCGCCATATTAACCACCTGACAATTAAGCAGATTATGACATTTCGTGCTGCCATACTCAATGATAAAAATCCTCCATTAATGGCATTTTTCACTGCTTTGTTTTAAAAATAAATTGTAACCATGGTATTCATAGTAACGAAAAAATTACACATCCTGCAGTAAATTTGTTTCACTGCTGAATGATCATTGATGATTCTTCTGAGTACAATTTTTATTATTATTATTATTATTATTTGTTTTTGAAAAAAGCAAACCATTTATATGAAAAATTCAGCAGTCTTTATTTGAAAGTATGTACTCCATGATGCCTCCTCAGTCATAGATGAATTTCATCAGTGATTCATAAAAGATTCATTTCGGATTTTTACTTCGCGGAATATCAGTTTGGCCGTACTACAAAGTAGCCCCTTCCCGGTATTCTCGGTGAGTTTTTAATTTAATTTAGTAGTTACGATCACTTTTAATTTAGGCTTTGTGATCACTCTGGTATATAGTTTGGGGAGGTTTTGGAGATTGATCTATTATAACTCCATATCGTCGCATAAAGTGCAATACCGCGTATCCGCTACCACCCAAATTTTACAGCAGACAGTAAAAACTGTTTTAATTCAAAACGGTTCGGAATTTTGCAAACCCACATCCAAACCAAGGTAGATTTTTGGATTATATTCTTAATCCAAATATCGTTTTGGCGAAAAACAGTTAAATGTGCAGTTATTGGCTTACTTATGTATTTATAAGCGGTTTTGCGTCTTTTATTTTGTTCAATAGTGACGTATACCCGGTTTTGCAGGCGTAAGTACGTGAAAACTTTTCTTCAATAAAACAAAGTTATAATCTATTTCGTGTTTATGAAAGTATAATCAACTTTAGTACATTACAGTACAGTTATAAAGCAATAACACCTATTATTCGCGGTATTGGTTCGAAAAATTTCCTTAAAAAAAGCTGTTTTGAAACTGTGTCATAATTTGGAATTGCATTGTGTGAATCTCAAAATTGTTGCATGAATGGATGGGGACGGACGCCAGGAATGTATATTTGATGAAATCTCATTTTTGGCAAAAATGTCACGCGGTTTTGCACTTTAAACGACGATATGTATGTACACCACCATACCAAGTGAGCATTTCAGTTTATATATGTATGTATGTACATATGTCCAATCCAATTACAAAAAAATATGTACCTTAGATTTTAACAATATGAGTTGCTTATTTCCGCGGTGCAATAATACCAAATATGGCTGCAAAGACGGTGATATAAAATTTTTCCAATTTCCGACTATACCCTTTATTCGCGGAGAGTGGATGAAGATTTGTGGAGTGAGCGAAGAGGAGCTACCGGAAGTTCCATAAATCTGCTCACTAGTGCCCTTTCTCTTTCTGTCCTTTGATTCCTGAAATACCCAAACTTTCAAACAAAAATCTACGCATTCAAAAAATTAAAGTCTGGCATCGCTATACTCCAAAACTGACATAAGATCAAACTTCAAAAATCTGCTTTTTAAGCTGATTCCACATAGAACTTTGTGTTGCGCTACGTGACACTTTCTGCGTGACAGCTGAGATTAAAATACATGTAACTATATGATGTTTCTCACATAACAAAAAGTAACTCAACGCCGAAGTTACGTAAAGCACAAAGTTGCCCAAATCTCAACTTTTGGGGGCGTTGAAATTTTTTTTCAGTTTCACTTTAATTCAAATGTAAAAAAACAAATTTAAATTTCACACAATTGAAAAATTATTTAATAGATTTTTATTTTCTTATTTACTTTTTTGTAAATAAAACGGAGAATGAAAGATTTTTCAGAAAACAAATATTTTTTGAGTGATGTTGCAGCGTTCATTGTGGCATAGTTTTTCAGTTTTGCGTTGTTTGACATAGAAAGCGGCGTAACGCAAAGCGGAAAAAGTTTTATGTGGAATCAGCTTTAATCAAAAAGACAGCGTCAAAATGACAATGCACATACCTGTATTTTTTATACCATGTATCCTTATGGCCTGGTTATGCTACCAATCAAGCTGGTCGAGCACCGTGTAATTGTTGTTGTGCACTCCGACGGTGAGAGAATTTTCGGACTCTCACATCCAGCAAACTTGCTGTGTGAAACAGGCAGCCAGCAAACGAGGTTTCAGAGGTAATAATGTGTTATGTTGTGTATGTACTCAGTAATTATCATGTGTTATGTTGTGTATGTGCGCTCCAATCATCAATGTAAGCGTAACCACCTCTCACCAATCACGAAATGTTTCCGATTTTGATTGGCAATCAAGATTGTAACCATAACCATAGCATTAGAAACCCTGTTTATATCATTTATGAGAATATTTGATGGATAAATAAAATTTGCGAAAATATGACCTTTAAGTCTGTTTTGTTCTCATGGGTACATGGAAAAACCGTACAAAAAATTTCCCTCAGCCAACCCATACTCGTACTTTGAGCTCTTTCAATAAGAGGGAAATTTTTTTGCTGTTTTTCTTTCTTTCAAAAAACTCCAACGTGGCAACAACATTACGCTAAGATTTGACATTTGAGTAAAGTAAAAAAATCTGTTTTTTTATTAGTCAAAAAAAATTTTTATATGAAATTACCGTGTATTTTTTTTTTAATCATGGTACGAAATTTTTAAAAATCAATTTTTCAGCCATTTGATACAATAAAAGACAAAAAAAGATAGTTTAAATTTAATCATTAAAAACAGTAAATAACTAAATAGTAAAAATGCCGTTGGTGCGAAAAATATCCCAAAAACTGCATAATTTCTTTCAAAAGAACTATCCATACATATGGTTTACATCCGTTTTCATCGTTGTTCTTACCGGCTTCCTGCACTACGAACTTAAGCACAATAGTCGTGATTTAATTTATTGGAAAAATGTACTCGACTTTTGCTACAATGAATTGGAACAGTTCGCCCTACTACTAATCGTAATCATCGTACTCTCCAAGGTGTTTCTTCTGGCATTTATTGCCGTTATGAATTCACGAGCGCTCGTGTGGTTCGACGAATTGTCACAGTTGGAGGTGAAGAAACGTTATGCCGATTTCCTATTCATTCGTCTAATCGCTGACATCGATAAAATTGAAACGAAATATTTGCGTTGTGAAAATGAGAATGAAATTGCATCGTTGAAAAGTTTTATTTTAGCACACGAAGATATGGGCAAAACGATTGATAATTTCCGCAAAGATGCACGAAAATTATTGACTCCCAATGAGATCGAGGTATCGCTGCCGATTGAGGAGGTTTATGGTTTGATGGATGATGAGGTGAAACTTATGCAGCATTCGCGTTTCGCACATATGGATATATCGGCAGATGATGAACTAATTAAGTCGTTGGTCAATCCATAATTCGATTATTGTTTTATTTATTTTATATTCACTTATTATATTTTGGAGGATTAAAAATGTATTTAAAAAATTTAAATTTTAAGAATATTCTCAAACGCACAGTTAGGGCCTTTTCACATTACTCGGTACGACATCGGATCGACATTTTTTGCCCGGTATTTCCAGCTTACCGAAACGATTCCGCGTTGCTGTGTTTTTCACACTTGTGGGAATACTTTCGGTGCGTTATCGGCAGAAAATAGGAAAACAAACATCGAAATTTGCAAAACAAAATGTTTAACTTCAACAAATCACTCAATAATAATATTAATGTCTTCTATCGAAGACGAAGACATTATAACTTGCTACATTTATAGCCGAAACGAGTTTTTTACTGACTTTGTCCTTCTTCTTTTATTACGCCGCAAAAATGTATGCAGTAATTCCTCAAATTTTACTGACCGGTCTTAGCGCGCTGCGGTATACCGAAATTAATCCGCTCCGATTTCATGTATGCAACACTAATGTGAAAGTGCCAATTGAAATACATGTGGTCGGTAAGGTTTCGGTATACTTTCGGTAAAAACCAAAAATGTCGATCCGATACCGCACCGAGTAATGTGAAAGCGCTCTTAGATTTAACAAATCAGGGAATTTTCCTAAGATGTATTGTGGATATAATGCAATCCTGCCCTGTCGGAAAAGCAAACAACAAAAAAGATTTTCCTAAGTTTTATTTAAGCCAAATTAATGAGATCAATGAAATAAGAGGATACTAAGCCTTTGTGCATTATTACCAATTGTTGGGTGGCCGTTATTAAGGTCAACTAAAAGTGGGTGGTATTTCCCACCAAAAAGTAGACGGTCATCAGTTGGCTTCATAGCGTCCCACTACGGATACAGGGGTCTTGAAGGCATAGAGGTATTATGTCGGCTTCATCTGGCAGAATGAGCTGGAAAGTGTCTCTCCTTTTACAAGTTCGTCAACCATTACATTAGTGGTTATATTACAGTCATAGCCCAAGTATAGAGGTCATGGTGAAAGAAAAATAAGGTGTTATTAGTAATCCAATATGGCGGTGCATTTTGACAACACTCACCCTCTTATAAAAAAATGTCCCCCCCTTGGCTTTTTTCTTTACAAATCGTACTGAAAGTCCATACAAAAATTGTATATTCATTCCCATTTAAGTAAGTACCTATTTTAATAAGTAGGCTAATGTTCATCTATTTTTGTTTTGTTTTGAAATTTTCATACATATGTATATATATACATGTTTGTATCATGTGTATATATGTACATATTTCAATAATACTTAAATGTGAAAAAAGTTCATTACATTTCGAAATTCCGCGACGAAATTTGAAATATGAATTAATTAACAGCCTCGTTGGTCGTTGTTTTGGTGTCATCGTCAAGCCCTTTATTTTAATTTACATCGTTTGTTTCCTAAGCTTGTTTAAGCTTATTTTGTGGTAAGATTTTATATATGTAGATACCAAAATTAAAGCGTATTTTCTTAATTGTAAGAAGAAACACAAACATTTCCTTATACATAAATAGAATTTAACTAAATATACATACCTATGTACATATATACACAATAAACATATTTGCACGCATAATATCACCACACTTTTATTTTCAACGAAGAAATATGTATTTGTTCTTAAGCCTTAATCTTATTCTTTATTATTCCTATATGTCTTTTTGTCATAGAATATGTCCAAGGTACCTTGCGCTTTTTGCCACACGACCTGGCCTGGTGCGCGTTTAAGTCGCTTTCATGTTCCGAAGAAAGAAGAAGAAAGAATGGAGCCAAGTTGGAGGCGTTGAACTCAAACCAAATGAACGAATTTGCGAATATCATTTTGACAAAAATGATTTTGATATGGAACCTGATGCTAAACGCAAGAGGTTGCGAAAGGATGCCATTCCAATGGTAGTTGAATTTTTATTCGATTGGAAAGCACCTGTTTCACACCCTACATCATAAAATGGCACAACTCAAAATTCAAAGAACATATATGATTTAAAATCAATTTGTTATAAGCATTTTAAAAATACTCCCTTTTCACAATTTTAGTCATATAGAAATATACCAAAGTAGTAAAAAACATACTAAACTACTCCTAAATTTTCTCCCCTTTTCTACTACCTTCAAATGCATTACCGGAATAAGAGGGTGTCAAACTGCTGTCGTTGCTTGTGATGTCACCTTATTTTTATTTCACCATGATAGAGATTAATGCAAGAGAAAATCGCTCTTCTTCTTCCTCTTTTAAGCTAATGTCAAATTATCGTATTTTGTTTGATTTTATACTCTTGCACGTGTTATTCGTGGAAATAGCTTGTGTATTCGCTGGCGTTTTTCTGCTTTTGACATTCTTGAGAACGGCCACGTAAAGAAAAACAGACCTGTTAAGTAATGATTACTAATCGTAATGAGTAGTAATTTAAATACTTTGGTTTTAGTGTAAAGTAATCAATTCTTTTCAAGTACAATTACGTTTTATCAATTAGTACTCGAGTACAACTACTTGTAATTGAATAGTAATTGGAATTACCATCAATTATCAAAAGTAATTGAAAGGAGTTGAAAGTAGTTGACAAAGTAGTTGAAGCACTTTTGCCAATTACTTTCAATTATTTTCAATTCCTTTCAAGTTCTTGATACCATTTTTATGTATTTAAAATATTTTTGTATTTTTATTTATTTAATTTCATTTTATATAAATAAAGCGTAATAATTTAACGCTTATTTTAAAAATAAACTAGGTAAATAGAAATAATTAATAGGTTGTTCAAACTCAATTTTTATTTTTGCGAATAATATTTATAGTTAGCCTTCATAATAACCAACTTCTCGAATGAGAAGTCAGTCATGGACTGTCTTCTGGGGCTGTTGATAATGCCCGCAAAAGAAAACAGCCTCTTAACACTGCAATTAATAACAAAAATTAATAACCTTATACAAATAAATCAAACCGGATAATTAACAAAAACACAACAAATTCACTTGCACCTGTACGACCACGTAGCCTTTTTTATCATTTATACATTGTGCAAAACCAAAATTGATCAGCTGTTTATTATTTAGCAAAGAGCTATACTACGGTAGATGGCGCTATATAATAGTAGATTTATTGCCATTTATTTGCGATTCTAAAGCTGGCGGTGTTATGTAGTGTTCAAGCTGCATTTATAAAAGCGCATTAGCAATTTCGACAATATGTAAAGTTCATTTAGGCTGTCATAAAAAAGATACCACTTGGTAAAAAATAAAACAAGCGTTAAATTATTCCGCTTAATTTATATAAAATGAAATTAAATAAAAATACAAAAATTTTTGAAATACATAAAAATGGTATCAAGTACTTGAAAGGAATTGAAAATAATTGAAAGTAATTGGCAAAAGTACTTCAACTACTTTGTCAACTACTTTCAACTCCTTTCAATTACTTTTGGTAATTGATGGTAATTCCAATTACTATTCAATTACAAGTAGTTGTACTCGAGTACTAATTGAATCTCAGCTGAAAAGCAATTACTATTTAATTACAAATACTTTATGAAGTAATTGTATTGAGTAGTAATTGTACTCGAAATTAAACAGGTCTGAAGAAAAAATACAAAAAAAAGAACCATTTCATTTTCTGTTCTCTGACTAGTATTTTTTATTTTTATTTTCTTTAAATACAATTGTAAACTATAATATGTTTGTGTGCATTTTAAAAGAATGTGTACTAAAATTTTTGCTTATGTGTATAAGCATTTTTTTTTTTTGATTTTGTAAATATAAATATTTTGAGTTTTATTTTAAATAGCCTAATTTAAATTTTTATTTTTATTATTATGAGCACGAGTATAGATATACACACATGTATATACTTATGTACATATATAAAATAAATAGTGGGTGAGTTTTACATGTGCAAAAGAGCTGCACAAAAAATTAAGCTTAAAAAAATAAAAAATAAAATTAATTAAATGAAATAGAGGGATAATTTAAAAATAGATGAAGTAACAATTAACAAAAAAATTAAAAGCAGCTAGAAATAACATAATCAGAATAAGAAAGCTCAAATAAATAAATAATAATTCTATAGCATAGTATTTGTATATTCAAAAGCAATAATTTGTTTCTATAGAAAAGAAACTTAATTTGATTGTGAAGATCGTATTTTGAATTGAAATACTTCTTTAAATTATATGCTGACTGTTAAAACAATTACTTAACATCCGATGAATGATAACTCATAAAAGTCTACATATGTATGCATTTATAAGCGTTTATTGGTTTTGATTACATTTCAGTATTGTACAATACCCGTATTGAAATTGCTAGGAATTTTCACAATACCAAATAGATGATTTAGTAGTCAAAAGTATTATGTATATACAAATAAATTTTTATTTATTTATATATGCACATACAAATTAAATAATAAAATTGTATTTTTGTGAGGCAAACTATAAGTGATTATTATTAGAAATAACCACAAAAATCAGCATTGTTGTTGACAATTAAAAAAAAATTAGTCAGTTACAAAAATATTAGGATGTAATCAAATGAATTTTTGACTTTAATTTTATGATTATTTTGAATATATTAAACTACAAAAAGTAATCAAAATTAACTGAACAGCTAAACATTATAATTAACATTTTCAATTAATATGTGAATACACTGTAGATGTATTGTTTACTGCTAAAGCTTTAAGCAGAATCAACGCCAGTCGAAATATCGCTATGTCAAAGCGTTCTGTCAAAAATTAAAAGCAGTATTTAAGAATGAACAGAACCAAAAAGCTGACACAAATTGCCTGGCGAAGTTCGCACTGAATATATTTGTTTATTAAAAAGTTATAATTTTGTCACTGGTAAATAGACTTGTTAAAAATTAATTTTAATACATTATGCAGTATAGTTATGCATATTTATGTAAGCATTTATAATAAATTATCTTTTTATTACGAAAATGAACTCGTTTTCCAGCTTCAACCTCTACGAGATGTACTCGTGAGATAAGTGTTCCATCATGTGTACTTAAATGAAGAAATTAAAAGTCCAAAAAATCTGCACCAGAAACCCCAAAATAAGGCAATTCTTTTTCATTTGATATTCGAAGCACTCCATTGTTTGGGATTCTTATTTCGCTCCTGCTTCGTAGTGCTCTTAATATGTTTGGCTGAGTTTTAGTTTACTTTAATAAACAAATTTCAAAGTACGTAAATGCTTTTACAAAAAAAAAAAAAACTAATAAAGTGTCGCCTTCGGTACCGGCGAAGTAAGACTTTACACTTTTCATAAGCTATGCCGAGCTCATATAACTTTTTGTAATAGATGAGCACATTTCGGAGTCCTGGGCCAATTTTACGGTCATCTTGGACACATACTTTAACTACTGCATTCAAAGCAACAATCGTCAGGGTTGTGCAATTAAATAGTTGTTTTTGCTAATGCTAATTTTAGATGAGCCAGAGACAATTACTTTGTTATTTGGTTAGTTATTTCTAAGTATGTACTACTTAGCCGATGGATAATAGTATAAAACCGTGTTGCCGGGTAATTGCCAATGTGATGCTTGTAGTTCAATTAATTGTAATAGAGTGCGTCGTATGGCCGGTGCGGCATCACTTGCATTCAAGAAAGCATCTCGCACCATTGACAACAACAGTTCCAATTGCTGTGGAAGCTGTGCCTCCATGTCCAAGCCGATGCATGTGAGAACATAGAAGAGACATTCGATCTGTGGAAAAAGATATTAAATGAAAATGATGAAATATAGTTTTCGGAGTTTTTGATGGGATAACATCTGTATCTTTGAAGAGGGTGGACTTTGGTAGATGCATTTTTTTATGAGTGACTACGCTCAGGGAAAGTTTGGCAATCGAGCGTAGATTAAAGCTATTATTTTTCGTTAAGCTTTAGTCTTCACAAATCATTTTGATTAAAAAAACCCAGGCTCTCATCTTTAGCCCCACGCTTAATCATATATCTATGTATATTTTCTGGTACTTACCTCAGATAGCGAACGCACAGGTGGTTTAACACAATCCTCGCAGCATTTTGAGAGTAAAGTTAGTAAGACCAGAGGCGGTGGTGTCCCTTCACGTTGCGTGTGCATTTGTAGTTGACGCCGTTTTAGCTGACAGAACATTTCGGTTAAGAAAGCCATGAAAGCCGTGAAACGTAACCGGGATGGTGATTTCATGCCTTGTATGGAGTATAATAACTGCAAGGAGAAAGAAAAAACAGCCGAACGAATTAAGCAACACTAATTAATATTTAAGTTGGGAAAATATATTTTAGTGTATATCTATCTATTGTAATAAGCTTATTACATTAATTACACAGTGCAACAAGATTCTACGTAATTGATGAAACCAAAAGAAGAGGAAACTTTATCCCTCTGGTACCAAAACCTCATACTGGTTTTTTGGCCTATAGGTCTGGTTTAATTTTTATTTGCATTTAAAGTCGGCACCCTATATATATGTATATGGGGAAAAGCGATCAAATCTTTATAAAATGAAAAAATTTCTTACGAAATGTATGTATACTAAATTACTATTTTTGGGTCAAGGGATTCATTTTTGATGTTTATTTTTACATAAAACGGCGCTGCACGGTATATATATTGAGACGGTAATGCCAGTAGGCGGAAATGTCAAATACTGCTTACGTCACAGGACTAATAAAGCCGCGAACAACCAAACAAACAGCTGTGCCAATTGCAAAAGGAAATGACGTATGAGGACCTGATACTTTTTTCTAAAACCGAAAGAAATATGGCGGCCAGTGAACTGACATGACCTTTTAGTTAGATCATGACGGCGCTGTAGAACATTTTAAACACCAGAAAAACAATGTTGCTAAGACATCATAATGTTGCTGGCAACATGTTACCGGTATTTTTACTGCTCATGTTTGGAGGCGCATTTTTAGTGGATTTTTGGCTTTGATTGAGCAAACAAATAAGAAAAAAAGAATAATGCATAATTGTTGTTGTTTTTGCTGTTACTATTGTTATTAATATTGCTTCCACCTCAAAGACAAAGGCATATGTATGCACCGGCAAATAAAAATGAAACCAGACCTATAGACCAAAAATGCATTACGGTGCTTTGTTACTGGAGGGGTAAGCTTTTCTTTTCTTTTGGTTTCATCAATTACGGAGAGATGAACCCTCATTTTGTATCACAGTATTACTAATTTGTTGAAAAAAGCACAATTAATGTCAGGGCCTAGTTCTCGTTTTTTTTTTTTAAATAAAGCTAAGACTACTGATAATGGTCTCTGGATGTATTCTTACCACAGATCATGCAATATTTTCGACAGTATACACAGTGTTTATTTAGTTAAATAAATAAGGAATAAGAAACATTCTGATAATACACTTCCGAGTTGTGGTTCATAAATTTAAATGTTTTATTTCGATGTTTTATTTTTAAAGCGATTTAACACCCTTTTCAGCTCTCTTACTTACCTTTTCGCGCTCCTGATACCATTGTCGGCATGTATTCAAAAGTGCTTCCAAGAATGTCTCCTTCTGCTCCTTAGCTATAATATTAAGGCATAGACGAGAAATGGGCAAAGCATAACGACGACCCTCGACGGCGCGTTTAATAAAGTGCGATGTCAGCTCCATCAATGCACGCGAATTCAACTTATTCGGATCCTCCAAAGCCGTATCGATCAGAGCTTGTATTTCCGGAGTGAATTGCCCGATGTCGGTAACTTCATTGCCCAAAGCCAAACCGAGACCGGCAATGCCACGTGTCAAAGCATCGGCCGATGATAGCGATTTGGAACGTTGCAGTGGACTGACATTTATGTACGAATCCGTGCTAATGCCATTTGCGGCAGCATACTGGGACATAGCGTTCAATTGTTGTTGCTGCTGTTGATAGTCATGGCTTTGTTGATGATGATGATGATGATGACTTTGTTGTCCATTTTTATGGCTGTGGCTGTGATGCTTTTGTGGTTCGTTGGCGAACTTTACACGATTCGTATTGGCTGTTTGCTGTTGGGAGTTGAAAAATATTCACATACATATACATATAAGTAAATGGTAAGGATAAACCACCCTACAGTAAATATCCCTGCAGCGAAAGTTCAAACTAGTCAGCCAACCTACCAGTTAACTGACTAGATAAATTATGGGAGTTGCCCAACTAGATTCATAGGGGACAAATTGAGATTAGTTATGAAACAAGAAGTTTTGCCAAAAAAAGGGTTTTAAATTAAAAACGATGTATCCGGGGTTTCTGGAGGTTGCAATGAACACGTATGCAGTAAAAGTAAAGCAACTTCTTTATTGTTGTTGTAGTATTCGAACCCTGCGTAGTAGGCCCCTTCTAGATTTAGTTGGTTGCAAATTGTTAGATCATTAAATCAGGTGAATGCCACAAATATAACATAGTTTGAGATGTTAATATAGCCCTGTATATTAGATACTACTTCAGCCATAGAAAAAAGTACATGATATGTTTGTATAAAGTCAGAAAATCATCAATAGAAATGTCAAGCTTAGAATGGTCAACGTGTTACATATTCACAATGTTAATGTTGATTTTCCTAAATATTTAATATGCAAGATCACAATCTAATGTGCCTGAATTGTTTAATTTAAATATCATACTCTAATAACTAAATAAATGTATTAGAAACTTTATTTTGCAATTTTTATTTTCATTGGAGTAGCATGTAATACTAGTCAGTCAACTGGTATAGTTCTGATATCTACACTGACTAGTCAGCAAATTGGTATGATGCTGGTGTGTATACTGACTAGTCAGTCAAGTGGTATGATGCTGGTGTGGATACTGACTAGTCAGTCAAGTGGTATGACTCTGCTGTGGATACTGACAATTGCCATTTCCTAGGTCATCACCGTGTTAAAAATACCAGTTGCTAATATGGAAAAAAGATAGATGGCTGACTAGTTGAGCTGTATGGCCAACTAGTTATCAATTAGTTTACAACTAGTTGATTTCGCTGCAGGGTATGTTTTACTGCTGAAGGATCAGTGATGATTCTTTGTTGAAAATTCATCACTGTCATCATAACTCAGCATATTTTTATTTGTTCTTGTTTTTTTTTTTCTGAGGAAAGCAAACCATTTATATGAAAAATTCATCAGTCTTTATATGAAAGTATTCACTGATGCCTCCTCGTCATAGGTGAATTGCATCAGTGATTCATTAAGGATTCATTGCGGATTTTTACTGCAGGGCAGAAACACTTACATACATACATACATACATACATACATATGTACATATCGCACGTTTTATGCAATAGGGATTTAACTCAAAAAAATTTTTTTTTGGGAGAACGCAAATAAAGTTTTATAATTTCAAATAGTTTCCTTCTACGGTTAACTACAAAATCACTTTTATTTCCGCCATTTTAATCTTTTTGAGTATTTTATAAGACTAGACCAGTGATGCACACCGCCGACTGCGCTACTTACACAAGCGCAACATATTTTTGCATTAGTGTGCGCGTATAAGCAGATGTCGCATACCTATTGCTCAGAAAAAAGAAACAATTCTTTGCGCGATCGATGTACACAGCATGAAATTCAGGCGCAGACTAAGAGCGCTTTCACATTACTCGGTGCGGAATCGGATCGACATTTTTGGTTTTTACCGAAAGTATACCGAAACCTTGCCGACCACATGTATTTCAATTGGCACTTTCACATTAGTGTTGCATACATGAAATCGGAGCGGATTGATTTCGGTATACCGCAACGCGGTAAGGCCGGTCAGTAAAATTTGAGGAATTACTGCATACATTTTTGCGGCGTGATAAAAGAAGAAGGACAAAGTCAGTAAAAAACTCGTTTCGGCTATAAATGTAGCAAGTTGTAATGTCTTCGTCTTCGCTAGAAGACATTATTGTTATTATTGAGTGATTTGTTGAAGTTAAAAATTTTGTTTTGCAAATTTCGATGTTTGTTTTCCTATTTTCTGCCGATAACGCACCGAAAGTATTCCCACAAGTGTGAAAAACACAGCAACGCGGAATCGTTTCGGTAAGCTGAAAATACCGAGCAAAAAATGTCGATCCGATGTCGTACCGAGTAATGTGAAAAGGCCCTAATTGGTTGTAGGCGTCGCAATTGCTTGCTAGCAGCACACACACGACTCGTATGTGTAGCCGAGCAGCACCGTTTTGCTCCGTATTGCTCTTTCGTTCAACACTGGACTAGACCCAAAGGCACTACCCAGTTATTGAAATATATGGCAAAATCCCAGAAATCGAAAATTTCGAGTTAAATCCCTATTGCATAAAACGGGCGATATATACATTTGTACTTACATGCAATATATTTCCACTGGATGGTGAAGTAATCAATGGCATTTGCTGCGATACACCGCCCGCATACCGGTTCACCGCCAACGGATGTGAGTGTGTCACCAAAATGGAACGATGAGCGCCGCCGCCGCCACCATGCATTTTGGCAGCGCCCGCACCTAATGGGTTATTCGCCAATGGCATACTGCCCAATGAAAGGCCGGCCTGCCGGCGATTGGCCATAGCATTGGCCGCTACCATATATTGCATTTGTTGATGCAACGCAGCGCCCGGATAGATGACGGCGGACGAACTGGAAGAATGTTGTAGATTGTAGTTAAGCTCTGTGGATGGAAAGAGAAAAAAGCGAAAGCAAAATTCAATTAGCAAAGCTTTGCCACCGGCAACATTTACCGCACATCTCCTCCAGCCCTATGATTATCTAAACGCGGCGTTGACTGAGGTGGTGGTGTTATGCGCGGTGAAGCGCCTCTGCTCATTGTAAATTCCTGAGCGTTAATATTCAATTTGTTCGAGGCTGTTGTTGGTGATGCTTTACGGTCAGCGGTGCGAACGTCTGTGTGGTGACACAGAAAGTATAAAATCTTTCAATAAACAATATTCAACATTCAACATTCTTGGAAGCTTGGGCGTTGAAATTGTGGCACATGCGGCAACTGCTGAAGCATTTGTGACATAAGAATTATGTTCATATACATGAGCTAACAATTCAAAAGCTAAGCAAAGCTATTAACTGTTAGAAATAAGCCGTAATTCACGCATTATAGATTTATGTATGTATAAAGCTTGAGCACAAAATATGTAAGTGCTGCGGATCACAAAATCTTTATAACTTCTAGTATCACGGCGCATACACGGTTACATTGATATAAAAAGGCATCATGGCAAAACACCTAATTTTTAAGGCTGATAGAACGATCAGAAACGTTTATATTTCCAGGTCTCAAGGTCGCAGAGGGGTATGAAATAAATGACCTGCTATCCAAGAAAGTTATATTACTTCAGGGAAAACAACCCAGATGGATGTAAATTGAAAACTAGCGCAACTTGTAGGTAAGCAGATAGGATGCAAATATGAGAGCGTGATCATTTACAAAACTGCGCTGGTCGTTCGGAGCTGGCATAAAAACGTAGGTCCGCCTAATTGGTAGGTAAAACAAAAATTAAGGAGGACACCCCGGATTTGGTTAGAAGCTCGGCCTAATTTGGCATATCTGAACAAAATATTAACTGCCAATTTAGTAGAAAATATTTTAGCGCATAGTTTTCGACTTTGGCCCTGGTTGAAAGGTCATTCGTCACATTATTTCGACGGCTGAGTGGAAGATCACCCTATTTCAAAACTTGTTTCAATAACACTTCATTTCAGAATTTGCGCCAAGTCAAATAGAGCGTTTTTGAAACAAGTTTTGAAATAGGGCGATCTTCCACACAGCCGTCGATTTCCATTTTTTTAGCAGATACTAAATTAAGTATGCCATATACTTATTATTATTATACTAGCCGGACCCGTGCGCATCTTGCGCAAAAAATAACAAAACATACGTGGCGCCAGTCGGTATGGTTTGTGCTGTCACGCCCATTTTAAAAAACTTATTATTTATTTGGTTTGGTGGAAGTTATAGAACTTTCAATGAACTACCTACATATATGTTTGACAAAGATATCGCATAAAATGTTTTTATTATACCTATATATATAGGTATGTCATTATATTTTTATATAGTTTACATATATTTTTATGTACATACATATACATATGTGGTTCCTGCCGACTTGGGTAATTTTTTTCCACACGTTTGCCTTTGCAAGCAAATCAGTGGTCGAAGCTTAATCGATTTATCTGCTACAGCTCCTGAGTTTTGACTTATAAATCTTTGAAAATTTGCCCCTCTTGGCCCATTTTTTTAAATTTCAGCATATTTCCTCATAACGGCATAAGGTCATTGCATGGAGGAAATTCCATCACTCGGGCTTTATTAGTGACTTAATTATCATGTTTTACGTGTTTTTCGAAATACATACATATGCCTTATTTTCAACCCCAACCTTCTCTGTTCCCATTAGAATCTGTTTACCAAATTTCATTAAAATATTTCTATTTTTGCGCCAGTTAGATTATGTACGACCGGCCGTTCAATCAATTTTTTTTTTTCATCGTGATCGTTTTGATTTATGTAAGTCCATATCTATCTCAATATTTTATGGTCTTACGTACAACCGTTATTTGATCAAAACTATAAATACATGTACATATATTGTACTACGAACAGCTGTGTATAAATAAGCACATCCAATGCTGAAAAACCCCCATTCAGCGTAAGTATAAATACACACGTGTTAGCCTAAAATAATGTGATGTTTACATACAAACATACAGCTGAAGCTTATAAATGTGTTTTAAAATATACACGACTATTCATCTGGGGCGACATCTACATTTGAAATTTGTATTTAACACTGCACTCTTGTTAGAATAAAATAATTCTGAAGGCATAGTTTTAGGCGCAAATCTCTTAGTTTAAAACATTTTATTTTTACAAAATACTATTAGAAAAAAAGTATCACGCCCAATAAAACACCGTTTCGCATGCATAGCTAATTAATACCTTTAAAACGATGCCCTACTTATTAATTTTGGTAAATTATGTGAGCAGAAAAAGGGATATTTATAAAACACCAATTAGAAATAATATATATGATATGTATGTATATTATTAAATATTAGTTATTTTTCTATACTCACTTGGTGGCCTGTATATATCAATGGCTGGTTTTCCGCGAATTTGCCCATGTTGATTTGCACCGGGTTGAACATTGAATGCAAGACTGCGCCGTTTGTTGATGTTCTGCCAAAAATAGAATTAAAATTGTCTACATATATAGCATTTTCAGGCCAAATAAAACTTTTGTCAACTCAAGTGAAACTTTTTTCAATTGAAATTAAACTTATTTCAATTTACGTATGTATGTTTTTTACATGGCCATTTTTATACTCAACTGTACTAGTACACAGAGTATTATAGATTTAATCACATAACGGTGGATTGTAACAGAATGAAATAATCGAGATAGATATAGACTTATATATATCAAAATGATCAGGGTGAAAAGAGAAATCGATTGAGCCATGTCCGTCCGTCCGTCCGTCCGTCTGTAAACACTCTAACTCGCGCAAAAATTGAGATATTTTGATGAAATTTGAAATGCAAGTTGGTATCGGGACTGGGACGGTTGGTATTGAAAATAGGCGAAATCGAACCATGACCACGCCCACTTTTCCTATATAGAAAAAATCGGAAATCTGGTATCTCAGTCACTAATATAGCTGGAGCGATGAAATTTTACCCACGTGTTGAACTCAGGCCCCTATGAAGAAATTTGATGAAATTTTGGAAAATGGGCGGTGCCACGCCCACTTATTAAGGGTCAAACATGGAAAGTTTTATATGTCATAACTCAGAAACCATTGAAGATATATCGATGAAATTTGGTATGCGTGATTTACTTACTTAGCCAAACATTTGGACGGAAAATCGTTAAAATCGGTTGACGGCCACGCCCACTTTTATATATGTATATTATAAAGTGACCTAATAAAAACATTTTAAGCGATATCTCTGTCAAATATAAAGATATATCACTGAAATTATGTCGCATGAGTCCAACTATGGACATAAAACAGAAAGCATACAAATTTTGAAAAATAGGCGGTGCCACGCCCACTTATTAAGGGGCAAACATTGAAAGTTTTATGAGTCATAACTCAGAAACCGTTGAAGATATATCGATGAAATTTGGTGTGCGTAATATACTTACTTAGGTAAATGTTTGGACTAAAAATTGCCAAAATCGGTTGACGACCACGCCCACTTTTATATATGGGTATTATAAAGTGGTCCAATAAAAAAATTTTAAGCTATATCTCTGTCAAATATAAAGATATATCACTGAAATTATGTCGCATGAGTCCAACTATGGACATAAAACAGAAAGCATACAAATTTTGAAAAATAGGCGGTGCCACGCCCACTTATTAAGGGGCAAACATTGAAAGTTTTATGAGTCATAACTCAGAAACCGTTGAAGATATATCGATGAAATTTGGTGTGCGTAATATACTTACTTAGGTAAATGTTTGGTCTAAAAATTGCCAATTGATATATAATGACGAAACTTGGTGCGTACACTTTTATTACTTGTGGTAATACATGTTCAAAATTTTAGCGAAATCGGTTGACGACCACGCCCACTTTTATATATGGGTATTATAAAGTGGCCTAATAAAAACATTTTAAGCGATATCTTTGTCAAATATAAAGGTAATTCATTGAAATTTTGTGGCATGAGTTCCACAATAGACCGGAAACAAAAAGTAGAAAAATTTTGGAAAATGGGCATGGCACCGCCTCTTTTTAGACAAAGGAATATACGAGATTTCTTAGCCTATAACTCGACAAATAATTGAGATATTATGACGAAACTTGGTTTATACACTTTTATAACTAGTGTTAATAGACATGCAAAAATTTATTCAAATCGGTTTATGACCACGCCTACTTTTTAACAAAGATATTTCTGGAATACCCTTTGGGAATTTGTAACGTGACATCTTTGTAACTAGAAGTCATAAAGGAATGAAATTTTGAGCAAAGAATAATATTCATATGCTTAGTTGGATGACTGATAAAAATGTTGAAAATAGGCGTGGTTACGCCCACTTTATGCAGCACTCGCTTTATATAAAATACACCGTGATTCTATCAGACGCAAACAAACAATGAAAGCATACAGCTGAGTATCTAATGTTCGATTCCACTCGAACTTAGGCTTCCTTACTTGTTTCTAATAATTATTTTATGTGAATTTTATATGAGCTATTGGCCAGTTTTTTTCCTTAATTAAAAACTGGCCAATAGCTCATATAAAGTTCACATAAAATTATTTCAATTTAATTTCAATTGAAAAAGGTTTCAATTCAATTGAGAAAAGTTTCACTTGAGTTGAAAACAGTTTAACTTGAGTTGAAAAAAGTTTCACTTGACTTGAAAAAAGTTTCACTTTGACCTGAAAATGCTATATCTGAAGAATCGGTTGTATGGAAAATAGATGTTATAGCGATGCTTAGGGTTGGGCATGATGAATCAACTAATGTTGAATGCACTCAGCTTGCAACTACCACTCAATTTGAATGGTAGTTAAAATCAGGATTTAACTTAAAATTGTATTCAATGAAAGAACGCATTACAAATAGCCAAGAAGCACTCCTTCGCTTACTTTTCCCATTATGCGAGAGTGTATATTTATGTATGTACGTGTCTGTGCGCCTACCTGTTGATTTGAGGTGCGCACAAAGCTGCGTTCCCTGAGTATGGCGCCAGGTGTTATATTATTGGTGATTGGTTGGAAATCGGGCGATTTCCCTATTTTACGCGCATCATTTGTTTGTTGTTGTTGTTGTGACGCTTGCGTTTGGTCTACTTTATCAGCCATTTTAAAGGTTTTTGTTGCTGTATTTTGTAATTAAAACCCTTTATAAGTATTTTACTTTACTTTTTAAATGTAGTTAATTTCGTTTTCGTAATAAGAAAATCTTTGGTTTAATCTTTTCAACAGAATTTTCGGTGCAAAATGTTAAACTATTCACTTTAGTTAAAATGTTTGTTTCACTTTTTTTTATAAATATCACAAATTATTCTGTATTACAGTTCTAAATACAATTTATGTACATATATACATATGTATATATAGTATATGTATAGTAGGTATGCTGTTGAATGCCATATGTCCTTTATAGCGGGGTAAGTATTTTATATGAAGAATTTTCTCCGAATCGCCTGCAAATAGAGAATGAAATGGTTATGATTTAGGTATAGCATACGAGTATGTGGATGGGAAATGCTATAATTTATAACTAAACAAATGGAATAAACTGGTCTTCCTAGCGCCGATTTCTCATCCTCCCGTTAACGCTAACTTCCATTTAAACATCATTATCGACTTAATCAACATCATGCATTTAACATGTGGTCGATAAGGCAGTCGATATTTTAACGGTCACTTTAACAACATACGATTAGCGTTAATGGGAGGATGAGAAAGCAGCACATAAAATATGGGAAATCTGAATCAACGCGCCTACCTTGGGAATCTGTTTCAATTATGAAAATACATCCATAAGTAGCAAAATGATAAAAACGATTAAAAAATACAATATTTTTTTCGCGGAATTTTTGGATAGTAAAACTGAAAATTCGCAGAGAATTGTCCATGTACCTACATATGTGTGCATGCATGAACAAAATATATACAAATTTATGTAAATATGTATGTATCAATAAGACCGGTTTACAAATTTTTAAAAACCTTGTGGTATTTACTAATACACGGAAAAAAATTTATTGATGTCACATACATATATATGGATAATCCTGTCTGATTCATAAACTATGGATGTCACATCCATATAAGGGATGCCATATATATAATTCTTTATATATTACAAATTTTTTTTTTGATGTGATAACCCTTATATTGACATGATATCCATAGTTTATGGATCAGACAAGATTATCCATATATATATGGATGTGACATCCAAATAGTTTTCTCCGTGTGTGGATACTTAATTATTAATATATATATTTTTTGTTTATCATATTATTTATTAAAAGCGAACCAGAAAAGAACAAAAAATTATTATGATTCAATATGTGACCAGAATTTTTAAATAAATAATATTTTTTAATGCAGCTGCAATAATAGATTGATTATCATATACAGTAATTTTTGAGTTATAATTTAATTTTTCAATTGCTAGGAAATATTTGCATTTTTTGTGAGACTTGTGCTTTTTCATACCAGAAGTGAGTTTCTGTAACAAAATCGGGAGAATTGTCGATTAAATTTACGTCATAATAATACGTTCCACACTTTGTCACCACCTAAAAAGCAAGTGTGAATCTATCGATTGACGTTATTATGACGTCAGTCAGTCGAAAAAATTGATAGAGTTCAGTTACCGAAACTCAGTACAGTAATATACTCGAGGGTATGCCGCACACTGCTGAGGGGTGACGGCTATTTTTGAAAAACCCTATAATCGGATTATAATTAATTAAAACAATTTATTACTTCAATTTGAAGTTGGTCCGGGCTCGGTTCGAAAATAGGACCTTTGGCATGTCAGGCGAGCATTCTACCTTTTACACACTATTGTACGATTTTTAGGCACGTATTAATGTATGTATGCATGTATGTACATATATGTAGGCACTTAAGATTGAAGATATGACAAGATATCTTAGGAATGAGTTTTGATATGTTATAAAGTAATGATGAATAATAATAAATCGGAAATTACATACATATGTATGTATGTATATTGCATACAATGTGCACATTCAGAAAAATACGTGTATAGGCAAGTAAGTGCATATGTATGCATGTATGTATTTAGTCATGTGTGCATCACACCTCATTTCCTTATTACAATTATCGATTGTGATTTATGACACACTCCTCTCCTAGTACGGCAAAATGCACACGATTTATATAGATTTCCACTGTAGAGATGGTGAGTCGCATAGCAAATCTATATGCTAGCGGCTTCGAGTTAAGATTCGACTAATCAAGCATTTTGGAATGTTATATTAAGAATTTTATAAAAAACAAGTAAGGAAGCCTAAGTTCGAGTGGAATCGAACATTAGATACAAAGCTGTATGCTTTCATTGTTTGTTTGCGTTTGATGGAAACACGGTGCACTTAATATAAAGCGAGTGCTGCATAAAGTGGGCCTAGCCACGCCCATTTTCTAAATTTTTATCAGTCATCCAACTAAGCATATGAATATTATTCTTTGTGCAAAATTTCATTCCTTTATGACTTCTAGTTACAAAGATGTCACGTTACAAATTCCCAAAGAGTGTTCCAGAAATATCTTTCTTAAAAAGTAGGCGTGGTCATAAACCGATTTCAATAAATTTTTGCGTGGCTATTAACACATGTTATAAAAGTGTATAAACCAAGTTTCGTCATAATATCTCAATTATTTGTCGAGTTATAGGCTAAGAAATCTCGTATATCCCTTTGCGTAAAATGAGGCGGTGCCACGCCCATTTTCCAAAATTTTTCTATTTGTTGTTTCCGGTCTATTGTAGAAATCATACCACAAAATTTAAATGAATTATTTTTACATTTGACAAAGATATCGCTTAAAATGTTTTTATTAGGTCACTTTATAATACCCATATATAAAAGTGGGCGTGGTCGTCAACCGATTTCGCTAAAATTTTCAACATGTATTACCACATGTAATAAAAGTGTACACACCAAGTTTAGTCATTATATATTAATCATTTGTCGATTTATGGGCTCAGAAATCTCGTATATTCCTGTTTATAAAAAGAGGCGGTGCCACGCCCATTTGCCAAAATTTTTGTGTTTTTCGTTTTATGTCCGCAGTTGGACTCCTGCTATAAAATTTCAATGATATATCTTTATATTTGACAGAGATATCGCTTAAAATGTTTTATTAGGTCACTTTATGTTTCCCATATATAAAAGTGGGCGTGGCCGTCAACCGATTTTGGCAATTTTTCGTCCAAATATTTGACTAAGTAAATACATAACGCGTACCAAATTTCATCGATATATCTTCAACGGTTTCTGATTTATGACTCATAAAACTTTCAATGTTTGCCCCTTAATAAGTGGGCGTGGCACCGCCCATTTTCCAAAATTTTTGTGTTTTTTGTTTTATGTCCATAGTTGGACTCATGCGACAAAATTTCAATGATAGCTCTTTATACTATTTGACAGAGATATGGCTTAAAATTTTTTTATTAGGTCACTTTATAATACAAATATATAAAAGTGGGCGTGGCCGTCAACCGATTTTAACTATTTTCCGTCCAAACGTTTGCCTAAGTAAGCAAATCACGCGTACCAAATTTTGTCGATATATCTTCAATGGTTTCTGAGTTATGACATATAAAACTTGCAAGGTTTGACCCTTAATAAGTGGGCGTGGCACCGCCCATTTTCCACAATGTCATCAAATTTCTTCCTAAGGGCCTGAGCTCAACACGTGGGTAAAATTTCATCGCTCCAGCTATATTAGTGACTGAGATACCAAATTTCCGATTTTTTCTATATAGGAAAGTGGGCGTGGTCATGGTCCGATTTCGCCCATTTTCAATACCAACCGTCCCGGTCTCGATACCAACTTGCATTTCAAATTTCATCAAAATATCTCAATTTTTGCGCGAGTTAGAGTGTTTACAGACGGACGGACAGACGGACGGACGGACGGACATGGCTCAATCGATTTCTCTTTTCACCCTGATCATTTTGATATATATAAGTCTATATCTATCTCGATTATTTCACTCTGTTATAATCCACCGTTATGTGATTAAAACTATAATACTCTGTGTACTAGTACAGCTGAGTATAAAAAACATACATATATACTAGTATAATGGTTTCTAAAGGCAAAGAAAACAGTCTAAAAAGTTTACAAAAATGTTGCACAACACTAAGAAACGCTATACTTAACTTTTCTGAAAACAATACTAGTCCAGAGGGTTTAAGTTTTATTTAAAAGAGATTCACGTTTTAACATTTAAAGATTTTAATCCTCCTGGAGTAAAAGGCAGTTAGAGACTTAAAATGTTCAACGAAGAAAGAAAGAAATCTTAATAGATCAAGCTAATTTTACACATAGAAGCTACAGAAAAAGGTCTAACTATTCAGAAAACGTTTCGAAACTTATTTTAAATGTCTCAAAAATCACCGAATTCGCAGGCAGTTTGGATTGATTTCACCAAAGAAAGGATCTACCACAAGAACGCCGTGATTTTGTTTAGAAGTTCAGCCTAAAATTCATTAGAGTTACATATGTATATTCAAGTCAGTATGTATATTATTATAAAATGTACATAAATATGTATGTATGAATCCATGTATACACGGATTATACATATGTATGGACACACAATATGAATACCTCATTACCTTTTTCAAGTTTATACGAGTTCGTGGGCGTACAAGTTTGGCAGGTGCTAAATACACTGCTCTACAGCCAAAAAATACTCTGAACGCGACCATCCTATTTATATGTAAAATCGGTCGCTGATTCCGAAAATCGGGCTCATTTTTAATTCTATGGGAAGGTTTTTGAGATATCGGCAATTTACCGTTATTTGGCCAATGGCTCCACTTAATCCTGTATACCTCTTTAACGCAGTGAGCTATCTTCCTTGGAGTGACACTCAACGAAAGAAAATTAAATTTCCTTTTCATCCCTTCTACAACATTTTTCTGTAACTCTTATAGTTTCTGAAATATTGACGATTCAATTTGAATTTTTTCGATTTTTTACGATTTTTTGAAGAAAAAATTGACTTTGTCAGGCAATATCTTTTAAACCAATGTCTTCACCTTCGGTTTTACTCCTTTACGTGAAGCTCCATTCTATTGGGAAAAAGATAAGCTATCAACGAAGAAATTCCATGGTAAAATAGAAAAGTTATAGGCGATCAAGTAAATACATCCAAGTCGCGCAATGCCTCTGCACGGGTATATTCTATGCATGTTATACCAATACCTACACATCTGCAGTAGCAGCACATTGGCAGCGCAGTAGATAAAAGCCCATTTACGGGTATAACATGCATAGAATATACCCGTGCAGAGGCATTGCGCGAGTTGGATGTATTTACTTGATCGCCTATAACTTTTCCATTTTACCATGGATTTTCTTCGTTGATAGCTTATATTTTTCCCAATAGAATGGAGCTTCATGTAAAGGAGTAAAACCGAAGGTGAAGACATTGGTTTCGTTGAGTGTCACTCCAAGGAAGATAGCTCACTGCGTTAAAGAGGTATACAGGATTAAGTGGAGCCAGTGGCCAAATAACGGTAAATTGCCGATATCTCAAAAACCTTCCCATAGAATTAAAAATGAGCCCGATTTTCGGAATCAGCGACCGATTTTACATATAGATAGGATGGTCACGTCCAAAGTACAGACAAAAAATTTCATTTTGTGATCCAGTGATATTATAATACAATTTAAAAATTCTTATTAAACTTGAAATCTGCATCCTACGATTCTGCAATAGTCTCCTCTGCAATCCAATCAGAAAATTAGCGGTCAAGTGTGTTGTATCGCTTTGCCGGTATTATATAGCTCTTGCACATGAGTTGACAGAGCTGCCAATACCAGAATTTCTGGATTGTAATTCAATAATCGCAAATTTATTTTGTTTTTCGTTTAGTTAATGTATGTATGTACATACGTGGTTTATCTTTGTTTATGTGCTACATACAATGTAGTCTAGTTATGAAGCATGCGCTAAAAATAACATTTATCTGAGTCATAAATAGTCACTAGAGTTTCTTTCAATATAATATTTTGTTAATGCAGAGAGTTTTTTTTGATTTAGCATTAGCTAATAACTGAAATAAATAAAGTAAAAGTTAAAAAAAACTATCTTGAAAACAACTCACGAAAGTTATGTTGTCATCGGAAAATCCCTATTCCATTTAGTAATTAAATTGGATAAAAAAAATCTGTTTTTTTAATAACAGTCCCCGATCATGTGTAGTCAGCCATTCATACGTCATGTTTTCCAATCCTGCCAGTAAATATCCAAGAAAGTTCAGCATGCTAACATTTTTTTTCATTCAACTGATTTCCTTTAAACGAAACTCAAATGTGCATTCATACATATTGTGCATATGTATCTAGTAGACCAGGGCGATTTATTAACCTATTTACATCGTGCCACCGAAATTGTGTTCTGCTTCCAGTAGTACATTATGGCGTATGAGTAACCTTGAATTTTCTTAGAGTTGAATAGAAAAAAACTCCAAACAGCATAGGTACATATATCTGCGTCTTGGGGTATAACTCTTCAATTTTTGCAGCTAAAATTCTGAAATTTTGGATTTGGAGCATACATTGTACACAAAGTGCTGTCAGCAAAAATCATCGATATCAGATGACTATAACATAGATATCCAATACCATGATTTTGAGCTAAAAAAAAGTTTACATTTTTGTTCTCCTATACCGGAAGATCAATTTAGTTTTAAAATATTGACTTTACTTAACTTTAAGCAATTTCCAAGAAAATTTAAGATACATATATTATACACAGCAAGAGATAATTATGAAAATATGAGATTTTGAGCCTACAGCCTCTAAAACCGGCAATCAGGATATACATATGTATGTATGTATCTCGAAAACGACTTATCCGATTTTACTTTCCGATTTCATATTTGTATTCAGCACAAAAATGTGATGTGATTGATTTTTAGTTTTCAAAATTCCGTCTTCAGTCTATAAAAACCAAATACCGGAACATCAAAATTAATTTTAGACAAATGCCGTGGAAACGCTTTCTACTCAGATAAATGAGAGGAAAACCAATTTCGATGGCACAATATGCATTCATTTTCATGCACACAAATCACCCTAGATACATTAGGGTGCCTAAATCAAAATTCAAAAATTTTCAGGAGAGCCAAAAAACATTTTCTTTTTTAGAGGCAATGATATGGGAGTCACTAGAGATATATTCTATGTACCGGTCTATGAAATTAACCCGATTTCGAAAAATTTTGAGTTGTGTCACTTTATGATTTAGGGTGCGATATATAAAATGTACATATATATATGTAATTTGGAGAAAATATAAGATTTTTACGAGTTTTGAAGCGTATTAAAAGCAGAAGTATGTGCAGCTAAGCGGCAATGTGTAAAGAATGGAACGAGTATTGAATGTAAGCGCGGAAATGTACCTACGTTTATAGTCAGTCTAGAAGCGCAGTCCATACAAAACTTAAGCGCAGATGTACATACATATGTAGGTATATGCGCGTAAAAAACAAAACTAATATACATAGATTTTTTCTAATACAAATATATGTACATATGTATATGCAAATAAGTATATTAATTTATACACACATGGATATTTGTTAGTTCTACTCATTACTATTCATACTCACTTTGTCTAGAGTTGGACTGTCGACGACCAAATTCTTTTTTACTCCGTGTTTGTCGATCGTTGGCTTATAATGTTCAAAAATATTCTGCCAATTTGTTTTTTTTTTGTTTTTTAATTATTTCATTAATAATTCGCAGATCGTTTTGGCTGTGGAGAAACATTGTTTGCATATTAATATTTTTATATTTCCATATTTGCATAAGACTATTTATCTTAAAGTACCTAAAAGCATTAAAAATACACATACAATTACAAAAACTGAAAATAATAATAGCGTACAGGGCCGTGCGCACGGGGGGCGTTTTGGGGGTTAAACCCCTCCCCCCCCATGACCAAATCTAAGTTGCAATGATTTTGCAAAAATTTTCAAAACACAGTTTATAAATTTTGCATTGAATCTTGACTCATAATTTTTGACAAAATTAGTACAATAATTCATAAAAGTGCGAATAATATGCCACCATATCACAAATTCTCTATCAAATACAGAAAAATTTTTACAACCAAAAAAATTTCTTGGGTATAATTTTAAGAATCAGAGTATGCAGTTTCAGAAAAGTTAGAGAACATTTAAATTTATGATGTATGGGTCTGGATATCTGTTTCAGCAAATATGTTTATCTTTATACTATTATAACTCTGACGAGTTTTATGGCCGAGCTTCTCTCCCAATTCGAGGTGTGCTCCTTTTTGTTTTTCCTACTAATTGGGTGGACCTACAGTTTTATGCCGGCTCCGAACGGCGAATGCATTTTTTGTGAGAAGCTTTTTCATGGCAGAAATACTCTCGGAGGGTATGCCGCCCACTGCCGAGAGGTGACCGCTGCTCTTAAAAAAACCAATAATTGGATTTTTACTAATTAGAAAAATTGTTTTGGTGTTTTGCTCGGACCGTGGTTTGAACCCGAGACCTCTGGCATAGCAGGCGAGCACTCTACCCACTGCACCACAGCGGCCACACATATACATAAGTAGTTGTGATAAAAAGTGAGTTTCTGTTTCTCGTTTTTATTTTATATCTTTTCCGCTTCATTCCGCGTTACATTATTCTTGTTGTTATTTAAAATGTATGTATGAACACATGTATATTTTTTATTTTTTATCTAAAAATAGTTTGGCGTTTTTTAATAAACTGCATCTAGTCTACGATGTGGACTATTCATACATACCCTGCAGGCAAAACAACTAGTTGCATACTACAATTCTACCAGTTTGAAAATGTCGGCATCTAGTTGCCCAACTATCCATTTTACTTGAAAGCAACTGGTAGTTTTAACGTGGCGATGGCCTACGAGATGGCAATTGTCTTCCCTTGCATAAGCTTCATACTAGAAAAATACCACTCAGTTTCATACCAGTAGACAACACATCAGCTTCATACTAGAAGAATACCAGTCAGAATAATACTAGAAAAATGCCACTTCATCTAGGTGAAAAAATAGCATTTTAGTTCATTTAATAAAGCTCACTTTAATTAGCTCAGTACTTTTTAAAGTTACATTTAGTACATATTATATACAGTACACGCAAGGATGTATATTAAGGTAGAATAATGGCTTCGTGTTACTGCGCCAGTTGGCTGATAGAATCTCCGATTTGGATGAAACCAAATCAATTAACTAAACTCTCTTAAACTCTTCTTGCCACCTGCTGAAAACATATATGCATGTATGTAATTATTCTTGTGTACCCTTGCACAAAAATAAATGAAAAGCCTTAAAAATATTTATTTTTTGAGAAATGGTTGTTTCTTTTTAGCAAATTGGTAATAACTATTCTGACCCTTTTGTTAAATAATAGCGTAAATTTACTTCAAAATCGCCAATAAAGCTTAGTTTGTGATAGAATTGCACAAACTGCTATATTCAGTTAATAAATAAATTGGTATATTACTAGTAAAATACCAACTAGTATGATTTTGTCTTTTTAAAAGCGGTTGATCAACTAGTAGATAGCTAACTAGTATAATTTTCTCCGTTTCATACCAGTTGATCAAGTAGTAGAAAACCAACTAGTTGAATTTTTTCCTTTACATACCAGTTGATCAACTAGTTTATTTTCATACTAGTTTAATTTTGCCTGCAGGGTACATACATACATACATAAATACATATTTAAAATTGTCTGCTGCACAGTTCAGTCAATGACTCAGCGGGCTGAGAATGCGAATCAGGCGGCTTACAGTGTAAAGGTTTTGGCCCAATGTACGCTTGCTTTTCTGGCTTTTGTTTGCTTCAGTTTGCTTTGCTTTACTTTGCAAGCTTCTATAGCCTAATGGTAGCTTTGAACGCTGTCATATTAATCAGCTGAATCGGCAATCCAAAGAAATAAAACAAAAGGTTTGTTTCTTATTAAGTAGCTAGCTATGAATATTTAGCCAAGTTCGTGCTAGCAAATCGTTTCTTGAATCAAAAAGTTAGCCGAATGAGAGCCAAAGTGTGAGGGTAGCAATCATAGAAAGCTCCAAATTTCAGCTAGTAAGATTTTCACAAGCTGAAATTATTTGCTGCCAAATTAAGAAATAGCTGTTAAAAAATAAACTAATATACATACATATATATGATTTTCTTACTTTTGAACTTTGCTAAATTTTTAAAATAGAAATAATGAAAATGAAATGTTTTCTTTCTTAGAAAAAAATAATTAAAAGCCAAAAATTGCATTAAAATAATTTTTTGCTAATTTTAGTAGTTTTCCGTTTCTTGATTTCCTGTCTGTTTTGCTCTTTGTGAGCGTAATTCTTTCCATTTTTTTCTTTTCATTTCACTTGACAGCTAGCTGTTAGTTTCCTAAGAAACAACCCTAAAATGTTGACTCGAAGTGCAGAACAAGTTTTGAGTTTTTTCCTCTTCTGCAAATTTTTTGCTTAAAAGGTGATATTTCTTACAATTATATAATAATTTGTAATAATTTTCTGTTAGGGAATACACCTAATGCCTAATATCAGCAGCCATATTGGAAATTGAATTGTCAAAAATGATGCCAAAGCTTTCAAAGCGCTGCCAAATAGAGAATTGGGCAATTCGAAACTTTGCAGCGCTTCAAGCGCGTGAAGTAAAGCTGACATTTGGCCAACTTTTATACATTTTAGTAGAGCTCAAAATGATTTTGACATTTCTCGCAGCCAAGCAAGCAAAGCAAGCGTGCATTGGGCCTTTACCTTAAGATTTTGCCAAGTTCGTAGGACTTATGTAGGTACATAATTCAACTGCAGCCGCGGTTTAAGAAATATCGGGCTAAAATTTGGATAATGTATGTTTGCTTATATTCTACATATGTATGTACATATGGAATGACAAGGCCGAACACGAGAGTCTATGAAAAATTTACGATTTCTTTAAATTTGGTAATTTTTTACTTGATGATGGAATGCACTTTTTTAAAAATATACCGCAGAGATATTACAACACTTGAATGAGAATTTTACAACTTAACTATTGCGGTTTAAGAAAAAAATTATTTTGTTTGTAAAATAAATACGGACTGCATATAATTTTAATTAATGAAATCTTGTGACTAATGCAAGCTCTTAAAATCGTTTAGACGCGCATTCAAACAACACGTGTTTTGATGATGTTATTTTCAAGATGTTTTTTTTTTTGTTTCGCTTCGTAATAGTGGGATATTTTTTCTAACAGGTACTAAAATATATGTATTTAAATGGATTCGGATCACCTTTTTGGCTTAAAATCCTCATAGATACCTACACAAAATTGTATACTGTGCAGCTTTTGGAATTTTACCTCTAGCTGTCGGCAGTAATTCATTTTAAAATTTATTTTATCGTGAACGTATGTATGTACATACATATGTATGTAGTAATGTCTGGATATATGTACATAAAATCATATTCTATGTACATAATTAGGTGATTCACAAAGTGTCATAAAGTCATATGTCATATTAAAACATTGTACGGAAATAGTTATAAAAGACTTTTCCGAAGCCCTGTGAAGAAGTAAACAAAAACAGATGATCAAATACGACGACCCAAAAACATATCGTGCAGAATTGTATTTATTTAGTACACATATAGCATAGAATGCAACAACAAAATATTATGACTTATGACGATATGACGCAATATGACAGGTTGTGAATCCCCTAAATATGTATTATTATGTATGTATGTATATTAATAAAACCACAAGTGTAAAAAACCTTTGTTTTCTTGAGTTTATGAAAGCGTCGTACTAATCGTTATGATGTTTGCAAGCACTATTTATTATGTTCATTGAACAAAAAATTATTCTTTCCCAACTCGACCTGCATATGACTAATGACGAAAACTTTTTCACATAAAATGTTGTATATCGAAAAGTTTTAAATATAATGTAAAGTTAATTTCTGGACCAGGGGCGAACGCATGGGGTTTTGGGGTGTTAAAACCCCCACCCCCCCCCAAAGTAATTGAATTTTTAAATAATAGAATTTAATTCTACATAGTCATTTGAAAAATCAATTAGTCGACGAGTTATAGCCACAAAACCATACAAACCATATGCTGAAAATCGGTATTTGCCTGCAAAGTTCAAAGTTCGATTAAAAACAAATTCGAACTAACCTAAGCAAACGCCGCGATACGGGTCTTCTAATTTAGCCTCTATTTTCACCCCTAACTTTCAGAACCGAGTTAACTTTTTTTTTTTTTTATTTTTTAGAAACTAGAAAAAAACTTTTTAAGCATGGATGTAACTACAGCTGTTTCACCTTAGATCCCTCTAAGACTCATCAGGTTACTTTTGCTTCTGCCAAGACTCGAACTTGCGCACCTTGCAGTACAATAACTACAGTTCTAACCGCTGAGCTATTGCCTGCCTTCGACATCTGATAGAAAATTTGTTGCTAGTTTCTTTCCTACTATAATTCATATAATTAACTTTTGTTGACCTGAATTTGTTCCACAGTGTAATTGGATTTTTACAACGAAAATCAGTTTGTACATTTTAATAACTTGTGGTAATACATGCTCAAAAATTAGCGAAATCGGTTTATGACCACGCCTACTTTTTAACAAAGATATTTCTGGAAAACCCTTTTGAATTTGTAACGTGAGTAGAAGTTGCAAATTTGCACTAACAATAATATTTGTATGCTTAGTTGGATGATTGATGAAAATTTTGAAAATAGGCTTGGCTGCTCCCACTTTATGCGGCACTCATATTCATATAAAATACGCCCTAATCGAACAAACGCAAACAAACAACAAGTAAGGAAGCCTAAGTTCGAGTGGAATCGAACATTAGATACTCAGCTGTTTGCTTTCATTGTTTGTTTGCGTTTGATTAAAACACGGTGTATTTTATGTAAAGCGAGTGCAGCATAAAGTAGGCGTAGCCACTCCCATTTTCAACATTTTAATCAGTCATCCAACTAAGCATATGAATATTATTCTTTGTGCAAAATTTCATACCTTTATGACTTCTAGTTACAAAGATGTTACGTTACAAATTTCCAAAGCGTGTTCCAGAAATATCTTTGCTAAAAAGTAGGCGTGGTTATAAAACGACTTCAATAAATTTTTGCGTGTCTTTTAACACAAGTTATAAAAGTGTATAAACCAAGTTTCGTCATAATATCTCAATTATTTGCCGAGTTATGGGCTCCGAAATCTCGTAGATTCTTTTGTTTAAAAGGAGGCAGTGCCACGCCCATTTTCCAAAATTTTTCTACTTTTTGTTTCCGGTCTATTGTGGAATTCATGCCACAAAATTTCAATGAATTACCTTTATATTTGCCAAAGATATCGCTTAAAATGTTTTTATTAGGCCACTTTATGATACCCATATATAAAAGTGGGCGTGGTCGTCAACCGATTTCGCTAAAATTTTGAACATGTATTACCACAAGTAACAAAAGTGTACGCACCAAGTTTCGTCATTATATATCAATTATTTGTCGAGTTATGGGCTCAGAAATTTAGTATATTCCTGCTTCTAAAAAGAGGCGGTGCCACGCCCATTTTCCAAAATTTTTATGTTTATCGTTTTATGTCCATAGTTGGACTCCTGCCATAAAATTTCAATGATATGTCTTTATATTTGACACAGATATAGCTTAAAATTTTTTTATTGGGCCACCATATATAAAAGTGGGCGTGGTCGTCAACCGATTTTGGCAATTTTTAGTCCAAACATTTGCCTAAGTAAGTATATTACGCACACCAAATTTCATCGATATATCTTCTATGGTTTCTGAGTTATGACATATAAAACTTTCCATGTTTGCCCCTTAATAAGTGGGCGTGGCACCGCCCATTTTTCAAAATTTTTGTGTTTTCTGTTTTATGTCCATAGTTGGACTCATGCGACAAAATTTCAGTGATATATCTTTATATTTGACAGAGATATCGCTTAAAATGTTTTTATTAGGTCACTTTATAATATACATATATAAAAGTGGGCGTGGCCGTCAACCGATTTTAACTATTTTCCGTCCAAATGTTTGGCTAAGTAAGTAAATCACGCATACCAAATTTCATCGATATATCTTCAATGGTTTCTGAGTTATGACATATAAAACTTTCCATGTTTGACCCTTAATAAGTGGGCGTGGCACCGCCCATTTTCCAAAATTTCATCAAATTTCTTCATAGGGGCCTGAGCTCAATACGTGGGTAAAATTTCATCGCTCCAGCTATATTAGTGGCTGAGATACCAAATTTCCGATTTTTTCTATATAGGAAAAGTGGGCGTGGTCATGGTCCGATTTCGCCTATTTTCAATACCAACCGTCCCAGTCTCGATACCAACTTGCATTTCAAATTTCATCAAAATATCTCAATTTTTGCGCGAGTTAGAGTGTTTACAGACGGACGGACAGACGGACGGACGGACGGACGGACGGACGGACGGACGGACAGACGGACGGACGGACGGACATGGCTCAATCGATTTCTCTTTTCACCCTGATCATTTTGATATATATAAGTCTATATCTATCTCGATTATTTCATTCTGTTACAATCCACCGTTATGTGATTAAAACTATAATACTCTGTGTACTAGTACAGCTGAGTATAATGAAAGCATACAGCTGAGTATGTAATGTTCGATTCCCGAACTTAGGCTTCCTTACTTGTTAGTTTTAGTTTAAATACAGAGAAAATGCAATGAATTGAGATTTAAAAGGTACCTTTGTTTAATATGTGCATACGTAGGTCCACTCCCCAAACATAAATTTAAGTAAAAATTGTCTGGACGAGTTTTAAGTATTTTTTTCAGGGACCGTAACGATTATCATTTTTATAAAAAAAATCATTTTTAATCGTTATAATTTGATTTTTATTTTTTCGATCAAAAAAAATTTTTATTTCTGGATTTAAATTTTTCCGATGAAACTTGATCGATATTTTATGATTTTTATTTTTCCGATCAAAAATAATTTCTATTATTGGATTTAAATTTTTCCGATGAAAATTGATCGATATTTTATGATTTTTATTTTTTCGATCAAAAATAATTTTTATTATTGGAGTTAAATTTTTCCGATCAACTTTAATAAATATTTATTTATTATTTTTTCGAATCATAATAAACTTTAAAAACTTGTTTCTTTTGTACCATAAGCTATATTATTAATACTCTAACATAAATTTTGTTCTTAAAAAGAACTGCGCCAATTTTCATTAAAATTGGTTGGAAAATGCGTCCATAATCGCCGTTGGATAATTACTGAATGGGTGTTGTATGCTTTTGAACAGAACGGAACAGAGCTATGGCAATGTGCACGCATAGGTGCGTTCGTATGTGTATTCCAAACTTCCCAGCAAAAATCTGGTCATCGTTATTACCTGTCAGGCATGACAAAAGGCCTTGCCATGGAACATCTGACGAGTTCATCACTTCTTTCACGTATTGCCAGTAATGCAGAGTGGAATGAGCTTTCATTACCCATTCCACGTAATGCAAAGTAGAGCGCGAAAAATGAAATGGAATAAATACCGTTATTTTCAGTGGAAATTTGCATCATGCCTTCGCTAGAATCCTGGCGGTATTGTATGATTTATTCGTTCGGCTGTAATGCAGTGGGCAAGTTCTTCCCTCCAATGACAAGCCCATGCTAATGTCAGGCATTCTGTCAACGAATGTGGAAGCAATTGCTAGGGGTTTTCTGGATTACCCTCTTAATTCCACGGTCATCGAGTTTTTTGATTGGTTACCAAGCAATTTTGAACACACCATGCACAATGTTGGCAATCGTCAACTTCAGGCCATCAAATATAGGCTTCACTAACGTTTGAAAAAATTTATTATGATCGGAAAAAAAAATAAAAAAAAAATATTGATTAAGGTTGATCGGAAAAATTTAAATCCAATTATAACAATTATTTTGATCGAAAAAATAAAAATCATAAAATATCGATCAAGTTTCATCGGAAAGTTTTTAATCCAGTAATAAAAATTATTTTTGATCGAAAAAATAAATATCGAAAATAACGGTTATTTAAAAATTTAAAAAATAAAAATCTTCAGAATAAAGATGAGGTCATATTTGGATAGAATGTGCTAAAATCATTATGTCGGCATACTTGTATTTTATTTTTAAAGAAGTTTTCATAATGATTGTTTCATCCTAAGAAATGAAAATAACGATTAAAACCGGTCCCTGATTTTTTTTTTAATTTTCCGTTGGAAATTAAAACCCCCTTCTCCCCCCCAAAATATTTTTCTGTGTGCGCCACTGTTCTGGACATATGTATGTAGATACTAAATTTAATCTACATAAATTTTGAAAAAAATAGTTTGGCAAAGCCCTTTAGAATACAGAAATTAACTATAAGTTTTTAAGATAAATCTAACAAAAAACCGCTTAACCCCTAATTAGCACCACTAAGGAAATCACACAATTAGTCGCGTGGTGTCTCTGTTGACCCCTAGCAATATTTTTTAAGTCAATTTTCTTTTATTTTTTTTTTTTAATATTTTTTGTCTAAAACTCAAACATAATGAACTTATTTTTTACACTTAAGGATGTTTTGATAAAAACAGCATGAATGCAATTAGTTAATTAAGCATTCCATTCCATTCCACTTGTACTTACGTTCGTTCGTTGTTATCGTAATCGCACCGGAAGAAGTACGACCAAAGTTTCTCTTTTTATATTACCGCAACGGTTCTGAAATTCCGCGTGTGACTTTTGTTTTCGATCGGTATAATTTCGTTTTTTAGTTGAATATTTGCTTTTAAAAAATTTTTTTTTTGTCAATATTTTTGATTCTATTGTTATTTCGTTTTGTTATTACAGTTAAAAATCCATGAACTGTGTATGTGTGTACGTACGTTCGACAAAATCGGATTTGATCTTCTATTATTTCGAACTTATTTTTAAGCTATGATTATTTTGTTTTTATTACTTTGATAAAAATTTAGATTTTCACGTTTTTTTTTTGTATATAAGTATTTTTGCTTTTTTTTGTTAACGCTAAATATTTTTTGCAGGCTAATGAGTTTTTGTATTTTTATTACCAACACTATTAACACTCTTATTTGTTTTTGTATTTAATTGTTATATAGCGATTCTTGTGCGTAGAATTGCAAAACAAAAACAGAAATAGCTTCCAATATTCAGTTCACAATGCACAGTTTTCGTTTTTCGGTTCTCAGTTCTCAGTTTTCGGTTTTCTTTTAATTTTCGACTCAATTTTCGGTGTTCAGTTTTTTAAGTTATCTATATATTTGTACATATATGTATCTGCGCATATCTTTTATTTATTGCTAGTTTTTCGTTCTGCTGCCTTTTTATTGATATAATTTTCCTTGTTGTTGTTGCTTTTAATTTAGTTTCGTCTTCTTCCTGCGTTGCACGGTTCTTTTTGTATTTCGTCGTTGTATTTTTTTTTTTTTTTTTTTGTTTTAGTCGTTGCTTGTGCTCTCTTCTGTGGCCCACCAGATCGTTTTCGAAATTTTTCTATTACGGTTAAGATTTCCGTTCGTTGTGGTTGTTATTTATCTATATATGTGTGTATATGTATGTATCGTCGATTCTTGGTTTCCGTAGATTTCTTTAGCTGCTAGATAATTATTTTACTTATTATTAATTGTTTTCTGTTTTTCCTTTCTTGTTTTTATTATTTTGTTTTTATACGTTGATCACATTATTAAATAATTCTCACACTTTCCATCTAATGAGTACACATTTACGTGATTATTTATCGACGTATGTATCTTGGTATGTAGATACATGCATATGTATGTACATATAGAACTGAGAGTAAGTTCGTGTATATAGGGGAACTTGTGATTAAAATGTTGTATACATATATTTTTTTTGTGGGCCTCGTAGGGTGACGATATCCCAACGTTTTTCTATGCGGTTCATTTAAATACAGTGACTGCCATTTAAAATCTAACAGATACATATGTAAGTTTTTCAATATTTTTTGCATATGTGATGGAATTGAATTGTGCCATTAAAGGTTCGTATATATATTCCAATTCCGGAGCTCAGCAATGTAGGAGCGAAAAGGGGCTCTGAAAACAATCCCTCGACCACGGAGCGCTCCGAATATAAAGTGAAAAGGGAATATTTCTTGATTTATGTGATGGAGCTTTTTTGGATTATCCGATGGTGCGATTTCAGAATACGAATATACTAATTTAAGGAGTCTTAAAGGAATAATTTTTCATATGTTTTAGAAATCACTCTAATGGGAGGAGCACCAAACACACAGGAACTCCTAAAAGATTACCGTGTTAATGGCTCTGATTGGCTGGTAGGTTGATACACAAAAATTATGGTAAGTATTTTAACTGTATGTCGTTTTCAGATTATAAAAGCTAAAAAAGGAAACTAAAATCAGCCGGCAATTTCTCTTAAAAGCACATCTCAAACTGAAAACCCTTCTTCAGTGTATGAACACACATATATTCGTCTAAAAGTATGCAAATCAAAAAGGAGGTGATTACATACAAGAATACAGGTGAAACTAATGAAAGCGTGTAAAAAAAGAGCAAGCTAAATTTATTTTTTTTTTTGCTTTTTTTTGTTGTCTGATTTTCACACAACACTCACTGTACACACATGTGGTGTTTGTGCAGTAAAGGCTCACACTCAACCTCAAAAATCTTTTATTTAACGAATGCGCTTTTATTGTTTTTATTAATCAAGTTATGTATTTGTTTTTATTATTATTAAATTTTTGTTGTTGTATATTTTTGGTTTATGGGTGTGTATGTGAATAAGTGCGCAATCGAATTTCTTTTTGTGCATCTTCTTTTCTTCTAAACGACTATTTCGAGCACAAGTATGAATCATACAATGAATGTGTCGTTAACAAGTAAACGGAAATAAATGATTTAGAAACTATGTGTGTATATATGTATCTACTTATGCATATATTTACATATAAATATATTTATTTAAATATATGCATAAATATATAAATATGTATATAAAAATTTTAATATTTTTTTTATTATTAACACCATAATTACAATTTATTACATTTTTCGTATTTCTGCAATTTTTTCATAAGATTTAACTTTTGCAGCGTTTTTTTTTAATCTTTTTCTTTAATTTGTTTCCAATTTTTAATTTTTGAAAAAATATTCGTTAACTCGTTTTTTTTCCAGCAACTACTTTTTATTATCAAATATTATTAGTTACATTTTTCTTTATTTCTTTTAATTTTTTCCAAATTTGTTTCCATTCTTTATTCTATTTTTATATTCGTAATTAACCAAGCACTTTAATATACATACATATGTACGTACATATTTATATTTCAATTGCAACTATGTGTATATATAAATTTATCACTTTCGCGTGGGAATTACAGAACAAACAGTGCGTTAACTTTTCGCTAAATTAAATCATCGGGGCGCGATCAGAGTTAGACTGATCTGAATGTATGGAAGTTGGATATTTGCATAGAATGGTTCGCTCAAAGCACGCGTGATCGCAGCAAGCGCTTCCGCTCTTTCATATTCTGTGCTCTACTGATTCATGCCTCCTTCCTGCCACCTTCCATACACTGAAAATGATTACATACATCAAACAATTAGCAATTCGTATGTAGATACGTGAGAGCATGAGCGTTGCGATCGAGCCAGCAAGTCCACGCGATCTCGATCGATTCGCTGGCGCGGCAGCCAACAATGACATAAGCGCGCTCTACTGCCGTCACCGCCTTAATGAGATATGAATGGATGGATAGCTTTTCAGACATTGTAGATATCCCTAAATCCTAAAGTGACGCAACTCAAAATACAAAAATTTTCAGGAGAGCCAAAAAACTTGTTTGTAGTAGGAAATAATATGGGAAAAGGCCACGTATAATAGTTATTTTTCAGTTAAAAAAGACTCTGATGGAAATGATATTTTGACAGTCGCTAGAGATATATTCTGTGAGATATATTCTGTGTACCGATTTATGAAAGAAACCTGATTTCGAAAAAATTGGAGTTGTGTCACTTTATGATTTAGGGTGCGATATGTACATTAGACCGTATCACAAAAAAAAGAAAGTCTGATAAAAATAGTTTTCCTAAGAATGCTAGAGGGTTAAAATGTTCTAGACGATTATTCGCCATAAAAGCCCACTAGAGGTCTCTTTAGAAAAAATCTGTAAAAAAGAACCTAAAAGACCACACATAGCAAAAAAGGTACATATGTACATATGTATATGGCTCAGAATGTTAAATGTGTTTTATTTCGGGTTGTACTGAAGCGATCGAAATACTCGTTTAGCAAAAGATTAATGATTTTTGGCATTAAAAAAGACACATTAGAGTCGCAGAAACTAAGTACTGGATGACAAGTACCCCAATGGTGCACATAGGGTTAATATGATTACATAGTAAAACCATCCTCTCAAGTCAAAGACATTGGTGTCTTAGGGCCGTTTACTCAACCTCTGATTAACGCTAACCGGAGGATAAAGGGGCGGTTAAGTTGTGGACTGCATTATCGACCACATGATAAATATATGGTTTGGTGAAGTCGATAATGATGTTTAACCGGACTTTAACCGTGATTAACGCTGTAATAATAAAATAATAATACAATGGCGCTATTATAACTCTGACGAGTTTTATGGCCGAGCTTCTCTCTCAATTCGAGGTGTGCTCCTTTTTGTTTTTCCTACTAATTGGGTGGACCTACAGTTTTATGCCGGCTCCGAACGGCGAATGCATTTTTTTGTGAGAAGCTTTTTCATGGCAGAAATACACTCGGAGGGTATGCCGCCCACTGCCGAGAGGTGACCGCTGCTCTTAAAAAACCCAATAATTGGATTTTTACTAATTAGAAAAATTTTTTGGTGTTTTGCTCGGACCGTGGTTTGAACCCGAGAGCTCTGGCATAGCAGGCGAGCACTCTACCCACTGCACCACAGCTTGATTAACGCTAACCGGAGGACAAAGGTCCGTTTAAGCAATTGACTGCATTATCGACCACGCGTTAAATAATGGTTTGATGAAGTCGATAATGATGTTTAACCGGACTTTAACCGTGGTTAGCGTTAATCAGAGGTTGAGTAAACGGCCCTTAGGGCGTTAATCAGAGGTTGAGTAAAAGGCCCTAAGATCCGACTATAGATACCCAAGTACTCCAATGGCGCACATAGGGTTAATATGATTACATAATAAAAAACCGTATATACGTGCATCCATGACGCGCATCATGTGCGCAATATGTAAGGGTGCCGACAGTCATCAACGAGTCGACCGAACGAATCGAGTACCCGTAAACATAACGAGTTGAACGAATTTCATGCCCGCATGACAACACAAAAATCAGCTGTTTTCTATTTTGAACAGCCGTGTGAGTGTTGCCGTATTTGAAATAATGGGAAGACACAAAAATGTCGCATGAAATACCCAAACTTAATACCGATATTTATTCTCGATTTAAATTTTTAAATATATTGTTTTCTTTCAGAAAAAAAGACAGGTGAAAATTTTTAATAAAAATATGCTCGATTTTGTATTCAAAGTTTTGGTAATTATCTAGTTTAGGTGACATGGTGAAAATTGGTAAATTTTCAAGAACTTTGGTGTCAATCGTCGCGTTTTGATCACATGAACACGAATTCGAAGCGGAACTTAATTTTTTAACGCAATAAAAAATTTTTAACAAAAGACGGCGGGGTAAAAACAGTTTTTTGAGTGGTGTGGTCCTGTCCCTCCTCAGGAGTCAGAGTTGCATTTCTGATGCATTTTGTAATTTTCTTGTTGAACAGTGAAAAATAAGTAAAAGAAACTACACTTTTTTGGCAATAAATAAAGGAATAACCATAAGCATTTTTTATTTCGTGCTTACACAAACAATTTTCTAAAATCTGCCTTCGTCGCAATTTTGTTTGCCTGTGTGGATTTTATGACGGAAAATATCAGTTGTTCACTACCCGCTGGCCCGCTATCCGTTGATCCGTTCAAAAACGGTAAAATTGATAATTTTGAAATAAAAATTACTTTTATTTATCGTAAATTACTCTTTTCTTTTCATTGCCTAATTTCTCATTTATTTGAAAAATACGCTATCCATTTCCTATGTAGCAGGGATATAAAATAATTATTATTTCATTCAAACATGTACATTTTTCAAATATAACATCATTTATGCAACTTTTTATTTCATCCTGTGCGAAAAGTTATGATCCGAAAAACATAAAAGTTATAACTGGATAACATCGATTTTAAGTTTATTTGAAACTAAAATAATGGCATTAAAAATGGTTACATGTGAATTAATAACATATACAGAAATGATAATTATTTTCAATAAATGAGCTAAACAATTACATATCTAATAACTCATATTTCGCTTAAGTAAACTTAAGCGGGTTTTCCTATGAACAAAGATATATTATATTACATTTTACACTCGCATTGATTTCGTTTAATAATACAATGAAAAATACCGTTCAAATGTTTTAGTGGCTAAAAAGTTCGTTCGGCAACACCGCGTTGAGCAAAAGCAATCAGCTGACACGTTGTTATGGAAAAAATCAAAACTCATTTGATTTCTTCGATACGTGGGCCGCTATGGGCGTTTATGTCAGCGTCGGTGAGATTTCATTTACATGCAACTCCCATAAGATAGATCGTGTCAGCTGACACGGGTATGTGCGGGCGTTGATGACTGTTGGAACCATAAGTAATGCCGCTTAGACTTAAGGTGACATGATTCAAATAAAGAAGATTGTGCATTCAGCGGTCCCGCTATGCGTTCATCCAAAATTTGACAGAATCAGCTGATTTAGTGACGTAGTAACATAAATTCTCTTTCACCCAGTTTCGTTTCCGGTTTTCTAATAACTAAAGATTGTGTGCGAAAAATGTGAAATTTATGTTAAAAAACTAGTTTAAATAAAAAAAAATGAAGTGCCGCGTATTTATTTGTGTGAATAATAGTTCAATAAAGGTATTTTTTGCCTGTTTGCAAATTTTATTTCTCGTCGATAACGTAGTTGATGACGTACTCATGACTCAAATAAAGAAGATTGTGCATTCAGCCATATTCAGCAAAATATTCATCCGTGAGACTGGGTTCATTTGGTTACGTCATCAACTACGTTATCGACGAGAAAGAAAATTTGCAAACAGGCAAAAAATACCTTTATTAAACTATTATTCACACAAATAAATACACGGCTCTTCATTTTTCTTTATTTAAAATAGCTTTTTAATATAATTTTCACATTTATCGCACACAATCTTTAGTTATTAGAAAACCGGAAACGAAACTGGGTGAAAGAGAATTTATGTTACTACGTCACTAAATCAGCTGATTCTGTCAAATTTTGGATGAACGCATAGCGGAACCGCTGAATACACAATCCTCTTTATTTGAATTATGGACGTACTAACCAAAATGAACCCAGTCTCACGGATGAATATTTTGCTGAATATGGCTGAATGCACAATCTTCTTTATTTGAATCATGGCGACTTACTTACCGATTACGATAAATCTCACAAAATAAATTATATTTAAACACATTAGCAAATATTTACCTAACTGCAGAAATTTTTTTTTATGTAATTAAATATTTCACATAGTTGGCTGGGATATATATTTAAATGTTTATTTCTTGTTTGCTTTTCCGACAGGGTATTGATTGCGATGTAGGTATTGTGGAACGAATTTCCGTCATTCCTTGTTAAGTTTCGTTCGATAAAACATACTGAAGATGACACATAGCCGAAATCGGTTTATAACAAAATCAAAAGTTACAAGGGATATACGGAAATTCGTTTCACAATACATTTCGGGCCGTTCACTCAACCTCTGATTAACGCTAACCGGAGCACAGTGGCACTTTTACTCAATTCGACTAAGGGCCTATACACACTTGCGACTCAATCGATTTGGTCGAATTGGGCTGTTGTATTCACACTACGCCAACTATTTAGTCGAATCGGTGGCAGCTATTCACACTAGAGACTAAATAGTCGGGTGATTGACATGACATAGTGTTGCCAATGTTCACATTTTACACAGCAAATTTTACATTAGTGGTCTTCATATAAAGTGATGAAGTATTAAATTGCTTAAGTTTACCAGTTTATCTGCATTCTTACATGAAAGCACCTTCTTGTCATCTGTCAACTTGATTAATAAATAAAAAATAATAAAATAAACAAAAAGTGCATACATTGTTTGGCTTTCCTTCTTATTAAACTAGCAACTAGCTGTCAAGTAAATGAAAAGAGAAAAACGGAAGGAATTACGCTCATAAAGAACGAAACGAACAGAAGTACACGAAACGGAAAAATAGTAAAAATTAGCCATTAATAATTTCCATGCAATTTCATTTTCATTATTTCTATTTTAAAATGCGATTAATGACATATTTGAAGAGAACAACAATATCAAGAAACACATGAAAACGGAAGTAAATATCCTTAGTTAGATAATTCTAGTTAATAAGAAACGAACCTTTTGTTTTTTTTTAACATTTTGAAAACATTAATTGAAATATTCAAATCTCTGCAATTTACCAAAAGTGAAATAAAAGTAGTGCTCTCAGCATGGCAACTCTTTCCACTACGAATATCACTGTTGTTGTTGTAGTCGTTCGACTAAATTGTCTCTAGTGCAGAGATGCTTAACTAACGAACGGATTCTATTTCGTTTTGTTAATTCACATTGCTAAATTATCAAAATGGTTTTGTTTCGTTAATTCGCAACGCTAAATTATCAAAACCATTTCGTTTCGATAATTCACAAAACTAAATTATCAAAATGCAACCGGTAACGTTGGAACGAAGTAAATCAACAAAGATTGCCTGGACGAGGCGCATACATACACAGCTGTCACTCAAATCGTAGCAGTTCGTGTGCATATGCATATATGTATGTACAAATGTATGCGAGTACTCGGCCGATTGTTCGCGACGGCATTACGAGCGTACTAAGCATTTCAACGTTATAAATTTGGTTATGATAACGCTAATCAACGAAATGAAATCATTTTGATAATTTCTTTTCGCTAATCAACGAAATGGTATTATTTCGATAATTTCATTATCGTTATTTTGCGGCTATAAATTATTTTGATAATTGTGTAAACGGTAAAAACCTGAATAGTTTCAACGGAAACGATTGCTTTTTTTCGGTAAACGATAATATTAACGTTACGATGCATCCTTGCTCTAGTGTGAATACGTAGAAGGGCGCCTTGCTGATCAAGCAGTTGTCCGACTGTTTCAGTTGGAATGAAATTGGGCTGAAAATCCAACTGTTTCAGTTGTTCGACTAATTGAATGTAGTGTGAATGCTTCCATACATTCCATATATGTAATACTTCTATATTGCTAGTATTCAATTGTTTTGTTCGTCAAACATCACAGTAACGACCCTGCGAAACTGCTACTGGTAATTTTACGAGTAAAATTACTGGTTGGCCTGACTAAAAGTTTTGGTATTTTTCCCATCATTTTCTTAAGGGCATCGGGAATTTTGTTACCGTTTCATCCACCGCGTTCCCATATGTGTGATTTGACATCTCATTCCTTCTCATACCTATTGCCCTTTGTGTATAGGACAGCTGTCTCGCTCACACCCGTAACGGCTACTAGATATTTTACTAGTAAAATTGCTAGTAATTTTGCTGGTCATTTTACTAGTAATATTACTAGTAACTTTACTGGTGAATTTATTAGTAACTTTACTAGAAATTTTACTAGTAAAATTACTAGTCATTTGATTAGTAATTTTACTAGCCATTTTACTGTTCATATGCCCCTAAAAAATATACTTTATAGATACTTACTTTGTTTGAGCAGGTCTACAATTAACAAACAATATAATTTAAAAAATATTTGGCAGTTATTATTTTTTAAATATGTACATGTTTTTCCTTAAAGGTACTTTAATTTCAGTCATTTTTCTTATTTCAAGACACATTGGATATAAAGTAATTAAAAAGTAAACTAAATTAATTTTCATTTTTTGTGTATAAAAAATAAAATAAAAATTATTTCATTAAGAAAAAAAAACTAAAATTTAAATTGTTGTATTAAGTTTGTTCACATACTTCTTCTGTTTAGCCCGGTTGTGGCTCATCTCAACCGCCCTTTTCACCGCCTTTTCAAAATTGATCCGACCTTCGAGTTTAAAAATGTCTGCGGAAGAAAATGAAAGTTTGCTTAAATATTTATGTAATGAAAATGCATAGATATTACAAAATTACCATAAAGAACCTTATCCACCAAACACAACTTGTTTAAGGCCTTTTTATTTGAACGCCCATCCCAATTGAAATATGATAAAGCATCGTCGGTGAAAATCCTTTTTATGACCTCCGCTAAGTTTGCGTTTGCTCCTTTCAGCAGGTACAAGAAAGACGCCTATAAACCAATATTTGTGATTGAGTAAAAGTATTGGTATTTCATTAAAAAACACCTCAAATCATACTTACAACTGCGTCCTCGAAGGTCTTGTCCCTCAGCCTCTCTTCAATGTCGAATATGGCGTCTATTGATGATAGTGGCAACAGCGCCTCAATTTCTGTATGCAAGTCTTCGCCAGTCTCGCCACTTATCTTACACAAGATTCTACTCATATGTTTGGCGAGCACTTTGATCTCTCTCGTGGCCTTATGATGCGCCAATACGTCGGTTTTTGAAATTATCTGAAAAAATGCGTACATCAATATCATGTTATACATGTGTACAAGTTGTGAAGTTAAGCATACATTTTCCTCTATTTTCGTTAGCCTAGCCTCGAGGCTACACATTTTATCGAACATTTTTGTTAAAAAATCATCGTGTCCTTTATTCTCACCGGCCACATCTCCCGCAAATTCCACTTGACTCTCGAATACTGAAAAACTTTAGCATATGTAGATAAAACGAATATTGAACATATTATAAATTTACCTTGCTGAGACGGCGCGTTGAAATCTCTGAACAGCTTAAGCCGTTTCTTGGCTTCTTTTGACGTTGTGGGCTGTTCATCCCCGAATATAATGGTTTTAATTGAACGCTTGTCCATTTTTTCATTTGCAACACAGATTTGTAACAGATTCTTCACAGATTTTCACACATTAAAAATAGGGGTGGACGTTACTATCGATATGCCGACAATCAATAGTGTTTGCTTATCGATTTTATCGAAACTGAAACACACATGATATATATAGATTGTTAAAAACTGACTAATTATAAATTACATTTCTTCCTGATACTGAGTAACAATTTTGCCTAGGAAAACTAGCGAATAAAAATGTATAAAGAAAATCTTGGTGTAAGAGAGCATGCACACATATTGCATCTGAAATTATAATACAATACGATACCATCTAACAGAATCGATTATAGTGATATCGATATATCGTTTATTATTTTGGGTCAAGTTGTCGATGTTATTCTCTCATCCATTTATTTGTTCCATTTTCTCAAATGTGTAACCCGGCGTCTCCTCAAAACAAAATTCTGTCATCACAAGCACCATTATAACATAGATTTCAAATGGAGACCGCCTCTGTCTTCTGGTATAACAGAGATGCCAAGGCAATTGCTTTAACAAGATTGCCTTAACATGAGCTGTCAGTTTGGTGATTTGACAGCTAATTTTTCATTTCAACGAAAAATTCACAGTGGCAACATCTCCACATTGAACGTGAAATTTCGCACGGCGTCCATTTGGCTTGAGTGTTTGGGCTTAAAAAATAAATAAAAAGAACATTAAGTGCATATATACAGTTTGCGAGCATCATCGCCAATTTTAAACAATTTTTTTTAACTTTCTAAGTGCTTCTGCGTACACGGCATGCCAATTCGGCGCCATTTTGCAAATTATGTCTAACATAATGAAGTGCCCACGCATATGCAAACATGGATTTTAGACATGATTCTGGTAGACAAAATTAACATAATTTTTGTTTTGTGGAGTTTCGGCGTAAGCGAGATGAAGCGAAGCACAATTAGCTAGACTGCTCGCACGTGATAAGTGGAAACACATACGAGTGAGAGTGTGGTGGTGACATTAAAATTTTGTAATTGTATTAGTAGTTTCGGTAAGCTAAGTTTCGCAGGGGATATACTGCTAGAAAGGGAAGCAAGATTCCATGGGCGTCGTTAAACTTTTGTTTCCAAAAACAAAGGGAACCACAGAAAAATGTTGATACTATGAAATAAGTATTTTATTTAACAAAGATATTTGGATACATTTTACTTGAAAACTGGATTTCAACAATTGAGCATGAGTTCAAAAAATAAGTCCAGATTTTATTAATTTGTACATATGTACATATGTACATACATACATACTTCTGCATATGCATAAGTTATTTGGTTGTGAAATACGTTGAAATAATAAATACATTATTTTGTTTTCGAAAGATTGGCATTTCATTGTTTAATCTACTGCTTTGTGTTTTTATAACGATCATGAAACTTTTATATGAAGGGAATAACGACCCCTTTTTAACCCCCTTATGTTTTTTTTTTTGTAATGCTACTACAATTTTACAAATGTGTATGTGACATATATTCACATACACGACTTTTGCTTGTGTTGACGCATGCGCACAAATTACATATGTAGTCGGAACCGAGTTCATGAATAGCGTAACTGAAACACATTGATTAGATAGGTTGTTAGCAATATAGAAGTATTACATATATGATACATTCCCATCCAAATCAACATTCGACTAAATCGATTGAGTCGCAAGTGTTTATAGGCTCTTAATGATAAAAATTGGAATGCGTCTATTGCATATTTTTAGGCATCTATTGCATATTCTTAGGCTACACATCCGGTTACATACATACATACAGGCCAAACTAGTAGAAGCGTGGTAAAAAGTTGTAGTAGGCGCATTTCTGTCGTACCCAAGCATGAAAAGAATACTCGCTTATTCATAAAATTACCTTCAAAGCAACAACACCAACTCGACTATTTTTAAAATATATAGTCATGCTTGGGTACGACAGAAATGCGCCTAGTGTAATTCGAAAATCTTTCAAATTACTAACGTTGCAATAAAAGTTACTCATACGACCCAGCCACAGAACAAATTATTTGGAGCAAAGCGCTGAGTGTTTTTTTTTTTTGTAAACCTTAGAATGAAATATGAACTAATAAAACAGTTGCAATAGGAAATGAGCTTAGCATACTAAGAGAGGCTTTTACTGAGGAGCATTGTAATCTTTGTTCAAAATTAATTCTACACCCTAATGTAAGTGCATACCTGTAAATAAACACTTTTTATATGTAATTTTAAACACTTTTATACGCCAAGCTTTGTTTTTAATCTTACTTGTGTGTAGGCATGTGTGTGCTAACTTTAGAATTCTTATTAAATTGTGGTGGGGTTTTCCTGTGGAGTAGGCCAAATTTGGAATCTGTGGATATGACAAATTTTCTTGTACAATTTTATTTGCTCGCTTTGCCAGTGGATACGAAATAGCATTGCTTGGCTGGATATAAACCCGAGTCAATTGGATACTTAGACCCGACTGTTGGCTGGCCCGCCATGTTTAGGGAGTGTAGAGCAATGTGCCTGAGGGATTGTACATATGTACATATAATGCAAAACAATAAAACCACTTGTACTTTATGTTTGTATGTGGAGTCGAAAATATTTGTATACTTTTATTTCTCTTTAAAAACTATATTCTTCACATCTCTTTTCTATTGTTAATAACACTGTGCAACGGCATTTTTGGTGGCGGGCGCAATTTTTACTTGCATATGGTTAGTGGTGGTCTTTCATGCAGTGTGGGAAATATTGAGCGCCAGACAACCACTCTTAAATTGTTGCACAGTGTAATTTAAGCTGTTCTGCAATTATTAAGATGACATTCTTGCTTGCTTCTTTTTTTAAAAGTTTTTTTTTTTTTGTTTTCATAGTGCAAGTTGCTGCTGCAACCGAATAAGTAATAAAAAGATCTTTTTGTTTTGTTCAATAAAGGACAGGTTTCGAGCACAGATAATGATAAAATAAAAATTTGTATGTATGCATGTGAGTAAGTAATGTGTATGACGCTAAAATACTGTAATAACTAAATACAAGAAGAGTTAAAATAAAATATATTTATAAAAAAAAACTGTAAATTTTTTGTTTACAATGTGCAAGCTGTAAGGGAATAAACGCGGTATACGTAGCTACTACAGACAATAAAAAAAAAAAAATAAAAAAAATGAACAAACAAAACGTAGTTTCATCAAAGAGATATACGCATACATATGGATGTTGCTCAGCAGTTGGAACAATTTTTTTTTTTAACTTTACGCATTAACATATGTACATCATAAATTCATTGACAATCTTTGGATCTACAAAGAGTTGGAGTGATAGTAGAGCTTGTTCTCAAGTTGTATGTGTGTTTTTCGAAGAAATTGGTCTAGGAATGTGAGTCAGCAGTTGCGTGCAACATCGTATTTGTATACAATATATATATATATATGTTTGTATGAATTACAAATTAAGTATTACAAATTACAACAATAAAAATATAAATCTGCATGAAATCCCACACTTCTTCACTTTTTTTGTTTTCTTGTTTTTTTTTTTTTAATGCCAATTTAAGAATTTGAGTTATTCATACTATTATTTAAACGTTCCTCTTCATCCTTATCCAAACCTAACGCCATCGTTAATAGCCTTACAACGCATCTTTGCTCCTGAACTTCACTCTTCTCATTCGACGTGATTTCCTTTTCCAATTTTAGCTTATCCTCCGCCACCAGCTGCATACCCTCCTCAATTGTACTCTCCGTGATGAGCCGATAAATTGTGACGGGACGCGTTTGTCCCATACGATGGCAACGATCTTCGGCTTGTTTGTCATTGTATGGATTAAAATCGATATCGTGTATAATGCATGTATCGGCCGCTGTTAAATTAATGCCAACACCGCCAGCTTTTGTTGATAGCAAGAAAATGAATGTGCCCGAATCGGCATTGAAATCATTTATCATATCTTGTCGTTCATCAACAGCGGTCGAACCATCCAAACGGAAATAGCCATGATTACGCAGCTTCAAGTAACGTTCAACAATATCCAGCATCATTGTGAATTGACTGAAGATTAAAACACGATGACCTTCGCTTTTTAGTGTCGGCAATAATTTATCCAAATGCTGGAATTTACCCGAGTTGCAAATTAATTTGGGCGGTATGTTAATGTCATAGAGTTCCTAGAAAACAAAAAAAAAAAGAGCAAACAAACGATATACAATTAAAGTAAACTAATGATCGTGTAGCTAAAATAACAACGTACATGCTTTTGACACAGTTGCCACACTTGAAAGTCGGACATTATCGCCAACTCTTCAAATATGTACTGCGCATTGGTTTTCTTGAGTGTAGGTGCGCATGCTAAACGCTCGGAAAGATTACGCAAATCTTCGTCGGTGAAATAATGACGCATTAACAGCGGATGATTGGCTGCCTTACGCATTTCCATCATTATAGAGGCGCCGGCGCGATCGCCACTACAAATTTCGCCTCGCCGATTTGAATAGTAATCGACTAATTCGTGATAGTAGTGCTTTTGTGTTTCGGTCATGGGCACTTTGATCTAAGAAAATAATAAAAAGAAAGTAAATATGTATGTAGCGCAAAAAAAAAAAAAACAAGAAATTAATTATATGCACTCACCACGAACGACTCCTTCTTCGGCAAGTTATTAAGTACGTCCTTTTTGAGCCGCCGCAGCACAAACGGCTTCATTATACGTTTAGCGCGTTCCACTTGCGTTTCTTGAAACTCTGAGACATCTTTTGTAGCATTATCGGTTTTTCCTTTCTACATTACAAAATCAAATTGCATTACTTTCAAAACTTAATGTTATTATTGTGGCGCTTTCTTACCTTAGCGAAAAGGCTTTTTATATCTTCTATGCTTTTCGAAAAGAAACTTGGCATTACAAAACACAGCAGCGACATTAATTCAAGTAAATTATTTTGTAATGGTGTGCCCGTAAGCAAAATACGCATTTCGGCATTAATTTTTATTAAATTGGCATAACGTTGCGTTGTCATATTTTTCAACATATGCGCCTCATCGAAAATCACATAATGCAATTTGCAAACGCGAAACATTTTGCACTCCTCTGGCGTTGAAGTAACAATGTGGTAACTGTAGATGAGCAATCAAAAAAAAAAACAAGAAATAAATATATACATATATATATATTAGCATAAACGGCACCTAAAAAAAAAAAACAAAAATAACTCACGTTGTTAGCAATATATCAAAGCCGGTAAAGCCATCCTTGGCATAACGTACACGCATGCGCCTGCGCTCATCTTGGCTGCCATGATATTTCTCCACCACCAAACTGGGACACCATTTACCAATTTCAGCTTCCCAATTATCCAGCGTTGAGGATGGTACAACAATTAAATGTGCACCCTTAGCCAAATTGTTTTCTTTGAGGTGTGCTAGAAAGGCGATGACTTGTATGGTCTTGCCCAAACCCATTTCGTCGGCAAGTATGCCATTCATTTTTTGATTATGCATCACGGTTAACCAATTTAGACCAATAATTTGATAGTCAGCTAATTTCATTCTACGAAAAGTATTTAAAAAAGTTATTTATAGGTATTATAGGTATTTTTAAAAATTTATTTAATTTTTAACTCACTCATCATTTAGTAGCTCTGGTTGTTCCACAATCCCCGCTCCCGTTTCAATAGCTGCCTCTAAACGCTTTACCATTTTATTGCATTTCTCTAATATACTAGCCACATTATTTTGTTTATTTATCAATTCCTGTGCCATATTTAATAGGTCCGCTGACAGCGCTTTATTTGATTCCAATTTATTTAGCAAATCTTTCCAATCTTTAAAGGGGCGCAATTCCATAATAAAGTTGGCTTTCTTTTCGGACAGCGTCTTCACCGTTTGCAATTCCATTAGCGTTGCCTTATTCATAAAGTCAAACACCTTCTTACGTTGTCCTGTCATTTCGCTAGACGTTTCGGTGTCACTCTCTTCACTATCGTATACTTGATCGGTGGATGCGCGCACCTCATCATCCGAATCATCACAGTCGGAATAGGTTTGTGCGTGTGCTTTTGCACGTGAGGAGCTGCCATTTTGTGTGCTTGATGATTTGCTTGCGTTGCTGCGGGCATTGTTCACACAGTAATATCCTTTCGGCTTTGATTTTTCCTTCAGGAAGCGCATAGCTTCGGATACATTCCAATCATTGCGTACCAAAGCATCTTGTATGTCCTAAGAGCAATTAAAAAAGGCGGTTAATTGTATGTTTTCATAGAAAATATTATTTAATTTGAAAGCAGCTGAATTTACACATTTTCACTCACCATCGCATCGTAATCCGGTGCTATTTTAACTGCAGAAAGGTAGCGCTCTTCCTTCTCTTTTACAGTCAACTCCACTTTAACCTTTTTTGGTGTCTGTCCGTCAGCGACTCCATCGCTATCGCTATCCGCCATTACCTGTATACGCTTTTTGCCGGGCACACGCTCTGTAAATGTAGCGAAAAGAGGTTAAATCCACAGTAGTTACTTTTAAGCAGTAGTTAATTTTAACAGGGAAGACTAGGAAGCAAGTTGGCAGGTTATATTTCGAGACGTTTAGAATTCCTGTATTTGAGCTTGAGGGAATGTAATAGGCCCGTTCCTTAAACTGCTTTAGAGTTGATTCTTGATTCTTCTTTCACAATAGACTTAAAGCGCTATTCAAAGTCCCACTGGAGAAGTTGTACTTAATTTCTGGTCCTAAGATGAAGTTTAAATCATCATTAAAAAAATTTTTTTTTTTGGTTTTGAAAGGTTTGATGGCTGGGAAAAATCCACAAATGACCAGTCATTAAACATTGTATACACATATGCACATACATAAGCTTCAAGCAGCTGGATACCAACCAGCACCTCTTTATACTACTTAAAAGCTTAACTGCATACATATGTATGGACCAATTCTATGCTAAAAATAAATAGGACAAACCGCTGTGCCAGCCTACCTGTTTTGCTGGCCGCAGGAGCACTTTTATTTATACGAAACTGTCGCAAGTCACTGGCAAGACTCGTGGTTTTTACAGCTGGCGTTGGCTCAACCTCGGCCTCAGCAACAACACTACCGCCGGCAGTATTTAATTCGCCAATTGTTGCCATTATATTTATAATTTTATTTTATATTACATACAATTTTTTGCAAATTTACATTTATTAACTTTCACAACTGTTAGTAAATATACAATTTTTAGCTTTATTTCCACAATTACACTTTAGTTACCTATCTTTCCAAGCAAATCACTTTCCAACAAAACTCATATGCTGCCGCTATATGTAAATGAAGCTTCTTCTTCTTACGTGTCGCGTTACCAAATAGTTGCAGTAGACATGGTTGCATTTGATGCTTAATTTTTTTTTTTTTTTGAGCAAATTTTAAAGGTACACTTGTTTGCTGACGATAATATTTATATCTACAACTAGTTAATTTTTAATATGAATGAACGCTTGTATTTTATACACAGCTGGAAAAAAAAGTACAAGTACATTTACCATTACCATTAAAAGTACTCAGTAATTGAAAAAAGCAATTATCAAATGAGTCGATACATAACAAAGTCGCCTAATACTATGTTTACATATAACGAGATTTTCAGTAAATCTCGATTCGCCAATCTACCCGTTTACATATAACATGAAATCTAGATTTGCTGGGAGAGGGATTGTCAACTGTCAATTTTCCTTACCTGCATGACCCAATAATAATATGGTCGTAGCAATCAAAAGAGAATAGGCAACTACCGTTCGATGGCTGTTTTCACGAATGTAAAAAACAGATATTTTGTTTTTATTTAACTTGAAAAACGCTAGCAAACACACAAGCTTTTGCACGATTAACACGTTAAAGAAAGTATAATTAAAAAAAAGACGATCATTTCATAACCTATAAAACAGAAAGAAGAAGAGCGACTTACTATTGCGATACGATTCTTGTTGGGCCATACTTACTGGCGTCCATTTTGTTTACTTTTCATTTTGACGTTTCTCCCAAATTCGCCAAAAAAATATCGATAACACGAAGAACACAGGGTTGCATTGAAAAAACTATCGTGATAATCTCGAGATTCAGTTTAAGGGCCGTTTACTGAACCTCTGATTAACGCTAACCACGGTTAAAGTTCGGTTAAACATCATTATCGACTTCATCAAACCATGAATTTAACATGTGGTCGATAATGCAGTCCATAGCTTAACCGGACCTTTGTCCTCCGGTTAGCGTTAATCAGAGGTTCAGTAAACGGCCCTAAATCGCGAATTTTTGGTAGCGGATTTTTGTATGGCAAACCTCGAATTTCAATCGAAGATTTTGTGTCAACCTCGAAAAAAGTAGATAATCTCGTATATGTAAATGGCCTATAAGAGCGCTTTCACATTACTCGGTGCGGTATCGGATCGACGATGTTTTCTTATTTCTGTTGCACTCTGTGGTTTTCTGCTACTTACCTAACGCCTAAGTGTATGCTATGGATCCGTCAATAAATGACATTCCACAAGGAGTCGCACTGTTAAAAAATAAAAAAAAAATAATTTTATTTCCTTCGCACTCTGTGGGTTTCTGCTATTTACCTGACACCTAAATGTATGCTATGGATCAGTCTCCCAAAAACAAGTTTAACGGTACGGATAAATTTTAACACTTTTTCCGTAAAAAAGTTCCATGCAGGATCCACCAATACAGGTTATTTCGTTCTCCTTTCAGTTTTGACATTCCGTTTGACATTCAGCTCACGGCATGTTTGTGTGTATGTACCATGGACCGACCTGGTAATTGGATCATGGTTCCATGCATGATTCAACAAAAAAGTTTGTGTTCGTGTGTTTATGAAGATTGAAGAAGAAGTCAGCTGATCTTATGCATTCTCCTTTATTGTTGCTCCATGGTTCCATGCACATAGTAGTTAACAAATTTCATATAGTGTAATTTACCAATTTAACTGTAGGCGCATTTCTGTCGTACCCAAGTATGAAAAGAATACTCGCTTATTCATCAAATTACCTTCAAAGCAACAACAGCAACTCGACTATTTTAAAAATAGTCCAGTTGGTGTTGTTGCTTTGAAGGTAATTTGATGAATAAGCAAGTATTCTTTTCATACTTGGGTACGACAGAAATGCGCCTTGTATAACAGTTTGGAACGTGAATGTTTATTCCAACTGCCCTATTCAATGCTTGTTTGTACCTCACCAGTGAATTTGGAAAACGTATTTATTTTACATTTAGGAGGTATGTAGTTTAGGCTACGACAGGTGTACATTTATACGGGAATTAAATATGTCTGCCTACGTAGTACGTACATATGTATATGCAGTTAAGTACAGTCTTCTCAGTCATAGAGGACCCTGGAGACATTTGAAACAGCAAATTTTCCTAGCGGGCAAGTACCAAGTGATCATCTGTTTTTTTTTGTACATACATACATATATGATCGATTATGTATGTACGTAAGTGGTATTTATTTGTTTCCACTCAGCGGTTTTCGTACTCTTTATAGCCAAACTTGTTGGAGCCCATGAAGATTAAAATCAGGATCCAATAATACAGGTCGGCTCTTCAGATCAACTGACTTCTTCTTTTTCTTCAACAGCTATCCAATTTCTCTGCTTCTGCATATTCTATACATACATTCGTGTTTACTATTGGTCAAATTCTTCGTTTCTCCATCATTCGCTCGTGAGCTGAATGTCAAATTATTTCGTTCTCCTTTCAGTTTTGACATTCCGTTTGACATTCAGCTCACGGCATGTTTGTGTGTATGTACCATGGACCGACCTGGTAATTGGATCATGATTAAAATGATAATTTTCTTGTACGATTGAGAGAACATAAATACATTTATTTGTATACATATATATGTACATATGCTTGTAAATATAATTTGAATTTTTTTGTCGTGGCAAGCTCATTGGAGTCGAGAGCGTGATCGTGAGCTGTCGTATCAATACTTAATAGTTGAAAATTGAAATTTTATAATAAAATTCATATAAATATTTATTCATTTGTAATTAAAAGTAATTATTTAAAATAATAATGTCTGCAGTTACCAAAGGTATGTCTTCCTATTTCTTTGTTTTGCAATAAGTATTATTTTGTGTGTGAATGTTTATGCAAAGGGTTTTGAAGAACTTTGAACCCCAGCAACGTCATAGAAAAGTGGGTGTGCTTAGAGGAAAATAGGTTATACATAATCATATACTTATGTATGTACATTCATACATATGTACATAGAAGCATACGTATACATAAATATAAACATATGCATACATATATGTGTTTATTTTTATTAACATTGCATGCAGTTGTCTTGAGCCGGTAGTTTGTTCGAACTTTGGACTCGGGAAATCGCACGTCAGCTGCTACTTGCGATGTGAACTTTGAACACCAGCCTGCAAGTACTATATTGCATCAGTTTCTGAAGAGTGCTGCCCTTGATGCGCTTATGTATATTGATTGCAATTGAACAACAATTAATTTCTAATTAATATTTTTCGATACAATGTAGGATGTACGTACACACATATTTATATGTATACTAGCTGACCCGGCAGACGTTGTTCAGCTAAAATTTATTCCTATGAAGCCTAAAGAAAAGTCTTTGATTACCGTATTGCTCACCATTATATTAGAGTCCATCTTAATGACTGCGAATAATGAAAAAATGTTTCTGAATAAAAGTTATGTAGTTATATACGCCGCGACAAACCTACTTCCCCCGATCCCTATCTATATCTCAATCTCTATCCCTATCCCCATACCTATCTACCTTTACCTTTACCTTTACCTTTACCTTTACCTTTACCTTTACCTTTACCTTTACCTTTACCTTTACCTTTACCTTTACCTTTACCTTTACCTTTACCTTTACCTTTACCTTTACATTTACCTTTACCTTTACCTTTACCTTTATCTTTACCTTTACCTTTACCTTTACCTTTACCTTTACCTTTACCTTTACCTTTACCTTTACCTTTACCTTTACCTTTACCTTTACCTTTACCTTTACCTTTACCTTTACCTTTACCTTTACCTTTACCTTTACCTTTACCTTTACCTTTACCTTTACCTTTACCTTTACCTTTATCTTTACCTTTACCTTTACCTTTACCTTTACCTTTACCTTTACCTTTGCCTTTACCTTTATCTTTACCTTTGCCTTTACCTTTATCTTTACCTTTACCTTTACCTTTACCTTTACCTTTACCTTTACTTTTACCTTTACCTTTACCTTTACCTTTACCTTTACCTTTACCTTTACCTTTACTTTTACCTTTACCTTTACCTTTACCTTTACCTTTACCTTTACCTTTACCTTTACCTTTACCTTTACCTTTACCTTTACCTTTACCTTTACCTTTACCTTTACCTTTACCTTTACCTTTACCTTTACCTTTACTTTTACCTTTACCTTTACCTTTACGATGTATTGTGGAACGATCTTCCGTCATCCCTTGTCAAGTTTGGTTTGGAGACAAACAGGTTTCGGCTAATATGCGCCATCTTCAGTGTCTTTTTTCGTTCTGAGTTATTTTGTGAAGTTCGATAGTACTTATAGTAACTGCACTCAAAAAAAATTACTCAGATTATGGAAAAATGGGAATGATTCGGCGCTAAAGACATATTTCCATATTTTGATGTACAATTTTCTTTAAAACGTTGTTTTTATTCGTTGATTTGAAGAAAATCGTACATCAAAATATGGAAATATGTCTTTAGCGCCGAATCATTCCCACTTTTCCATAATCTGAGTAAGTTGTTTTTAAACGGTTTTATTTAGCTCACCCCGTTTGTTTTTTTATTTATTATTTATTCTTGGGTCAAATTTAGTAATTCAAATTTCACCCTCTTCCTGTCAACCGATTAATCTGAAATTTTGTACGCATGTATAACCCCGATGACAATGCAATATTATGAAAAAAAAATTCCGATAGGTGGCGCGTGGGTCGCTATATTTACAAAAATCGCATTTATGGTCCGATTTGGCTGAAATTCGGAACATGTATTACTACCTTGAAAAGAAATATTTTCTTTAAAAAAAAATTCCGCTAGGTGGCGCGTGGGTCGCTATATTTACAAAAATCGCTTTAATGGTCCGATTTGGCTGAAATTCGGAACATGTATTACTACCTTCAAAAGAAATATTTTCTTAAAAAAAAATTCCGCTAGGTGGCGCGTGGGTCGCTATATTTACAAAAATCGCATTTATGGTCCGATTTGGCTGAAATTCGGAACATGTATTACTACCTTGAAAGGAAATATTTTCCTAAAAAAAACTTCCGATAGGTGGCGCGTGGGTCGCTATATTTACAAAAATCGCATTTATGGTCCGATTTGGCTGAAATGCGGAACATGTATTACTACCTTGAAAAGAAATATTTTCTTAAAAAAAAATTCCGCTAGGTGGAGCTGAGATCGGGGTAATTAAAACTGAAAATCCTAATTATGGACCGATTTGGCTGATATTTAGCATGTGCATTACTTAAATAATTTACAAATGTTTAAAAAAAATTGGAGCCGCTAGGTGGCGCGTGAGTCGCTCTATTTAAATAAAAATAGGTAAAAAAACTTTTTAAGTTAAACATCTTATACACCCGAAAGCCATACAGTTTCCAGCTAAGTACAATTACGGGACGGCTGAAAGAAAAATGTTGCCTTTAATACTATCATGGGCTTCTACAATACATAAAATACAGGGCAGCACTGTGGATCACGCGGTCGTATACTTAGGTGCGAAACTGTTTGAAGAAGGTCAAGCCTACGTGGCTCTTAGTAGAGTAAGAACTTTGCAGGGACTACGTATAGAGGCGTTGGACTGCAATAAACTAACGGGCAAGAAACCTTGCAATAATGAAGCACTAAATGAATTAAACAGAATGCGAAATAAAAACTAAAAACTAGAAAATAAAAATAGGGTAAAAAAACTTTTTAAGTTAAACGGTTTTATATTATACATACATTGCAATGTTTAAGATAAATGTACTAAAAACCAAAAAATAATAAAATAGATACAGTCGTGGGAATTATAAACATTTGCATAGACTAGACTAAAATAAAACCGTGGGGCACGTCAATTGTCTACAATCGTTGATTAAAATGTTTGTTTTGTAATGTTACACTATAATTAGGCAGTTGTTCAACCGACCACGATGGACGTGTGGTAAGTAGGGCTAGAATGTGGAAAAAAGCTAGCAAGCTCGATTATATAGGCGAGTTTTAGGGTTTCATAGTGGTGAGTAGAGTAGACAAACTACGAGCAGTGAAACGATTCCTCGTGTGAATGTCCAACGACAAACTAGTTGAAACATCTCTTTTATTAACATGGAGTGTATAACTATTGGAATTTCCATGAGCAAGAAAATAGTAAGTAATTTCCTCACCGTCTGCGGGCCAACTGCCTAACGACGAATTAAACGATTCTTCTATCGCACATTAAGTCGATAATTTGTAGACAATTGACGTGCCCCCCGGTTTTATTTTAGTCTAGTCTATGCAAATGTTTATAATTCCCACGACTGTATCTATTTTATTATTTTTTGGTTTTTAGTACATTTATCTTAAACATTGCAATGTATGTATAATATAAAACCGTTTAACTTAAAAAGTTTTTTTACCCTATTTTTATTTCAGTGTAACTTCCATCGTTTGGTCACGTACTTCGTGTTCATGTGATGTGTTCGTGCATTCGTATTAGCCGAAACCGGTTTGTCTCCAAACCAAACTTGACAAGGGATGACGGAAGATCGTTCCACAATACATCATATTCCTACCCTGTCTGAAAAACAAGCAACCAAAAAGACTTTACCTTTACCTTTACACTCAACATTTAGAGCTTTGATCGATCTTATATTTGCTTAATCTTCTTCCCCTTTTTCCTTATTATTTCTTTGGCTTTTTTGCAGGTGTTTACATAGTTGCTGCTAAGCGTACGGCTTTCGGTACTTTCGGCGGTTCCTTAAAGAACATCAGTCAAACGCAATTGCAAACGACCGCGGCTAAGGCGGCATTGGACGCAGCCGGTTTGCGTGGTGAACAGGTTGATACTGTGGTTGTTGGTCATGTTATAGCGGTGAGTGCATAACTTTGTTTACATCTTACCAACCTGAACAATGTAACGGATCTTTCTAATCCAAATATCTTTTACACGCAGTCCTCCTCGACCGATGGCATTTACGTACCCCGCCACGTTGGCCTGCAATGCGGTGTACCAATTGAGAAGCCCGCTCTTGGCGTCAATCGCCTCTGCGGCTCGGGATTTCAATCGATTGTTAATGGAGCACAGGACATAATCTTAGGCAGTGCCAAAGTTGCACTGACCGGTGGTGTAGAAAATATGTCACAGTCGCCATTTATTGCGCGCAACATGCGTTTCGGCACCACATTGGGTGCCAACTACAATTTGGAAGATGCGCTGTGGGCAGGACTAACCGATACCTATTGCAAACTGCCTATGGCTATGACAGCTGAAAATTTGGCGGAACAATCGAAAATCTCACGTGAGCGCGTCGATGAATTTTCATTGCGCTCGCAACAAAATTGGGCGAGGGCACAAAAGGAGGGTGTCTTCAATGCGGAAATCACACCGATCAAACTGAAGGTGAAGGGTAAGGAGGTGGATTTCGCTGTCGATGAACATCCGCGTCCACAAACCACACTCGAGGGATTGGCAAAGTTGCCATCGTTGTTTAAGAAGAATGGTATCGTTACAGCGGGAACAGCATCGGTAAGAATTGTAGTTTATGTGTAATTCAATTAAAAATTTAGTTGATATTAACATACAGTACTTTTTTATAGGGAATCTGCGATGGTGCTGCCGCTGTTGTTGTTGCTTCCGAAGATGCCGTTAAGGAGTATAACCTCAAACCTTTGGCACGTCTCGTCGCTTATTCATATGTTGGCGTGAAACCGGAGATTATGGGCTACGGTCCAGTTCCTGCCATACAAAATGTACTAAAAGTTAGCGGCAAAAAGCTCGAGGATATTGATTTGATTGAGGTGAGTTGGGATGATCTAAATACATGTATGGTTCAGTGAAAGGAAAGTAATGGTATTTTCAAATGGTACTTTTGGAAATACATACTTTTACACATGATATTTCGCGTTTTACATTTGGTCTTTTACAATAATCATATTTGTTTCACATTTCGTTAAACATTTAGATAACGGAATACTTAACCCAGGAAAGCACAAGAATTGGAAAAAAACTATTTTACTTCTCTACTTCCCAATCTATCCGCTATTCAAAAAGCTCCGTTATGTCTACTTAAGCGCTTGTTTGCTTTATCTTTCTACCCTTTGTTCATTGTACGTCTGTGGAATTGCATTAATGCGTCCAGTGCTGACAAACCCTTTAAAAACTTATCTTATATAATATTATGTACCTTAAAAAATGCATTAAGTTCTCTTAACACTTTCTTTTCCAGATCAACGAAGCTTTCGCTGCACAAACTCTTGCCTGCGCCGATGCTTTGGGTTTGGATATGTCAAAGTTGAATGTTAATGGAGGTGCCATCGCCCTGGGTCATCCGTTGGGTGCTAGCGGTTCAAGAATTACTGGTCATTTGGTGCACGAGATGCAGTGAGTATTTGTTTTACAATTTTATGTAGAAAACACACCCCCACGTAAAGGTAGAGGTTAAGGTTACTGTTAGGGTTAATGTTAATGTTAGGGTTAAGGTTAAGGTTAAGGTTAAGGTTAAGGTTAAGGTTAAGGTTAAGGTAAAGGTAAAGGTAAAGGTAAAGGTAAAGGTAAAGGTAAAGGTAAAGGTAAAGGTAAAGGTAAAGGTAAAGGTTAAGGTTAGGGTAATTAAAGGGAAAGGAAAACGAGAAGGAAAGAAAGAGATAGGAAAGGTAGAGGGAAAGACTCATCATAACATGAAAACATTAAAGGTAAAGGTAAAGGAAAAGGGTACGATAACGGTAAAGGTAATAAGATGGAAAGGAAAAGTTAAGGAAACAAAAAGAGATAGAAAAGGTAGAGGAAAAGACTCATCATAAAATGAAAACATTGGTCTCGTTTATGCAGCATTTATGAGCTCATGAAATTCAGCTTTTTTAAAAAGTGGCAACATTCTAACGACATCAGCTGTCAAGGCAGATTTACCAGGTAGACTCGGTGGCGAATTCTGAAACTACTTTTTTTTATTTACAAAGGTAGAGTGTAATGTCAAAATCTAAGCGAATTCAGATCATGGCCAATGGGAATGTGCGAGTCCCAAGCGAATTCAGAATTTAACCACGGCGAAATATAATTTACACCACCAATTACAACAACAAAATACATTATTGCACATTTCTGAATTCGCCACCGAGCCTACCTGTTAAATCTGCCTTGACTGAATGAACAGCTGTTTGTTTGGCGTTACCGGACTTGTACTTCATAATTACATGAAATGATGGCGAAATTCATGGATAATTTTCGTGAACAATTAAATTCATGAAATTTCGTTTATGCAGCGAAAATTCATGAAATGATTTCATGAATTTGCCAACGTATAAACATAGTAATTTTTTGTCGCTGCAAAGCGGGACAGGTAAATGTCAGGTATGTAAATAAAAAAATGTTAATAACCACCAATCATATCCTTTTGTTTTATAAATAACATATTATATGTATATTTGTATATACTTATGTACATATGTTTCTTTTTTCTGCAGACGCAAAAAACTGAAGTACACAATCGGTTCGGCTTGCATTGGTGGCGGCCAAGGCATTGCGTTGTTATTGGAATCCGTTTAATGGAGGGAAATATGAAGGCGGAATAATAAATACTGCATATGCCGCCATTTTTCTAACTATACAGTTTTTAAAATATTAATAAGTGTACTCATGTAGGCGTTATTTTCTTAAAAGCTTTGTTATGTCCAAGAGAGTAATAAAATTATTATTAAATAAGATTATTTTAAAAATATATGTACATATGTCTATAAAAAGTAGCAAGGCAATTGCTGCTGCGACTTAGTGATTTTATATTTAGAAGAAATCTTTATTTTCATCTTTGGGGTTTTGAGAATATGTGGAATTTAGCAACAACTACGGAGATGAGCTACTGAATAGGCAATTGAGGAGTGAAGTTCTATTTCCGCGAACAAAAATCACTTTCTATAAGACTTTTATTCAACACATATTTTGCTGCTATGCGAAACCTGAACGACGAACACGTCAGAATGGCTTTGGAGGCATTAAGACGATGAGAATCAACGGGTATTAATAAAAACCAAGCAGATGATTTTACTCAAGACTTCGGAAATTTTACATTAATTTGTATGAACCAAATTTCAAAATTTGAGTAAAAGGTCTGAAATCTCACGCAAAAGCAAATGCTTGGCTTTTATTAATATGATCCAATGCGTTTTTTATGGATTGTGTACCAGTATTTAAAGTTGTACAATGTCCATTAAAAATTTATTGCAAAATCCTTCCGTATTCAGAAAAAAACATCACATAAAAAACCCCTTTTTCAAAAGTCTCTATGTTTTATTTACACACTTTCAAAAGCCTCTATCTAAAATACGTCACTCATACGCCTTGGCACACATCGGTGTCGCCTCAGGCGCTCAAAATTCTAAAACCATTTTATTTCCATCAGAATCGCTTGATCTACACTTTAACACTGCTATTCCGAGCGTTACCGGAAAATTACTTTACTGGTAATTTATGTTGCTAAAAATTGTAACCATCTTTTCAATTGGTATTCTGGCACAAATGGTAACGCTGTCAAAGCATTTCCATACGAACGGAATTGAATCGGGCTGAAAATGGTAACAAAATATTACCACGTATTGAGGTGGTAACTTAATTTTCTGCTGCCAGAATACGAAAAGAGTGTTTAAAGTACCAGATTTTTTATTTCACCAGTAAAGTAAATTATGTTACCACACCGGAATAAGGCCGTAAGAGTAAATTTTCAGCATCTTAACCCATTAATGTCCGTATTTTCATCCATGATGACTCTTTGTTTTGAAGAAGTATATTATTTTAGTTCTTCTTAATAGGCGCGTAACCGTCTAGACGATTTTGACCGAGTCCAATAAAGCGCGTCATTCACTTCTGTTTCGTGATGACTGGCGCCTATTGCAAATGTCAAGGGAAGCAAAGTTGCTCTCTACCTGATCTTCCCAACGTAGTGGAGGTCCTCCTTTTGCGTTTTTCTGTGCTAAGGGAGATGAGGAGGTGGGTTTTGCAAGAAGAAGTAGGTACATACCCATACAGAATTTTTTTTATATTCATACACAGTAAAAATTTTAGTTTAATTTTAATACTATTTTGGTATTTATATATAACAATGCCAAAAAGTATAAAATTAAAACTATTCTGGTTTAAAAAAAGGAAGAGAATCTGAGAGACAAAAATTATTCTTGGTGTCAAATTAATATTTTTTTGGAATTAAATCAAAACCAAATTTTGATTACCTTTAGAATATTTTTGGTATTAAAAATAGTTGAATGGTATAAGATCAATCCGAAAATTGGAATAAATTTTATACTTTTTTGGATTTAAAAATAAACCCCCATAAAATTTCCAGTGGATATACTGCAAATAACCCTTTATCCCAAAGATTAATGAGAAATCGAATAACGTTAACATTGTTTATTTATGTACATAAAAATTGAAAACAAACATTTGCCCCTAAGTTTCCATGAGCAGCAAACACTAAAGTACCTTATACATATATCGAGCCCCAATCCCCATAAATGTGTATCCAATAAAAACTAAATTTTACGGGACTCAGTTTTTTTTAATTTGTTTTGCATACAGTTTTTATGTAGCCTTAAAACTTACATATTTAGTCTCTTACTTCGAAACTGCATATTTCACAGCTATGAAATTTTTGGGAGTTGATGCATGTTATAATAAATTTTTGATTTTCATAAAAAAGCTGAAATCGATAACTTTGTTGGATACACTTTTATGGGTGTTAGGACTCGATATATGTATATACATATTTTCAACTTTTACACCAATATTTTGCAGATGTACCGGGAAATTTCAGCACCGTCGCGGTTCTTGCAGTGATACTGCAAGAGAGACCTTCAACTGCCTTATGTCTGCAAAAATAAAGCAAAATTTACCCTCATGCTATTTTATTAATTTCCTGAATTACTTACTTCATACAATTATTTCATCAGGCGTAAAAAATTCGATTCGGCCATTTAATTACTCCTTCGCATTGTACTTTTAGAAAAATTTTGTTTATTTATTTTGACTTTTTTTCTGAAAATTTGTTCTTAATATTTTTTTTGGTTTTGATTTAAAACCAAAAAAGCTTTGATAGTAATATACATTGAGAAAGAGAAACTTTTTTTATACTTTTCAGGATTTGTTTTTAAACCATAAATGATTAAACTTCTTTAGAGAGAATTTTAATACATTTCAAGGCTTTATTTTGAAACTATTTTGGAATAAATAAAATTGTAAAACTTCTCATAGTTTAAAAATAAGACTTTTTGGCATTAAAATTCAAATTTAATTCCAAGAATGATTAAACTAAATACCAAATGATATTAGAAATAAACTATCATTTTTTACTGTGTATACGTATTATTACGCGTTCCAATTTCAAAACTAGCTATGTGAAATATTTAATATTGAATTCGCGAAAACCTGTCATATTGCGGTTTTATTATACTCAGCTGTACTAGTACACAGAGTATTATAGTTTTAATCACATAACGGTGGATTGTAACAGAATGAAATAATCGAGATAGATATAGACTTATATATATCAAAATGATCAGGGTGAAAAGAGAAATGTCTGCAAAAATAAAGCAAAATTTACCCTCATGCTATTTTATTAATTTCCTGAATTACTTACTTCATACAATTATTTCATCAGGCGTAAAAAATTCGATTCGGCCATTTAATTACTCCTTCGCATTGTACTTTTAGAAAAATTTTGTTTATTTATTTTGACTTTTTTTCTGAAAATTTGTTCTTAATATTTTTTTTGGTTTTGATTTAAAACCAAAAAAGCTTTGATAGTAATATACATTGAGAAAGAGAAACTTTTTTTATACTTTTCAGGATTTGTTTTTAAACCATAAATGATTAAACTTCTTTAGAGAGAATTTTAATACATTTCAAGGCTTTATTTTGAAACTATTTTGGAATAAATAAAATTGTAAAACTTCTCATAGTTTAAAAATAAGACTTTTTGGCATTAAAATTCAAATTTAATTCCAAGAATGATTAAACTAAATACCAAATGATATTAGAAATAAACTATCATTTTTTACTGTGTATACGTATTATTACGCGTTCCAATTTCAAAACTAGCTATGTGAAATATTTAATATTGAATTCGCGAAAACCTGTCATATTGCGGTTTTATTATACTCAGCTGTACTAGTACACAGAGTATTATAGTTTTAATCACATAACGGTGGATTGTAACAGAATGAAATAATCGAGATAGATATAGACTTATATATATCAAAATGATCAGGGTGAAAAGAGAAATCGATTGAGCCATGTCCGTCCGTCTGTCCGCCTGTCCGTCCGTCCGTCCGTCCGTCTGTAAACACTCTAACTCGCGCAAGAATTGAGATATTTTGATGAAATTTGAAATGAAAATTGGTATCGGGACTGGGACGGTTGGTCTTCAAAATGGGCGAAATCGGACCATGACCACGCCCACTTTTCCTATATAGAAAAAATCGGAAATTTGGTATCTCAGTCACTAATATAGCTGGAGCGATGAAATTTTACCCACGTGTTGAGCTCAGGCCCCTATGAAGAAATTTGATGAAATTTTGGAAAATAGGCGGTGCCACGCCCACTTATTAAGGGTCAAACATGGAAAGTTTTATATGTCATAACTCAGAAACCATTGACGATATATCGATGAAATTTGGTGTGCATGATTTGCTTGCTTAGGCAAATGTTTGGACTAAAAATTGCCAAAATCGGTTAACGACCACGCCCACTTTTATATATGTGAACTATAAAGGGGCCTAATAAAAACATTTTAAGCGATATCTCTGTCAAATATGAAGATATATCACTGAAATTTTGTGACAGGAGTCCAACTGCGGACATAAAATTAAAAACACAAAAATTTTGGAAAATGGGCGTGGCACTGCCTCTTTTTAGAAGCAGGAATATAGGAGATTTCTGAGCCCATAACTCGATAAATAATTGAGATATTATGACGAAACTTGGTGTGTACACTTTCATTACCTGTGGTAATACATGTTCAAAATTTTAGCGAAATCGGTTGACGACCACGCCCACTTTTATATATGGGTATTATAAAGTGGCCTAATAAAAACATTTTAAGCGATATCTTTGTCAAATATAAAGATTATTCATTGAAGTGAGGTTAGATTGAATAGAGCAATGGCATACATATATAAGTGAAAAATCCAACAGCTCAGCAGGACCATCGGTAGCCGCAGTGCTTAGCGTTTCGCTAATATTCGACTACTGATGGTTGGAGCGTAGGTTCAATGCCTGGTGTGCTCCCGAGAAGATGTCTGATGATGAAGAAAGTGGTTTTTCTTCGAAATAGCTATCACATCTACCATCGCTGTATGAGCTAATTGGATTTTTCCGTTTATTCCAAAGTATAAAAATTAAAATTAAAAATAATAATTTCGTGCTAGACACTAACATACCCAATAATGTTAAATTATTCATTGAAATTTTGTGGCATGAGTTCCACAATAGACCGGAAACAAAAAATAGAAAAATTTTGGAAAATGGGCGTGGCACCGCCTCTTTTTCGACAAAGGAATATACGAGATTTCTTAGCCTATAACTCGACAAATAATTGAGATATTATGACGAAACTTGGTTTATACACTTTTATAACTTGTGTTAATAGACACGCAAAAATTTATTCAAATCGGTTTATGACCACGCCTACTTTTTAACAAAGATATTTCTGGAACACGCTTCGGGAATTTGTAACGTGACATCTTTGTAACTAGAAGTCATAAAGGAATGAAATGTTGCACAAAGAATAATATTCATATGCTTGGTTGGATGAAAAATTTTGAAAATGGGCGTGGCTACGCCCACTTTATGCAGCACTCGCTTTATATAAAGTACCTACACCGTGTTTCCATCAAACACAAACAAACAATGAACGCATACAGCTGAGTATCTAATGTTCGATTCCACTCGAACTTAGGCTTCCTTACTTGTTTTTTTATATCCTTAAATTCCTTATGAGCTAAGCTTTTAGGTAATAACATAAAATATACAAAAAAAAAAAATAATAGAGCTTGAGGTCTTAGTGATTTTTTCTAATTTGTCACTTAATAAGAAAAATTCACATATCCACTTTTGAAAGTGAACCACTCAATTGATAATCGCGCTTTGCTGTGATCGATTACAAACGGTATTGACAATTAGCGTCAATGACCTTCATGTGATACTGCGCAGAGCATGCTGACAGGGCTCTATCTCAAATCATCTCAGTCGCTTAATATAGGACTCGTGCAAAGCCAAGCAACGAAGACATACATACTATCGGCACTCTGGAACATCTCCTCTGCCAATGCCCAGAGTTTGTAAAAATTCAATTAACACTCTTGGCCTTTGTTTGCGATATTTGAAATCCTGGTAGAGGAAACTCATAATTGAGTTATTGCGCCACCTTGTTTTTCATTGCATCTATAATATATTTACGTTCTTAATTCAGATAAGAAATTATTAATCGGATTTATATTTGAATATTGAATCATTAATAATACAAATAAAAATATACATATATAAGTATGTAAATCAATATGTTAGCAAGCACACGGAATGACTATATACATAGGATTACAAAGTTCCCAACAATCATAGCACTAGTATGTGCATCTCTTTCTCTTTTTGATTTTTATTTTTTTCTCCTTTTATCATGGTTTTCAAGTTGATATTAAACATGTGTATGCACGTATGTTCTACGACTTTCTCAACTGATACTCAACTTGACTTGATATGAAGTTGAGAATAACGTTTTGTTGTTGTTCACTCTGGGTACTTCGATTCCTTACAAGCAAGCATTTAAGAAACAATGGGTGAGTTTCTAAGACTGAGCTGTTGTGCAACTGTTGAGTGTTTGTCTTAGAAACGCACTGTTGAGTAATTCCGCTCAGCTCAACAGTTGGCAACTTTTCGCCATTTTTTGCATCACAAATTTTCTTCGCTACTTGAGCTCAACATGTTGTGTAAAGCCAAACAGCTGATAAATTTATCAAACCGTTTCTAAGACGTAGCTGTTTAACTCAACTGCTACACAACTGTTGGCAACTGTTCAGCTCAACAGTTGCGGAGCAGCTTTTTCTTAGAAACTCACCCAATATCGCAGGGTGAAGAAACAGTTTTTTAGTTTCAATTGTCTTCACTCTGATCTCAAGCTCAAATGCGAGTTGGGCTGTTAACATATAAAGTAAAAGGCAAAGATTTATGAGCAGTTAAGTTTTATTTAAAGTCCGGTCTTTATGCTCATGCGTCACTCTGTCATAAAAGTAAAAATAGAAAATCATGCAAAATCTTAAATTGAAGGTTTTGTAAATTTGGAAACTGGTACCTATGTACCGTATCACGTTATATGGACAAAAAAAAAGTTTAGTGTGTGTCAGTTTTATTTGAACACTTATGTCGAAAAAATATTTTTGGTGTAAAAATTTTTTTTTTAGGCCCGCGTTAGAAACAGCTTAATCACGTTTTTTGTAATCACTTCCTTATTTGATGTCGGATCTCTATGATCTTAATGTCGCAGAAAAGGTCTCGCTCAGCACTTTATTTGGCCCATATAAAGTTTCGTCCTCAAAGGTTGTCCTGAGTTTTACCTTTAAAAATTTTGGAGTTACTATCCCTAGATATTTTTATTTTTATCACTAATACAAAGCTCTCGAAAAACCATTAAGAATCCCCCAAAAAATTCTATCCTTTATTCACAAACAAAAAAGTTATAACGTTGTAAAATGAAACACTTGTTTTTTTTTTCATAAAAAATTACCACAGAGAAGCGGCGAAACACGTCAGCTTAATTTTTGGCTCCACATTACGATGGCGTTTTTAGAAAATCCGGATTAGCTCCCATTTTCGAGATATTTAAGAAAACATTTTCAGTTTTCACATACAAAGCGATCCGATGGGGGGCGTATGAGTAACTATTGTTGAGGCAATAAAAATAAAGAAAAGGGGAAAAAACTATACGTACATATATGTATATAAAATGCATATGAGAGGAAAGAGAATACCCTGCACATAAATTCCAATTTGTTTTAAACGTTCGAAACCTGAATGTTTTAAAGAAAATTGTATTCAAAACAATGAAAATGTCTTTAGCGGCGAATCATTCCCATTTTTCTATAATCTGAGTAATTTTTTTTGAGTGTGAGCAAAGTAATATAAGCGACGAAGAACTCACTTTCAGAGCTCTGAAACTTCTTTCATAAATATCTCAAAATTTGGAGGACATCGTCATTTTCGGTCTCGGTTATCATAGATAAGAAGATGTTTTCGGGATTAAAGTAAAGTGCGTTGTTTTCAATTGTAGGCTGAATAATTAACTGCATTTCTAGGGGCAGACGACGCATCCAGCGCAAGTATTGATAACACATTTAGACTTCCGTTGTCTCTTTAGGCGCGTATAATTTTACAACGAACTCTAGCAGTTTTTCTAAACAACTTGGATGATTTTACGATACGCACGGATGCAGAAATCGTGAAGCCGTTGTAAGCCAGCGCGCTGTGCTCAGAGATCCCACTTGAATACTTACCAAATCTTCACTACAGCCATTATCATTCAATATAAATAACGTTGGTCAGCACGAATAGTCCAATCATCAATAATTTTTTGCATATCATGTGTCCAGTATTGGTAGCTGTTCCATCGCGGTACAACATTCTCAAGTCAAGCGAGGACTTGGAATACTTTTTAATCAAAAACTCATACTATATGACGTTACTGCCTCATATATCGACGGCTGAGAATAAGATCGCCCTATTTCAAAAATTGTTTCAAAAACGCCCTATTTCAGAGAAATATATATGGAATTTTCTGTGAAATAGGGCGTTTTTGAAGCAAAATCTGAAATAGGACGTTATTGAAACAAATTTTCAAATAGGGCGTTCTTGAAGCAAAATCTGTAATAGGACGTTATTGAAACATTTTTTCAAATGGGGCGTTCTTGAAAAAATTTTTGAAACAGGGCGATCTTATTCTCAGCCGTCGATATGTAAATAAGAACTTGGGATAATTTTTCAAAAAACAGGTTCTCTGATTTTAAAACGGTATGACTTTTTTGTTTTTGAATAAAGGCTAGAATTTTTTTGGGGTATTCCTCATGGTTTTTTGAGAGCTTTGTATTAGTGATAAAAATAAAAAAATCTAGGGATAGTAACTCAAAAATTTTTAAAGGTAAAACTCAGAACAACCTTTGAGGTCGAAACTTTATATGGGCCAAATATAGTGCTGAGCGAGACCTTTTCTGCGACATTACGATCATAGAGATCCGACATCAAATAAGGAAGTTATTACAAAAAACGCGATTTAGCTGTTTTTAACGCGGGCCAAAAAAAAATTTTTTACACCACAAATATTTTTTCGACGTAAGTGTTCAAATAAAACTGACACACGCAAACTTTATTTTCGTGATACGGTAAGTTCGAGTGGAATCGAACATTAGATACTCAGCTGTATGCGTTCATTGTTTGTTTGCGTTTGTTCGATATAGGGTGTATTTTACATAAAGCGAGTGCTACATAAAGTGAGCGTAGCCATGCCCATTTTCAACATTTTTATCAGTCATCCAACTAAGTATATGAATATTATTCTTTGTGTAAAACTTCATTCCTTTATGACTTCTAGTTACAAAGATGTCACTTTACAAATTCCCAAAGGGTGTTCCAGAAATATCTTTGTTAAAAAGTAGGCGTGGTCATAAACCGATTTCAATAAATTTTTGCGTGTCTATTAACACAAGTTATAAAAGTGTATAAACCAAGTTTCGTCATAATATCTCAGTTATTTGTCGAGTTATGGGCTAAGAAATCTCGTATATCCCTTTGTCCAAAAAGAGGCGGTGCCACGCCCATTTTCCAAACTTTTTCTATTCTATGTTTCCGGTCTATTGTGGAACTCATGCAAAGATCGCTTAAAATGTTTTTATAAGGTCACTTTATAATACCCATATATAAAAGTGGGCATGGCCGTCAACCGATTTCGCTAAAATTTTTAACATGTATTACCACAAGTAATAAAAGTGTGCACACCAAGTTTCGTCATTACATATAAATTATTTGTCGAGTTATGGGCTCAGAAATCTCGTATATTCCTTCTTCTAAAAAGAGGCGGTGCCATGCCCATTTTCCAAAATTTTTGCGTTTTTCGTTTTATGTCCACAGTTGGACTCCTGCCATAAAATTTCAACGATATATCTTTATATTTGACAGAGATATCGCTTACAATGTTTTTATTAGGCCACTTTATAATACACATATATAAAAGTGGGCGTGGCCGTCAACCGATTTTAACTATTTTCCGTCCAAACGTTTTCCTAAATAAGTAAATCACGCGTACCAAATTTCATCGATATATCTTCAATGGTTTCTGAGTTATGACATATAAAACTTTCAATGTTTGACCCTTAATAAGTGGGCGTGGCACCGCCCATTTTCCAAAATTTCATCAAATTTCTTCCTAGAGGCCTGAGCTCAACACGTGGGTAAAATTTCATCACTCCAACTATATTAGTGACTGAGATACCAAATTTCCGATTTTTTCTATATAGGAAAAGTGGGCGTGGTCATGGTTCGATTTCGCCCATTTTCAATACTAACCGTCCCAGTCTCGATACCAACTTGCATTTCAAATTTCATCAAAATATCTCAATTTTTGCCCGAGTTAGAGTGTTTACAGACGGACGGACGGACGGACATGGCTCAATCGATTTCTTTTTTCACCCTGATCATTTTGATATATATAAGTCTATATCTATCTCGATTATTTCATTCTGTTACAATCCACCGTTATGTGATTAAAACTATAATACTCTGTGTACTAGTACAGCTGAGTATAAATATATTTTTTAAGATAGCTCCCGCTGAGTTTTGCGAGCATATTAGAGACATAAGAGGCATACGAGAGAAAGAGAGAGGCACCTGTTCATGTTGACATTCACGCCGAGTAATTATTTTGTGTGCTATGAAAAAATCGCTTTTGAATATCACTTGTGTCGCTCTGGGCATTAAGCAAAGCTAAACAAAATGCTGCCTTCTGTTGCCACCTGCTGTTTCTCCGTGTAGAGTGCCCATTTGGGAAAAGTCGGACAGAAGCAAATTAGACAATCTCTGAACATTGGAACACATAAATACCTACATAAAAGCGATAAGCAGCGCATGGTTGCTAGACGGCCGGCCAACAGCGAGCCAGTTCGCTATTTAATGATCAGATCATGTTAGCAGGTTTTTCAACAATTTTTTTACTTGTACATGTACATAGTAAGCGATAGTAAATCTATTTGTGTATTCCCATATTTAATTATAAGAACTAAAAAGCAGAAAAATTTAATATCGTTTAAAAAGTATGTATGTAATTCTTTTTGTTGCACCAATCCCTTGTAGGCAAGCAGACCTATTCAATTGCAAACAAATTTTCATTATCGATGTGATTGGTTGTAGGGTGGTTTTGGCCGAAAAGCACACAGTGTGTTGGGTATGGAATGTTTGGCGGTAAAATACATACATATGTATATATATGGAAAATCTGGGAGATCAAATTATAAAGTTTTAATGAGAATAATACACTGGCGCGAAATACCACTATCCATATAGTAAAACCCCCAAACCGTTTTCATCTCTGAGGAAAATTTTTTTTTGTCATTTTAAATTTGCGAAGTTTCGTCTGAGTAATTTTTAAATAAAGACAAAAATTTGTTAAGATACATACATACATATCGTATAGAATAATGTTGTTAGAAAACATATAAGAGACTTGCACGAGCTTTAATTTCTTAGAATACTTTAACCCTCTATCACCTCAACCAAGAGGCCCTTTTGACCCCTTTTTATAGAGTTCGAAAAAATAGTATTTGAAGGTCGTTAAAATATTCTAAAAATTACGAATTCGCAAGAAAATTTCACTAAGGGTTTTCTCAGACAAAATCTTTGTAAAAGGGACTACACCTTTTCCAGTTTAAGTTCAGAAAGTTATAGAATTCATAAAATTACAATTGAAGTTCAGAATTTCCAATTGAAGTTCAGAAAGTTACAATTGAATTTCAGAAAATTACAATTGAAGTTCAGAAAGTTACAATTGAATTTCAGAAAATTACAATTGAAGTTCAGAATTTCCAAATAAACTTCTATTGAAATTTTCTGAAATTCAATTGTAACTTTCTGAACTTAAACTGGAAAAGGTGTAGAAAGAAAAAACAAATATTCCTTGGAATACACAAAAAATTTAATGCTTTCTTTGTATGTTTCGTTTGGGTGCCGTGATTTAATCCCAAGTGGCATAACCCCAATTTTAAAATTTGGGATTATATCACTCACCATGGTATGACATAATCCCAATTTTTTTACTTGGGATTATGTCACCTATGTGGGAGTGACATAATCCCAAATAAAAGGGAGCCAGAATACCAAATCACTCGAGTAGGTACTAGTGCGAAGCAAAATCGCGATTTTTGCTTCCAAATTTTTATTTTTTATAGACATATGTACTCATTTATATATATTTTCATCTTTTTATAGACATATGTATATACATATGTATATACCTATCGATCTATAATAAAAAAAAGCGCCGCAGGCGAAAATTTGGAATCAAAAATCGCGCGATTTTTTCTTCCAAATTTTCATCTTTTTATAGACATATGTACATACATATGTATATACCTACCGATTTATTAAAAAAAAAGCGCCGCAGGGGAAAATTTGGAATGAAAATCGCACGATTTCTTCTTCCAAATTTTCATCTTTTTATAGACATATGTACATACATATGTATACACCTATTGATCTATTAAAAAAAACAAAGCGCCGCAGGCGAAAAATTTGGAATCAAAAATCGCGCGATTTTTTCTTCCAAATTGTCATCTTTTTATAGACATATGTACATACATATGTATACACCTATCGAGCTATTAATCGCGCGATTTTTTCTTCCAAATTTTCATCTTTTTATAGACATATCGACGGCTGAGAACAAGATCGCCCTATTTCAAAAATTGTTTCAAAAACGCCCTATTTGAAAAATTTTTTGAATAACGTCCTATTTCAGATTTTGCTTCAAGAACGCCCTATTTGAAAAATTGTTTCAATAACGTCCTATTTTAGATTTTGCTTCAAAAACGCCCTAATTCAGAGAAAATTCCATATATATTTCTCTGAAATGGGGCGTTTTTGAATACTTGTCTGAAATAGGACGTTATTGAAACAATTTTTCAAATAGGGCGTTCTTGAAGCAAAATAGGGGGAGTGACATAATCCCAAATAAAAAATTTGGGATTATGCCCCTTGGGATTATGTCAGGGTACCTTTCGTTTGTTTTTTTTAACACCCTTTTACTAGTTTTGTTTGTATATAAGCAAATAACGTATACGCGGTGTAGACACATTTCAAAGCATGTAAGGCGGTACTCATACGCCACGGTTTTGTTAATTTCACCCGTATGTATATTTGTATGTAAACGAATGTGTAGCCTAAAAATATGCAATAGAGGCGCTTCAAAGTTAAACTCGAAGCGAATATGTAGCCGAAAAATATGAAAGGGACGCGTTTCCATTTTTATTATTAAAACGAGTTTTTGTTTATTATACTCAGCTGTACTAGTACACAGAGTATTATAGTTTTAATCACATAACGGTGGATTGTAACAGAATGAAATAATCGAGATAGATATAGACTTATATATATCAAAATGATCAGGGTGAAAAGAGAAATCGATTGAGCCATGTCCGTCCGTCCGTCCGTCTGTCCGTCCGTCCGTCCGTCCGTCTGTCCGTCCGTCTGTAAACACTCTAACTCGCGCAAAAATTGAGATATTTTGATGAAATTTGAAATGCAAGTTGGTATCGAGACTGGGACGGTTGGTATTGAAAATAGGCGAAATCGGACCATGACCACGCCCACTTTTCCTATATAGAAAAAATCGGAAATTTGGTATCTCAGCCACTAATATAGCTGGAGCGATGAAATTTTACCCACGTATTGAGCTCAGGCCCCTATGAAGAAATTTGATGAAATTTTGGAAAATGGGCGGTGCCACGCCCACTTATTAAGGGTCAAACATGGAAAGTTTTATATGTCATAACTCAGAAACCATTGAAGATATATCGATGAAATTTGGTATGCGTGATTTACTTACTTAGCCAAACATTTGGACGGAAAATAGTTAAAATCGGTTGACGGCCACGCCCACTTTTATATATGTATATTATAAAGTGACCTAATAAAAACATTTTAAGCGATATCTCTGTCAAATATAAAGATATATCACTGAAATTTTGTCGCATGAGTCCAACTATGGACATAAAACAGAAAACACAAAAATTTTGAAAAATGGGCGGTGCCACGCCCACTTATTAAGGGGCAAACATTGAAAGTTTTATGAGTCATAACTCAGAAACCGTTGAAGATATATCGACGAAATTTGGTGTGCGTAATATACTTACTTAGGCAAATGTTTGGACTAAAAATTGCCAAAATCGGTTGACGACCACGCCCACTTTTATATATGGTGGCCCAATAAAAAAATTTTAAGCTATATCTGTGTCAAATATAAAGACATATCATTGAAATTTTATGGCAGGAGCCCAACTATGGACATAAAACGAAAAACATAAAAATTTTGGAAAATGGGCGTGGCACCGCCTCTTTTTAGAAGCAGGAATATACTAAATTTCTGAGCCCATAACTCGACAAATAATTGATATATAATGACGAAACTTGGTGCGTACACTTTTGTTACTTGTGGTAATACATGTTCAAAATTTTAGCGAAATCGGTTGACGACCACGCCCACTTTTATATATGGGTATCATAAAGTGGCCTAATAAAAACATTTTAAGCGATATCTTTGGCAAATATAAAGGTAATTCATTGAAATTTTGTGGCATGAATTCCACAATAGACCGGAAACAAAAAGTAGAAAAATTTTGGAAAATGGGCGTGGCACTGCCTCCTTTTAAACAAAAGAATCTACGAGATTTCGGAGCCCATAACTCGGCAAATAATTGAGATATTATGACGAAACTTGGTTTATACACTTTTATAACTTGTGTTAAAAGACACGCAAAAATTTATTGAAGTCGTTTTATAACCACGCCTACTTTTTAGCAAAGATATTTCTGGAACACGCTTTGGAAATTTGTAACGTAACATCTTTGTAACTAGAAGTCATAAAGGTATGAAATTTTGCACAAAGACTAATATTCATATGCTTAGTTGGATGACTGACAAAAATTTTGAAAATGGGCGCGGCTACGCCCACTTTATGCAGCACTCGCTTTATATAAATTACACCGTGTTTCCATCAAACGCAAACAAACAATGAACGCATACAGCTGAGTATCTAATGTTCGATTCCACTCGAACTTAGGCTTCCTTACTTGTTTTTAACTATTTTCATTTCCTTTAAATATTAGAATTAGAAAACGATTTCAAAGTTGTTAAGAGGTACTTATTTATTTTTTTTTTAATTCAATCTCACGCATACGAGAAAAGCTTTGATAAAAAATTGCCCACACTTTCAGCTAACGAAAAACACTGTGCCTTACACGTCTTCGGCACTTGATCGAAATCTTGACGCTGCTGACTGAATGAATAGTTGTTGCTCACCAGCGATTTAACGATTAACTTTGATAGCTACTCAAGCTAGCAGGTTGGTTTAGTGATGGGCGAGTCCGAGATGTTTAGACAATCGAGAGAATCGCCATCGTTGCAAAATCACAATCGAGTCAAAAGTTAACTCGCTCCTCAACTACACAATCGAGATGTTTTCGCGATTGTTCCGAGTCGGAGGTTGTTTCGATGACATCTCGACTACACAAGCGAGATGTTTTTGCGATTGTTCCGAGTCGGCGGGCCGGCTGTTGTTTTGATGATATCGACGGCTGAGAATAAGATCGCCCTATTTCAAAAATTGTTTCGAAAACGCCCTATTTGAAATTTTTTTTCAATAACGTCCTATTTCAGATTTTGCTTCAAGAACGCCCTATTTGAAAAATTGTTTCAATAACGTCCTATTTCAGATTTTGCTTCAAAAACGCCCTATTTCAGAGAAAATTCCATATATATTTCTCAGAAATAGGGCGTTTTTGAATAATTGTCTGAAATAGGACGTTATTGAAACAATTTTTCAAATAGGGCGTTCTTGAAGCAAAATCTGAAATAGGACGTTATTGAAACAATTTTTCAAATAGGGCGTTTTTGAAACAATTTTTGAAATAGGGCGATCTTATTCTCAGCCGTCGATATGTTTTAGTTGATAAAATAAACTGAATGAGGGTTGTTGATAAAGAAAGTAGGATTTTTAATGGAAGTGAGGTAACTACATATATAAATGAACCAAATTGAAAAATATGCTATACATAGACGCTGCATTTTTGAAATCGCAACTAAAGAGTGTCGTGCATAATAATAACAACTAATTATTTAAACATTAATAAATTTTCTGAACTGAGACGCTTATGAAATAATTGAATTTTACGAGTAGCAACAACGGCAATAGATTACAGAGTGGTATGTTTTTAAAGCAGTTTTGATATTCAAGCGGCAACAACAAATATTATGTATTTTTTGCAGCGAGTCCAAGATGTTGTAGGGTTGCTTTGAAAACGAGAGGAATCGTTGGCGAGTCTGAGATGTTTTAGCGATTGTTTCGACTGATGGCCATTTACGACTTGACTCGAGTACGAATGAAAACCATCGAGAGCATTCGAGATGTTTCAACAATCGGGAGAATCGAATAAAACATCTCGGACTCGCCCATCACTAGGTTGGTTGGCTGTTTAGCGAACTTGCTAATGTCAAGCGAGGCGACGGAGAGCAAATTGGTATTTATGTATGTAAAAGCTTGTATATATGTATATATGAGTGTACTTATATATATAAATATTTATATACGTATGTATGTACATATATACATCAATAAAAGAACATACATTCATATGTATGTACACATCTGTATGATTCTGTGTAAGGTTGTCTGAGCACAAACTTGCTACTTTCAATTAATAAGAATTCTATTGTGAGTACGCCGCACATTTAAATTGTAGAAGAAGAGCAGAAGACTCAGCTACTACTCAGAAGAAACCACGTACATTATCTCCTGCACCGACACAAATTGGCGATTGTAAGACGTCAGAGACGATATCGATGAAAACATCGACAATAGCAAGGCGCGCTGCTGCCACACCACGAATATTCCGTCCAACTTTTTCAATGTGCTTGAGCTGAGCGAACGAGCGAGTCTACCTTTAGCGGTCTACAATAGCGCAAGTAGACACGTCGATAACGGCGGACGTTTCGAAGAAAGTGCTTTTATTTTTATTATTTTGTTTGTACTTTTTCGCTTTAAAACGAACGAATCATCATCGGGTTGTTTGTCGTTGCGCGCGTTGATCTAAATTTACGGTATCTTTAGTGGATTTAACCTTAAGGAGTGTGAACAGCTTTGGAAAAAGTGAGATTTCGCAAATTGGCATAACTATTTTACGAAGGTAAAATATACCTACTTGTGCGAATAGTATGCATATCTATATAAGAATACAGGTCGTAGTTATACATATGTATATAAAAGTCACCGAAAAGCATTTAATTAAAACAATATCCAACAACATCAAAAATTAATTGTGTTGATTGCTCAACAAAACGCTTAATAATTTCACATTTCATTGAACGCCGTGGCACTGAGACGTTACGTTGGCTTTGTGTTACATCTTGAAAATGAGCTAAGTGAAGTGACAAATTCCTGAAAGTACGTTTGCACATATTTATGGCGAATTTCATGTAAATGAATAGCATGCGAATCAATTTTCTAAACTTTTTTGCATATTTTTGTATTATTGACTTGTGGAACACAGTTCACGTGAGGTTTTGGCTATAATCAGCAATTTGCCATATCTACTTACAAAAACAAAAGAAAATAACAAGTATCTACTAGACGTGCGTCTATATCTACGAGATATAATATATGTACATACATATATGTACATATGTATGTATGTATTTATAAATTTTTTATGTGGCCGCCGTGATGTAGTGGGTACAGTGCTCGCCTGTCATGCCAGGGATCGCGGGTTCAACACCCGAGCTCGACCAACACCAAAAAATTTGATTATTATTATTATTATTATTATTATTATTTGTATTTATTTGTATAATAAATTATACAAAGAAACTTAAGACACTAGGCGCTAACGACTAAGGATTTCGGCCTGTAGTAAAATATTATTTACATTGGTGCTAAAATAGGTACAATTTAGATACAATTTAGATTGTGTATGTATACATATATAGTAATAGTTAGATTTCAAAATATATTTGGCAGATTCTAAGAATTTTTACAAAAAGGTTGATATTTTCTGTGGATATATCTGATAGTAATTCTATCATTGATTTGTTATGGTTGTTACATATGCCAGTGATTATATTGCAATCGAATATTATATGCTCTATAGATATTTGTTCTTGTCCGCAGATGCAGCATTGTGGCGGTGTGAGACGTGTGAATAGGTGACTATGGGTGAGACGTGTATGACACATGCGGATACGGCTATACCTTTGTAGATCTTTTTTTGTTATGTTCAGGGGGAATGAGGCTCCTACTCCAAAAGGGTTTATAGACTTGTATAAGTGTTGGAAGTTGTTCCAAACCTCCCGTTTGCATTCTAATAGAGCCGAGTTTATTGTGTATGCTATATCGGTTTTATTCTGCGTCGATTTCAGGATTATCGGAGCTGAAGTGGTGAATTTCGCAGCTTCGTCTGCTACCATGTTCCCATAAATTCCAGCATGTCCAGGAATCCACATAATCTTCAGTTTGTTGGTGAAGCGGATGAGTATGTCCCTTATTTCGCATATGGAGTTGTTTTGGTGTGTAATATTCATATCAGCTTTTATGCAAGATTGTGAGTCGGAGCATATAACGTGTTTGCCTTTTTTATTTTTCAACATTTTTACTTTCTAATTAATTATAACCTGGTGACCGATAGCTGTCACCTCTCGGCACTGGGCGGCATGCACTACAGGTGTACATATTTCTGCCATGAAAAATGTGCTCACCAAAATGCATTCGCCGTTCGGAGCCGCGGGGTAAATCTGTAGGTCCACTCAATTAATAGAAAAATAGGTTCGAATTGGCAGATAAGCTCGGCCTAAAACTCGTTAAAGTTATATCCGCGCCAGTATATTATATATTATTTACTAGCTGGCCCGACAGACGTTGTTCTGCCTAAAATTTATTCCTATAAAGCTATAAAACTGTAAATTCTCTGAACAAAGGAGATATATGTACATATATTCGCCGCGACAAACCTAATTTCTCCTATCCCCATCTCTATCTCTATTTCTATCTCTATCTCTATTTTTATCTCTATTTCTATCTCTATCTATATCTCTATCTCTATCTCTATCTCTATCTCTATCTCTATCTCTATCTCTGTCTCTATCTCTATCTCTATTTCTATCTCTGTCTCTGTCTCTATCTCTATTTCTATCTCTATCTCTATTTCTATCCCTATTTCTATCTCTATCTTTATCTCTATCTTTATTTCTATCTCTATTTCTATCTCTATCTTTATCTCTATCTTTATTTCTATCTCTATCCCTATTCCCATTCCTATCACTATCTCAAAATGTATGGGAAAATATTTTTTTTTTTGCATTTTTCGGGAATTTTATTGGATATTCTCCTATTCTGAATTGGTGTCAATCATCGAAATCGGTGCAGGCGTTCTTGAGTTATACGCGTTTGTACTAACGCCACTTCCTTTTATATATATAGATATACAAAACATATGGGAAAATATTTTTTTTTTTGCATTTTTCGGGAATTTTATTGGATATTCTTCTATTCTGGCCAGAGAACAATCTGAATTTGTCTCAATCATCCAAATCGGTGCAGGCGTTCTTGAGTTATACGCGTTTGTACTAACGCCACTTCCTTTTATATATGTATATAGATATACAATATACATATATGGGAAAATATTTTTTTTTTTTTTGCATTTTTCGGGAATTTTATTGGATATTCTCCTATTCTGGCGAGAGAACAATCTGAATTTGTCTCAATCATCCAAATCGGTGCAGGCGTTCTTGAGTTATACGCGTTTGTACTAACGCCACTTCCTTTTATATATATAGATACACATGCATACGTATAATATATTCGTGTTTGTGTGTACATATAAACAGTGACGCTCAAAATAATAGCACCGTTTATACACAGTTTCCTAATACATATTCATATGTAAATAAATATACATATATACAATGTATGTAGGTATAATGCCAAATCTATTTTTTATAGAAATCATTCGATCATCATCCAGTAATTATCTAAGCTGAGCATAAGATCGTCCTATTTCAAAAACGTCCTATTCCAAAAAGTGTTTCAAAAACGTCCTATTTCAGATTTTGCTTCAAAAACGCCCTATTTCAGAGAAATATATATGGAATTTTCTCTGAAATAGGGCGTTTTTGAAGTAAAATCTGAAATTGGACGGTATTGAAACAATTTTTCAAATATGGCGTTTTTGAAGCAAAATCTGAAATAGGACGTTATTGTAACAATTTTTCAAATATGGCGTTTTTGAAGCAAAATCTGAAATAGGACGTTATTGAAACAATTTGTCAAATATACCGTTTTTGAAGCAAAATATGAAATAGGACGTTTTTGAAACAATTTTTGCAATAGGGCGATCTTACACAGCCGTCTACATGGAGAAATCAAATCAACATGTATAGGTTATAGTGAGTCTAATATTTTAGGGCTCTACTTGCTTTATGAAAGTGAAGAAAACTTAATCCACAAAACCACCACTTATCAATTATTGCTGCAGTGGCGTAGTAAGAGAATTTTTCGGGGGGGGTCACAGCCAATGTAAAAAATTTACCAGAATTAAAATAAAAATTACCAAAAATCTAAAATTTTTTTTACAAATGATCAAAATGTAATTTTTTTCAGAAATTGGAAATTTGTAACGTGACATCTTTGTAACTTCTTCTTCTTCTTGATTGGCGCTTAACCCTTTCGAACCGGCTTTCAACCGCTTGAGTATATAACATTTAACTAGTTTCCCACAATTAAGTAGCTTATAACTAAAAAATCCACATTCAAATTATTTCCATTTTTATCAAGGTGTGGGTGGTGGTAAACCATTGTACCACCAGTGCTGTTGTGTGGTACAGCATATGTACCATCAGTCCTTAATCTGCTAAGAGTTATTGATTATTTCAACGAATATATTTTCTTATATTTTATTCAAATAATGCATTTTACATAATATAGGTATTTATATTCACGAAAAAATACTTTTAAAATTAATATGGAGATGTATTAATTTGATTTATTAGTCTGATAACTTGCAAAGCAACCCATGCAAAGTGGTATATCGCATATCTGGCACATTTACTTTGTTCTCGTTTGCTTTTTGTTGCGCCGAAAATTTTCACAACGTCTTCTAGTATTAATAGGAACTGGTAAATGCATAGATATAATGCCCAGATTCTTCTGTCCTGCATATATGTGCCCCATTCCTTGAGACCTACGTCTGGTTGCAGTTTTCTTATCTTCAAATATTAGCGATTCTGCTAATATTATTATGAAATCGATAAATTGAAGTTTTTCTCATCGGAGATCGCAATAAATGACCGAAGATTTGGCAGCGGAAATCATTAAAAGACGATAGAACACTTTTTTCCGCGGTTTCTTTCTTGTAGGACATAACAAACATATATCCCAGCAGAATTGCTATTTTCCCAGCATCAGTTTTCGATATATTTGGTGATTGTTTTGCGGTTCCAAATGTAAAAATGCGTTCGTTTGTACATTTCGCGGTATATACACACAAACTTCGAGGGAAATTTTTTTGAAATACTGAAAATGGTGACGAAGTACGTGGAATTTCGAGACTTATATTACACTCACGATGTTCGTTTGTAATATTCTTAGGTATAAAATTTGGCTGAGGACAAGACCATGACCTTTGGTTCGAAGTCATGGAAATCATGTTATGTTCGAGCTCTTGGTAAAATTCTTCCGATTCATTTTCATTTACACCTTCAGCTGCATGGGATTCCCTATCGAAATATAAAGATGAAGATACTAAAGATTTTTCGCTATCCGTATTCGAGTCCGGTTCGTAATTATCAGCATTTCCGCCAGAAAAGTCCCCACTTTCATCCCCACCTTCATTGCCAACGTCAGAATAATCTCCATAAACATCCAGCGTCTTTGCTATTTCATCTTCACACAAGTTTTCGACATATTATTTCTTTGTAAAACAAAAAACAATAAGTATGTAAAGATTGACGAAGGGTACTGCTGGTACACATATGTACCAGTATAAAGGACTGCTGGTACGTATACGTCACGGTAGGCAGGAAGCGACGATAGGTTGCATGAAAATGTCGAGAAAAAAGGAAAGTGGGGTTGTGTTATGTGATGTTTATAGATGAAACATCCGTTGAAATTAAAATCCGAGCTGCTCCTTTTTCAAGGATATCCACATTTTTTGTTTTTTTTGAAAGGATCAAATATTGAGGAAATCGAATATTCGCCACCGTCCAAATTTTTCCGATTTCAATACATTATTTGGTCGCTAAGGGATACAAAAAAAGGTATTAAAAAGAAAACAGGACACCTGTAGTGGAAAAATCCAATGTGAACAGGACCTAAAGGATAACCACTGAAATATAAAATAACACAAAAAGTACCCACTTTAATTTGCGTATAACTCCTAAAATGTTAACTCTACGTGAAAATTTCTTATTATATGTTTCATTCAGAATAAATAAAGAAATATTTCTTTAATATACAATTTTGATGTACCTGCAGTGCTTAATGTACTTTTGTGCATCTAAAGTGAAAATTTCAAAAAAAGTACGTTTTTTTTATGGTGCTATTTTAAGTTCAAATATTTTTCTAGTTTATATAAATATTTTAATCTAATGATCCAACTCTCATTCCTACACATCTCTACGTTAATACTAAAAAAGAGTTAGAGCTGAGATACGCGCTAGCTGTGCACGGTGGGCGGGAAGCAACAATAGGTTGCATGGGAATATCGTAAAAACGATGGCCCAACGAATATGTGCCTAGCTGTGTGCTGGTACTAATTTTCGTTTAAAAAAAATGTTGGAGATTTTATTCACGCTTGCTGTGTGTTTATGAAGTATATTAGAATATCAGTTTACGTAAGTGTTTAGCCGGCGATCGTTTTTTCGATATTTTCATGCAACCTATTGTTGCTTACCGCCCACCGTGCACAGCTAGCGCGTATTTCAGCTCCAATTCTTTTTAATATTAACGTATAGATATGTAAGAATGAGAATTGGATCATTAGATTAAAATATTTACATAAACTAGAAAAATATTTGAACTTAAAATAGCACCATAAAAAAAAACGTACTTTTTTTGAAATTTTCACTTTAGATGGACCAAAGTGCATTAACCACTGCAGGTACATCAAAATTGTATATCAAAGAAATATTCCTTTATTTATTCTGAATGAAACATATTATAAGGAATTTTCACGTAGAGTTAACATGTTAGGAGTTATACGCAAATTAAAGTGGGTACTTTTTGTGTTATTTTATATTTCAGTGGTTATCCTTTAGGTCCTGTTCACATTGGATTTTTCCACTACAGGTGTCCATTTTTCTTTTTAATACCTTTTTTTGTATCCCTTAGCGACCAAATAATGTATTGAAATCGGAAAAATTTGGACGGTGGCGAATTTTCGATTTTCTCAATATTTGATCCTTTCAAAAAAAACAAAAAATGTGGATATCCTTGAAAAAGGAGCAGCTCGGATTTTAATTTCAACGGATGTTCCATCTATAAACATCACATAACACAACCCCACTTTCCTTTTTTCTCGACATTTTCATGCAACCTATCGTCGCTTCCTGCCTACCGTGACGTACCAGTTTTGTAAAACTCAAAATATACAATAATAAATATCCAAAATTTGTCATTATCAATACTTATCCTCATAAACGAAGTCAATATCTTTATCTGTTATATATTTTTTACTACTTTGCACTTTGTTTTGAATAACTAATACTTGCAAAAAATGTACGCGTTCGCATGCTTCGCTGTTTCACTCAAAGCTGTGTGTAAACTGTGAGCGCGAATGAGCTCCTTTTTATATGTACCATTAGAAAAACCAGCAGGCTTCGTCCGAGTATATTCTTTTCAAGTTTGAGTGCAAACTTTAGGAGTTAACCCATAATAAAATTTAGTGGTACATATGGTGTACCAGGAGGTTCGAAATGGTTAACCGTCTAGACGATTCTGGCCGCGTCCAACAGAGCGCGCCAATTGCTTCTGTTTCGTGCAGCATGGCGCCACTTGGGAACACCTAGGGAGGCAGCATCGCTGTCCACCTGATTTTCCCAACGCAGAGGAGGTCTCCCTTTTCTTTTGCGTTCAGCGGGTTTCGATAGAAATGCTTTCTTGGCCGGAGCGCCTTCGTCCATTCTCACGACATGACCTGCCCAACGCAGCCGCTGGATCTTTATTCGCTGAACAATGTCGATGTCTGTGTAAAGCTCGTACAGCTCATCGTTAAATCTCCGTCGATACTCGCCCACGCCAACGCGCAAAGGTCCATAAATCTTACGAAGAACTTTTCTCTCGAATACTCCAAGTGCCATCTCATCTGATTTTGAAATTGTCCATGCTTGTGCGCCGTACATGAGGACTGGAACGATGAGCGTCCTGTAGAGTGTGATTTTTGTTTGTCGAGAGAGGACTTTACTTTTCAGTTGCCTACTTAGTCCGAAGTAGCATTTATTGGCAAGCGTGATTCTTCGTTGGATCTCCGTGCTGACATCATTCTTGGTGTTAATGCTGGTTCCCAGATAGACGAAGTCCTCAACAGTTTCGAATTTGTAGCTATCAACATTGACGTGGCTGCCAAGGCGTGCTGTTTCTTTGTGTGATGACAGGAGGTACTTCGTCTTGTCCTCGTTAACCGCCAAACCCATTTTCTTAGCCTCTTTATCCAGCTTGGAGAAGGCAGAACATACGGCGCGAGTGTTAGTGCCAATGATGTCGATATCATCGGCGTAACTAGAAGTCATAAAGGAATGAAATTTTGCACAAAGAATAATATGCATTTCCGGAAGAGTAAAATTTCAACAACAAAATTGGGTTTATTCATAAAACTTTATTAAGGAGTAATACTTAAGATTATTTTATTCCATTTATTACGTGTTTTGAAGTGCACAATATCTCTCAAAACAGCGATTAATAGGAAAAAAATTAATTGAATAAAAAAATATCCATATTTCGCTATTGATAAATAATGAGCGATGTGAGTAAGTACTTTTGACTACTCTTTTGTGATTTTCTGCATTTGTTACACGTATGATTGTCCAAAAAATAGTCTCCCATCATATACTCGTACCAAGACCCTTGATATCACCATTCAAAAACTATTAAGTCCTGATGAAATCTCTCACAATTTTCATCACTTTCAGCACCTAAGCTTGTAGGGAAATTATTAAGATTTTTTCTGATTTTAGGACAGTCGAATCTGAAATTTCTTTAAAAAAATTCGATTTTTTTTCAAATTTTTTTCATTATTTTTGTTTTTGTAACCAAACTACTTGACCAATTTTGGAGTGTGAAGGCAAAAAATGTCTGTTGGAGCTCCCTATACCAGCTCCTCCTAGATATCAAATCGCCACGATGTCTAATACAACTTTTTGATGCACTTATGTGATGCAATGTTTGCATATATGGCTTTTTCCACGTTTTTACCAATACCTCAAAAACTGGGTCTGGTTATTTCATTTTTGGTGGTTAAAGTTGATCAAAATTTGTCGAGTAGTGTAATTGTAGCGTTTGTTGAGCCGTAGGAAAGTGCAGGAACCGTAGGAATTTTACCACAAAAGAGCGAGTATGGGTACAAAGAATGTAAATTGTGATAAAATTCCTGCGGTTCTTGCACTTTCCTACAGCTCAACTAACGCTACAATTATAAATAATACTTCGTGAAAAAGCGCTAAATTTCGAATTACCAATTTCGAGAAATTAATATTCTCATTGATTTTTTCCTGTAAATCATCTCTTAGTTAAAGGTGGTTTTATGGTCAGATGAATTTTATACAAAACGAATCTTTCGGGGGGGGTTTTGTCCCCAAAACCCCCCCCGTTACTACGCCAATGTATTGCTGACTTGATGTGATACCTATTTATCCACGTAAAACACGCGCATAAATGTCAAAGGCAGATAGTTGTTGTTTGTGTACCCAATACGAAAAATTATATAATCAAAAGTGATACTATTAACTTGACACACAGCTGTATACATTTAAAGTTCGTATCTGAAACCTAATTCGCAATCTTACTAATATTATAAATGTGAATGTAGCGATGTTTGGATGTCCAGACGTTTCCTTTTGTTCCTCAAAAACGTGAGAATGGCAAGACGGATTTTGTTGAAATTTGGCAGGCATACAGGTTATAGTCTGGAAGGAAGTATAGGCTATTTTTTGTTTTTAATTTTGGGGGTTCCGACCCTGCTAAGGACCGTTACTTTTCGTTATATTTTTATTCCATATAACTATGAGTATACTGGAACTATACTTATGATATTTCGCATATAGGTATAGATAGATCGTACAATATAGGTATCAAACGAAAGGGGAAGGTCCCAGGTTACATTTGGACTTCGATATATTTCGATAAATTGATCGATAACTGAGTTATCGGTGAAAATGTTATTGCCCAAAAGCATTAAAATTATACTACAATATGGGTATCAAAGGAAAGGGGAAGGTCCCAGGTTTCATTTGGACTTCGATATGTTTCGATAAATTAATCGATAACTGAGTTATCGGTGAAAATGTGACTGCCCAAAAGCCTTAAACTTGCCCCACAATATGGCTATCAAACGAAAGGGGATGGCCCCAGGTTTCAATTGAACTTCGATATATTTCGATAAATTGATCGATAACTGAGTTATCGGTGAAAATGTTATTGCCCAAAAGCATTAAAATTACACTACAATATGGGTATCAAGAGAAAGGGGAAGGTCCCAGGTTTCATTTGGACTTCGATATGTTTCGATAAATTAATCGATAACTGAGTTATCGGTGAAAATGTGATTGCCCAAAAACCTTAAACTTGCCCTACAATATGGGTATCAGACGAAAGGGGAAGGCTCCAGGTTTCATTTAGGACTTCGATATATTTCGATAAACTGATCGATAACTGAGTTATCGGTGAAAATGTGATTGCCCCAAAACCTTAAACTTGCCCTACAATATGGGTATCAAACGAAAGGGGATGGCTCCAGGTTTCATTTGGACTTCGGCATATTTCGATAAATTTATCGATAACTGAGTTATCGGGGATTGCCCAAAAACCTTAACATTACCCTATAAAATGGGTATCAAACGAAAGGGGATAGCCCAAGGTTTTTTATTTGGATTTCTATATATTTCGATAAATTTATCGATAACTGAGTTATCGGTCAAAATGCGTTTCCCGAAAAACCTTAATATTACCCTACAATATGGGTATCAAACGAAAGGGGATGGTCCCAGGTTTCATTTGGACTTCGATATGCTTCGATAAATTTATCGATGATTGAGTTATCGGTGAAAATGTGATTGCCCAAAAACCTTAAAATTAACGAACAAGGGGAAGTTTTTTAGTCTATGGACACACGGTTGGTGCGACGGCATCAATTACGGTGCATTGCCCACCCGCAAAAACAAAAAATAAAAAAAAACAGGTAAGAATTTAAATATTTCCCTTACGTTTGTTCTTACAGCCTCTTCTATAACCATCTTTGGGCCTTTTCACATTACTCTGCACGACTTTTGTCTTCAATGAATCCATTAAGATGAATTTTTGTTAATACATATTCAAACCCATGAGTTTACATTTTTTTCTCTTTATGCTGGACTTCGACAAACTGAATGTTGAAAGGGGACTTCGTAGGTGCGGACAAGACCGCGGGTAAAGACTAGTATATGCATATATTTATCGATGTTAACTATTACAACTTAAAGTGATATGAATATAAACTATGAATTATGGCCTGTTGAAATGTCACCTACCCAATAATGCATTATCTAGCTGGATATGGTATATATGCAGTGGCGCACACAGAAAAATATTTTGGGGGGGGTTTTCAATATCCAACCGAAAATTAAAAAAAAAAATACTTAAAACTCGTCCAGACAATTTTTACTTAAATTTATGTTTGGGGAGTGGACCTACGTATGGACACATTAAACAAAGGCACCTTTTAAATCTCAATTCATTGCATTTTCTCTGTATTTAAACTAAAACTAGCAAATAAGGAAGCCTATGTTCGAGTGGAATCGAACATTAGATACTCAGCTGTATGCTTTCATTGTTTGTTTGCGTTTGTTCGATTAGGGTGTATTTTATATGAATCGAGTGCCGCATAAAGTGGGCGCAGCTACGCCCATTTTCAAAATTTTTATCAATCATTTAACTAAGCATATAAATATTATTGTTAGTGCAAATTTGCAACCCTTTATGACTTCTAATTATAAAGATGTTACGTTACAAACGCCCAAAGGGTTTTCCAGAAACGTCTTTGTTAAAAAGTAGGCGTGGTCATAAACCGATTTCGCTAAATTTTTGAGCATGTATTACCACAAGTTATTAAAGTGTACAAACTGATTTTTATCATAACATCTCAATTATTTGAAGAGTTATGGGTTCCGAAATCTCGTAGATTCCTTTGTCTGAAAAGAGGCGGTGCCACGCCCATTTTCCAAAATTTTTCTACTTTTTGTCTTATGTCTATAGTTGGACTCATGACACAAAATTTCAATGACATATCTTTATATTTGACAAAGATATCGCTTAAAATGTTTTTATTTGGCCCCTTAATAGTTCTCATATATTTTGGCAATTTTTCGTCCAAACATTTTCCTAAGTAAGTAAATTTCATCGATATATCTGCTACGGTTTCTGAATTATGGCTTATAAACCTTTCAATGTTTGCCCATTAATAAGTGGGCGTGGTACCGCCTATTTTCCAAAATTTCATCAAATTTCTTCATGAGAGCCTGGTCCCAATACGTGGGTAAAATTTTATAGCTCTAGCTATATTAGTGGCTGAGATACTAAATTTCCGATTTTTTCTATATACGAAAAGTGGGCGTGGTCATGGTCCGATTTCGCCCATTTTCAATACCAACCGTCCTAGTCTCGATACCAACGTGCATTTCAAATTTCATCAAAATATCTCAATTTTTGCGCGAGTTAGAGTGTTTACAGACGGACGGACAGACGGACGGACGGACATGGCTCAATCGATTTCTCTTTTCACCCTGATCATTTTGATATATATAAGTCTATATCTGTCTCGATTATTTCATTCTGTTACAATCCACCGTTATGTTATTAAAACTATAATACTGTGTGTACTAGTACAGCTGAGTATAACAAACCTCAGCTAATATCCACAGCATACTTTTAGGGAAATGTCTCCACACTGCTTGTTTATAAACATAATCAGTAGTTGTTGACAAATATTGGCAATGTACATCCACGAATGTTCATAGATTTTACAACATGTATTTACACAAATATTTTTGCATGTACCAACTTTTATAAAATTATTTTTAATGGTGTTGTCAAATTTTGGGGGGGGGTTTTAACCCCCCCCCCCTTGTGTGCGCCAATGTATATATGTACGTGCAATGTACATGTATATATGTAGAAATAAACACGCTATGTAATAATACACATTCATATATACCCAGATGTTTTATGCTTAGAATTTTGTATGGTGTAAATGGCTTAAATGGACTTTGTTATTCAACTACTTAATTGATGTTACCTTTCTACTAAATTATACTCAATACGTTCATATATGTAGTATATCGTCGGTCTCCTGCCAGAAACACGAATGTGAAATTTTTTCTATGTCTGCTCTTTATCGGGTATATATTGATATAATAACAATTAATATTTGTATATATGCTTATGTACATACAAGTATATATTATGTATGTATGTTTACACAAGAATTTATACCAACATTAATTGTTATTATCAATATATACCCGATGGACCTTTTTTTTTTTTTTTTTTTTTTATAGTAGGGGGAAGCATCGAAAGCCGAAGTGCGAGACTTTAACCCGCTAAACCTAACCTACTCCCACCCAAAGCCACTCCTACGGAACCACCGGACAGGTATTACTTCGTAGGAGGGCGGATAGACTTAAAGTCTTCTTTCAACGGACAGGACAATTAACGCCTACTACCTTGGTCAGTGTATCTCAGTTGGGCTAATATTGACGCTGACGCGTCGCTAACTGTCTCCCACATAACAGAGGACTGACACATAAGTGCAGTCAAGTTTTCCACCGAAACTCTTGTTCCCGCGATCTCGTTCAGCCGTGATCGCACAGCTGAGAAACGAGGGCAATGAAAGAACACATGTTCTGCGTCCTCAACCACGTCGGGACACTGAGTGAGGACAGAAAGGACTATCTTTTCTCTTGAATCTGTAAAGATACGCCCTAAAGCACCCATGTCCGCTAAGGAACTGAGTAAGGTGGAAATTGAGGTCGCCCTGCTAACTATCTGCCCAACTGTTTATATTAGGAATTAACCTATAAGTCCACCGCCCTTTAAGCGAGGTTTGCCAGCGTTCCTGCCACAATAGGCGACTTTTCTTCCTTTCTTCGGTTCTGTGTGAGTTTAGCGCCGGTTTCGTTGCACTGTATATTGTGCTAGTTTCTTGGGCTTGAATGTCTATCGGCGGCATGTTTGCTAAAACTTCAGCAGCATCACCAGAGACTGTTCGAAATGCGCTTATAACTCTGAGAGCGGCCATGCGGTGTACGGCGTGCAGCTCCTTTGCATATGACTTGCAGTTGAGAGCATCGGCCCAGATCGGTGCAGCGTATAAAATAGCAGAGTTTATAGCCCTGGCTAACAGGTGTCGACGTGTAGAGCGCACGAAACCTTTATTCGTCATCATCCTCGAAAGGCCCCCGCAAATTTTTTGCGCCTTTTCTGCGGCGTAGTTTATGATGGACCTATAAGCGTATATATGTATGTACAAATATTTTCATATATATATGTGTATAAAAATATATTCAAAAAAATGTTAAAAGTATATTAAATTCTCGTCGGTTTACTAAGCAATAATTATGGCTACTGACTAAACAATAACAGCTATGAACAAATTATGATCGTGATGACATAACCGCAAAAAAAAATAGAAAAAGTGCCTTAAGAAGTGTTTCGCAAATGTAAATCCAAATATGTATACAAAAATAGCACATTGTTATACATACATTTAGTAAGTTAATTCACAATATTCTCTAAGAAACAAGAGCGAAAAGAGAACAATAAAGAAAAGACAATAAAAAACTTGAACAAAAAAGTTAATTAAAGAAGCATGGAAAAAACCAGATGGCATACATACATATACGCGTAAAAGCAAAAATTGCCAAAAAATATTTGACAAACAATAAATTTACTTTTACGAGTGTATGTACATATAATATGTATAAATCAAGGATGGACATTTTTCAACTACCACTCATTTTCAACTTCCACTCAAATTTGGTGCTCGAAACCTATTTAGGCAGTGGAATCATTGAGAAGTTAATCAACACATCAGCTTGTGGTGAAATGTATGTACATACATATGTATGGGAGTATATGTGAGTCGTTAGTTTTGAAATTGGCCTAAGTGAACTAGAGTTGAACTAGAAATTGAAATAGGGGTGAACTAGAAAGTGAACTAGAACTTTAATTAGAACGAACTAGTAGATGAACTTGAATATCTACAACTACTATTGTAATGCACATGTCTTTCCCTTGAATTTTGTATACTTAATGTATAAGTTATACGCATACATATACATATGTATGTATGTAAGTTTTTCCATAAGATTTTTTGGGGTTTGACTGACTTCTGTGCACTTTTGCTACCAACACTAAAGTTGAGTGGTAGTTGAAAATCGAGTTAAATCATGAATTTAACTACCACTCAAATTGAGTGGTAGTTAATTTCAAGATTTAACTACCACTGAAGTTGATCAGTGCACTCAGCCTGCAACTACCACTCAAACCTGAGTGGTAGTTAAATATCTGATTGAGTGGTAGTTGCAGGCTGAGTGCACTCAAAAGTAGTTGAATCATGCCCAACCCTGGTACAAATAGTATGTATGCATGTGTAATTGTGCAATGAAAATGTGGAAAGAAAGAAATTGGTAAATTTAATCTTACAATCGCATATACATTAGGGTGGAGCGAGTTGGCGCTTTTTTTTAAATCATTATTGGCATACCTGCAGAAAGTTGCCTTTCTAGCACAGAAGTAAGACTGTAAAATATTATCGGCCTAGTACTTTATTTAGGGGTGCCCCAATTCCATTAAAAAATGGACAAAATGCTTGAGATGCATAAAATTCATTAGCTACATATCGACGGCTGAGAATAAGATCGCCCTATTTCAAAAATTGTTTCAAAAATGCCCTATTTGAAAAATAGTTTCAATAACGTCCTATTTCAGATTTTGCTTCAAGAGCGCCCTATTTGAAAAATTGTTTCAATAACGTCCTATTTCAGATTTTGCTTCAAAAACGCCTTATTTCAGAGAAAATTTCATATATATTTCTCTGAAATAGGGCGTTTTTGAATAATTGTCTGAAATAGGACGTTATTGAAACAATTTTTCAAATAGGGCGATCTTATTCTCAGCCGTCGATAAGTAGATAAAAAGATAAAATTTGCTTATTTCTCATAAAAATATACATAATTTTTCGATGGAAAATTTGTAATCAATGTTTCCAAGCTTATACAAAAATTATGAAAATTCGAGAAAATTTTTTGAAATCTTTGAAATTTCCTTGGAGACACTGATTTAAATGTTTTCCATCAAAAAATTACGTATATTTGTATGAGAAATTAGCAAATAAATTTTATCTAGCTAATGCATTTTATGCATCTAGAGCAGTTTGTCCATTTTTAGTGGAATTTGGGCACCTCTAAATAAAGGACTAGGCCAATAATATTTTGCAGTCTTACTTCTGTGCTAGAAAGACATCTTTCCAATCCCAATAATGATTTAAATAAAAGTCCCAACCCGCTCCACCCTAATATACATACATACTAAAATTTTGTTCCAAGTCCCAGAAGGAGAGGTGATCAGCATCATGAGCTGAGTGGTTTAATCCATTTCCATCTTCGAGTACTAATCCATACCCAACAAACACCGAGGTTAGATATCGATTTGAGAATGACTCGAGGACTAGCCCTTCTCTCAAATTTCTAACGTTAAAGGACGATTCGAGTAAGAGAATCATAGCGATCTCAAACAAAAGGTGACATAATTCTCAAATCGAGAAAATTATAATTCTCGAATCGAAAACTAATGTATTTTTCTACTGAGATTCTAACTGAATTTGCAAATACTTCTTTTTCTAAACAGTTTCCAATTGAATTCTAGTGCATTTTTCTAACTTCGCTTTTGATTAGATAATAGATTGAGAATTACACTAGTTATCTAATGTACACTGAAAAAAACAACTTACTCAGATTATGGAAAATTGGGAATGATTCGACGCTAAAGATATATTTTCATTGTTTTGATGAAAAATTTTCTTCAATTGAGGGAATAAAAACCACGTTTTAAAGAAAATTGTATTCAAAACAGTGAAAATACATCTTTAGCGCCGAATCATTCCCATTTTTTCATAATAACGCGCGGTTTTCTAAGTAAATGTTCATATACATATGTATGTACATATGTATATGAACATACATACAAATATTGCGCAAATTTATTTTTTATTTATTTACATACATACATATTTATTATATCAATTTCTTATCTTAATTAACTAGGTGCATTGGAACTGATACAATTAAATTTATAAATTTAAGTAAATAAAACATTTGACTTATAACAACAAGCATAATTTGCTATCTAAAATAAATAAATTGATAATTTTAATTAATAGTTTGATAAAAAATTGCGAACTATCATCGTGAACTTGGTTACGTAATAAAGTTACAGGGGAAGTGTCCAGGCAAATTTAGACAAAGACGAATAGTCTTATGTACAAAGCAGGTTTTTTGTATAAAAAAGAAATTAATTATAATCTATTATATAAAAATAAGTCGCATTTTCCTCCCTGATGATTTAACTCCAGAACGGCTGGACTGAATTAAATGAAATTTTGCACGTAGTTTTCGATTGAGCCCGACATGGTTTATGGCCAAAAAAAAGTATAAGAATCCGGGAAGGTTTTGGAGATATTCCACAAAATGTGAACCAGGGTAACCCTATAACGGGTTCGTACGATATGGGTATCAAACGAAAGGTGTTGACGAGTGCTTGAACATGGTGTAGTTATTGGTCCCATATAAGACCCCGTATTCGAGGTATTTAGTGAAATATGAACCAAGTGTGACCCCAAACGGGTTTTCTACAAAATGGTATCAAATAAAAGGTGTTGGTGAGTATTTAAAAATGGTGATTTTCAAAACCCTATGCGACACGTTTTCCGAGATATCGACCAAAATGTGGACCAGGGGTGACCCTAGAAAGTCTGGAGGGATAGAATAGGCATAGGGATAGGGCTAAAGATATGGATAGGGATATGGATAGGGATAGGGATAGGGATAGGGATAGGGATAGGCATAGGGATAGGGATAGGGATAATAATAGGGATAGGGATAGGGATAGAGATAGAGATAGGGATAGGGATAGGGATAGGGATAGGCATAGGGATAGGGATAGGGATAGGGATAGGGATAGGGATAGGGATACGGATAGGGATAGGGATAGGGATAGGGATAGGGATAGGGATATGGATAGGGATAGGGATAGGGATAGGGATAGGGATAGGGATAGGGATAGGAATAGGAATAGGAATAGGAATAGGAATAGGAATAGGAATAGGGATAGGGATAGGGATAGGGGTAGGGATAGGGATAGGGATAGGGATAGGGATAGGGATAGGGATAGGGATAGGGATAGGGATAGGGATAGGGATAGGGATAGGGATAGGGATAGGGATAGGGATAGGGATAGGGATAGGGATAGGGATAGGGATAGGGATAGGGTTGCCAGATACCTTTACCGAAAAAATCAGTACATTGCTTTCCAACAAAAAAAAAAAAAAAAAAACAATATATGCGGAGAAACTCGTTTTTATTACTGGTATTTTGTTTTTGTTTCCGTATCGTTAACTGTCAATCATGTTTCTATGACATTTAACGTTCGCGTTGCTTCCTCCTTCCTAATTGTTTCATGGTTATGCCGTGGTTATGCTTAACAGCAAAACACCGATGAAATTCGGAAACATTTTCGTCATCGGTGAGAGGTTGTTAAATCGATGATTAGAGCGCACATACACATTATTACCCCGAAACCTCTGCGTGCTGGGTGTTTGTTTCACCAAGCAAATTTGATCGATGTGAGAGTCCGAAAATTCTCTCACTCGTCGGAGTGCACAACAATAATTACACGTTGCTCTTCAAGTATTGTCGTAAGGATAACCACGGCATTACAAACGTCAAATGAAAACAGTTGGAAAATTAAAAACAGTGCAGGGTGATAAAAATTAATTTTTTTAGTGTCGGCTAAAAATCAGTACAAATCAGTACAAAATCCAAAAAATCAGTATTTCTTAAGGTTTTTAAAACCATCAGCACGGGGCACGAAAAATCAGTATTGTACTGATCAAATCAGTACGTCTGGCAACCCTAGATAGGGATAGGAACAGGGATAGGAATAGGAATAGGGATAGGGTTAGCGATAGGAATAGGGATAGGGATAGGTAATCTAGGACTATTCCTTTAGGCTTTATAGGAATAAATTTTAGGCAGAACAACGTCTGGCGGGTCAGCTAGTTATTATTTAAATAAAGTAATTTTATATTGACGGCGCCGCTTTTGAATATCTAATATGTTTGTAGGTGCTCACCGTCCATATAAGCGATATCGGGTTCAACTGCTCGATTGGTCAAACGTCGAATTAATTGCGAAACTGTTTCGCTAAACTAAATTTAACAAATAATAATGGAAAGTCGTTCCATAATATGTACTTCTAATTATTGGGCTTGAAACAAATAACGGCCAGCCCTTGGCAATGTTCGGCATATGCTCTGAGTATATTTCTGTGCCATCGTAAAGCTTCTACGAATTTCCTATAGTGTTTAAATACAAATTTGATTCTCAATCATCACGCAAAGAAATATTTATTTACATATGAATCAAAGTTAATTGTCTTTCTTTAAACCTGTAGTGAATAATTCTCTATGCATGTATAATTCCGCTTATATAAATACACAAAAACAAACATCTTGTATTATATTTTCTTTGTCCGTGGTTATTTTATTAAGAATCATTTGTCATTAAAAACAACCAAGCAATAATTTTATAAATAATTTTTAATTCTACAATACTTTGTTAATATATTTTCTGCATACATGTATGCACATTAGGGTGGCCCAAAATTGCATGAAGAAAATAAAGCTCTACAGAAATCCGCGTCTGGTTTAGCAATGATTTGTTAGGTTTTATTTCTTGGTCGACCTTAATGCACTAGCTATATACACATACACAAATATTTCTATGCAAATCGACACAAATAGCTGAACTGTAGACAATTCGAAAACTATTGATTGCCTTTGTGCTCCAGTATCAGTGCAAAGCAACAATTTCAACTTCAATTTAGACTGCATAACAAACAATCTTAGACAAAACAAATAAATTAAGAGCAAAATTAAACGAAAAACTGAAAACAAATATGTAGCTTTCAATGATTTCTGAGTGTGTGTGTGTGTATTTTGCTGCACGCGTAATTTTGCTAAAAATAGCCGCTTGGCTTCATATATGTATGTATGTATGTAATTTCAATTCGATTTCTTATTCTTCTACTCTTGCTCTTACTTTTGTTTTCTTGTTCTTATATTTTGTATATGGCTAACATTTCTATTTTTCTTTCTGACTTTTGCATCTAACTGAAAGCAAAAAAGTTTTGCGCTCTGTTTATGTTTTTCTTTTTTACGAGTTTATAATATAGCTACATATACATATTTACATACATATGTACATAAATAAATTTTGTATACGCTATATAATATATGCTATATAGGTAGTATACGCAGTATAGATATGTAAATATATTTACATACATAGGTACATACAAACATACTTTGTTAGCACATTTTCCATTTGCACCAAAATTGTAAAAAAATCCAAAAAAAATATTAAGCTAAAAACGGAAACAACAGACAAGTCCAAAAATTCCCGCTAGCCACTGGCCTTTTTAGTCCCAAAACTGGTGTATTGGTAGAAAAATTACTCATACGCCGCGACGTCTACGTCAATTTACCTGAACGAGCGTATACATATGTATGTATGTACATTAGGGTGGGGCGATTTGTATGGAGGGAAATTAATCGATACCGAGCCATCGAAATTCGGATTCCTCTCAGCTTTCTGAGTAGAAAACTCCTCTACGACATTTTTCTAAAACTAATTTTGATGTTCCGGAATTTGGTTTTTATTAACCAAAACGAATTTTTGAAAATAAAAATTGGGCAAAAATCGACAAAAAAATATCCAGTCCAGTATGCACATCGAATCGAAGCAGAATTTTATGCTGAATGCAGATATGAAATCGAAACTAAAATCGGATGATCCGTTTTCGAGATATAGCCTGATTTCCGGTTATGGAGGCTGAATGCCCAATATCGCATATTTTCGCGATTATTTCTTGTTGTGTACAATACATCTTAATTTTTTTGCAAACTTTTTATAGATAAGTCAATACAATATACGAACGGTATTTTAAAATATTAATTTATCTTCCTGTATAGGAAAACTAGAATGCACTCTTTTTTCCTTGGCCCAAAAGCGCGGTATGGGTTCTCTATGTTATAGTCATCCGATACCGATGATTTTCGCCGACAACGCTTTGTGTACAATAAATGCTCTAAATACAAAATTTCAGAATTTTAGCTGCAAAAATTGAAGAGTTATCCCCTAAAACATATTTTTATCATAAAGCTATCCACCGGGAGGGAATTTTTTCGCAATTTTATCTTGCTGTGTGTAATGTATGTATATTAAATTTTTTTGGAAATTTGTTAGAGCTAAGTCATTACAATATAGGAACAATATTTTAATATACTAATTTATCTTCCGGTATAGCAGAACTAGAATGTACTCTTTTTTCTTTAGCCCAAAATCGCGGTATGGGATCTCCATGTTATAGTCATCCGATACCGATGATTTTCGCCGACAGCGCTTTGTGTACAATAAATGCTCTAATTACAAAATTTCAGAATTTTAGCTGCAAAAATTGTGGAGTTATAACCCAAAACGTAGACGTATGCTGTTTGGATTGTTTTTTTACTTTAGGCACTCTGCACACGAGGCGTATCGTCATAGACGCGTACGAGACATTTCATGTATCGTCGATTTCTCTACGCCTCAAGATCTGCACACGAAGCGACATGAAACTTCGCTGCACAAAACAAACAAACAAATTAATCATACGGTAATTGATTTAAATTTCGAAGCTTTAAATAGAAAAGATACAAAATTTTACGGAATCTTCCATTTTCTTTAATTATACACTCATTTTTCCGATTTTTTACACAAATTGTACTGCTTTCATAAATTCCACCAAGTGGAAAAATGTAAACAAACATCTTCTTCTTCCTCTTTTCTAAGCGTAGTACGCCTAGCTACCAGCACTGCTTTACGCCAAGCGACATGTAGCCAGCATACTTTGACGAAAGCATGAAGCTGACGACTCGTGTGCAGCCCTCAATTGAAATATACGTGCGCGACATCAAAGCGTACAGCTTTCGTCTGTAGTATCTAATACGCGTCTAAAGCAGTACGCTCCGTGTGCAGAGTGCCTTAGTCAACTCTAAAAAAAAACTCAAGATTACTCATACGCCATAGCGTACTATTGGAAGCAAAAAACAAATTTCAGAAGCATAAGCCTACGTTTTAGGGGATAACTCTTCAATTTTTGCAGCTAAAATTCTGAAATTTTGTATTTAGAGCATTTATTGTACACAAAGCTTTATCGGCGAAAATCATCGGTATCGGATGACTATAACATAGAGAACCCATACCGCGCTTTTGGGCCAAGGAAAAAAGAGTGCATTCTAGTTTTGCTATACAGGAAGATAAATTAATATTTTAAAATACTGTTCGTATATTGTATTGACTTATCTGTAAAAAGTTTGCAAAAAAAATTAAGATGTATTGTACACAACAAGAAATAATCGCGAAAATATGCGATATTGGGCATTCAGCCTCCATAACCGGAAATCACGCTGCATCTCGAAAACGGATCATCCGATTTTAGTTTCGATTTCATATCTGGATTCAGCATAAAATTCTGCTTCAACTCGATGTGCATACTGGCCTGGATATTTTTTTTGTCGATTTTTGCCAAATTTTTATTTTCAAAAATTCGTCTTGGCTCATAAAAACCAAATTCCGGAACATCAAAATTAATTTTGGACAAATGTCGTGGAGGGGTTTTCTACTCAGAAAAATGAGAGGAATCCAAATTTCGGTCGCGCGATATAGGTTAGTAAATCGCTCCACCCTAATGTACATACTTATATACATATTTTTCTTAGCCAAGTTAGGGTGTTCACGTCATTAAAACTTTCAAAAACATAAAAGTTTTATGTAACAGCATATAATAGTCTAGCACGGATATATGTGTACAAATACGTAGATACGCAAGTGCGTGTTGCATGTGCATTTCCAATGATTTCACTTTTTTTACCGCTAATTGAATCGTCTATTTTCAAAACCGGCCATCTCCACTCAAGTCGTTTGTAAGAAAAATGCAAAAAACTGCTCTTTAGAAACCAATGGCTAAAACGATTTGTGTTTATTATTGTTATGTTTGTGATGATAATATAAATACATGTTACTAATACAAAACAATCGGTTCCGTATATTAAACCTAAAAATTATTAAAATAAATTGGAGATGGCGCGTTTTGAAACCAAGCTATGGAGTTAGCCGGATTTGAAATTACCTGCCGATGTTCTTGGCCTATTATGGTGAAAGTAATTAGCCAAACATACTTTCATTTATTAACTAATAATACAAGGAAAACGTATACACTTTTAAATTTTATTTCAAAACTTAACAAAAAATAAATCTTTCATTACATTGTTACATTAGAAAAAATACGAAAAAGAACTCAAACAAAAATTCAAAACACAGAATATTCGTTCTGTGAAGATTTAAATCAATGATGCCCAAACATTTCTTACGGGCGAGCAATGTCATAATTTAAAGAAAAAAAAAATATGTTTCCATATATTTGTTTTTGTAGTTTTCTACAACTTCATTGACATCTGGAGAACCCAGTAAAAAAATTAGGACACAAACCAGACTTATGATCGATATTAACTAAAATTCCTCCTTTGTATTTATATTTATGTTATGCAAACAAAGCTATCGAATATGCATTGGAATATATGTATATATTTTTAATTAATAAAATTAATATTAATATTTATAAATAAATAATTAATTAATATTGAAAAGTGGATCGATTTTAGAAAGCTTAAAAAACATCTTTAATACGAGACTTATGGACTTTGGCTACTATTACTGAAATTATTAATTAATTTTCAATACTCTCCTCTAAATTTTTCAAAATATATAAATAAATAATTAATTAATTATTAGTGTGACAAAATTAATTATCTTTGCCTCCGAGCGTTTATTTTAAAACTTTCGTCAATGTTTTAGTACGTATAAATGTGAAAGTGTATTTTAAAAATTAAAAATTGTAAAATCAAAACACAGAAATCGGATCTCAGACAAACACCTCGAGCCAGTTTTGCAACTATCAACCACAAATGTTGAAATAGACATAGATAACATTATCGAAAATATGAACGAATCAAATTAGTTTCCATATGTATGTATATACATACATATATGTTCCACATTTCATTCTTTTCATTGCTGGGTTGGACCTGCTCGAATCAAAATAAAAAAATGTTTTTCTATTTCCATAGAAACGTTTCGGGAGTATACAAATTTTATTTTCCTATGCTCGCCTATGCTCGCATATATACACAAATTTCTTATGAAAGTGTATAGGCGAGTAGAATCCTATACTTACGAGCATTACAAAAACAAAATGTGTATGCGAGCATAGGGCTTGGGCAACTATGATTTAAATATTCATTTGACTAGTAAATTAGACAACATTTTCTCTTTCTTCAATTTGCTCACATACCAAGTCATATATTGGAGATTCACCTGTAGATTGTTCAACAGTAGAATAGAATTTCAAATTTTCCAACTGTCGCCAGTTTTCTCCATAGTGCGCTTGCAAAAGTGCCGTAACGTTTTTGATATTCTAGGTATTTGGAGCCATTCCAGTTGTTCAAATTCCAGGAAATAAACTATTGAGTGTTTTTCCTTTTTTTTATACTGACTTGTCACTTCCTAAATCGCTATGGTAAGCCTGCTCACCCCGAATAGGAACATTACGTTTTGTGGTTTTCTTTAAAATAAACCTTTTTGAAGGGTTGAATTTAAAGTGAAACTGTCCTGGAGGCTTCATTACTTCTAGTGTGGCACTTTTCCAATCATTTATTTTCCTCGTGACATGCAGAATATGCGGGAATAACAAAATTGCATTGGTCGGTTGGAGATGGCCGGCTTTGAACGTAAGGCACCATTGGAGATGGCCGATTTTGAAACTAAGGGCAATTTAAATAGAGTAATTTGACTTGAATATGGCAGCTTTTGTTAAGAAATTGTTTTAATATTAAATACAGGTGATGTTTTAGAATTGGATCTGATACCTAGCTTAAAAAATTAAAATTTTGAAGATGGCCGGTTTTGAAAATGGACGATTCAATTTATAAATTTACTGCGTGTGACCTAGAATGCCAACATAAATATGTGCATACAAATAAAATGCTCATAAGTGAACTCGTGCGTAACATTTTGTATATAGATATAAATTTACATATGTACGTACAAATACATATCTACATACAAATCCATATATGCTTATTTATGCTTTATTTATTGCTATTTCCATATTAAGTTATGAAAAATTGTAATCATACTACAAATATCCATAAACAAATTTTGTTGGAGGCTTCTTTTAATAGAAAATTCGTTTTACTGCCAATGTGCTGAATTATTGTTATTGGCCATTGCAATCTACATGCTCGTATTTACCTACATACATACCTTACGTTAGTATTTGTTTAAAAAAATGCTATGCTTTATCAGTGAAATTATTTAGGTTAGGTGATAAGTACAGATGTACATATATAAGGTAAGTGTGCATGCAAATATGTACATATGTACATGCGGAGATATATATATATGTATTTATATGCCCAGTATAAAAAGGAATAAGTAAAAAGTATTTACAGAAGCTCATCTCTAATGTTTACAGAGCCTTCGTTAATTATTTTTTTTTTATGAAATAGGCCAAAAAATGCAAGGTCTTTCATTTACGAAGTTTATGGAAGCAGTTGATTTCAAGATTCAATAGTTACTTTTAATCAGCTTATTTCTTTAACAAATTGCCAAGCTTAACATCAAGATCTCCATACGGGTGGGTGGCTGCTCATTTTCTTCATATTTGTTTCTTTTTGTTTCTAATTCATTTTAAATTTATTTAATTTTAAATTGCAACAAAAACATTTTATAAGATGTATATAAATATTAAATTGATTTAGATATATGTACATATGTATGTATGTATGTATGTATATTGCTGTTATTGAACATTTGTTTTTTTTTCTCGTGAACATTTGTCGATTTTACGTCGCCGATTTCCATGATCCTATTTTGAACCGATATTTTTAGTCAGATTCAAGTCGTAAAATGTCTCTCTCACTCAGCTATTTTCACAAAAAAAAAAGTACGAGAAAAAAGAATGAGCAAAAAAAGCACAGAATTCGTGCTTGTGCAAAAAAAGTGACATTTTATGTACACACATACTCATACTTTTTTTGCAACAACCATTGTGTTAATGTCCAGAAAGTACCGGTTGTCGTTTAATAAATAATAGATAGTTGAAATACTTAAATAAATGTCACAAAATGTGTACGAGAAAATTTAGGACAGTTGCAAGGCAAATTCACTTTATTTAGTGTTGGTGTTGTATTAGTTTCTTAGAGAACTTACATATGATGTATTGTGGAACGATTTTCCGTCATCCCTTGTCAAGTTTGGTTTGGAGACAAACCGGTTTCGGCTAATATGCGCCATCTTCAGTGTCTTCTTTCGTTCTGAGTTATTTTGTGTAAGTTCGATAGTATTTATAGTAACTAACTTCCGTCGTTTTGTTCAGGTACTTCGTGTTCATGTGATGTGTTCGTGCATTCGTGCGTGTGTGTGTGTGTGAGTCTGTGTTGTGTGTTTAGGTATGCAAATCTATTTTTTGTCATATTTTCCTCATATTGGAAATAGAATGGGGAACAATAATTCATCGCTTTTTTCCCGACCCCATACTCTGCACTTGCCCTAGATGGTCGTAACTTAGCATATCTGAAGTTAATTTTTTTGTTTTTTTCTTACATATTTTTAAGTGCTAGTTTCAACTTGAATATTTATTATTTAAAGCATTTCATTTAAGTAATCGTGATGAATCCTAAAGGTTCAAGTAATTATTAACACTTTTCAAAAATATCCTTGGTTTCCAATAATTCTAAGTTTATAGTTTTAAGCTTTTAAGTTGGGATATTTAAAAAACAATTATCACTCTTTTTCTTGTTAAAAATTCGTTTTGTTATGTTGCTCTGTCAGACTCAGTCAAATTAACCCTCGGACATGATATCTAGTACAATTAGTAGTTAGCCGACAAAAAATTACGTCGCACAAAGCCGCACTTCACTACTAGATACAGGGTTTTTCATATGTACCTACAATAATTTTCTTTTTGTGCTTTATATTTAATTTTAATGTTTATATTTCTAACGCACATCTTGGTTAATGTAGGTGATGCTCGAAAGTAACCCAGATATTTAGCAGCGATTATTGTTAACTTTTTTAGGTAGTATTTTTAGTATTTCCAATTTTTCAAAGTCAAGGAAGTACTTATCATAAAATGGGCTAAGAATTATAAACCTACGTTTTTTAGTATGCAATTTTGCAGCCCATTCAATTGTAATATAATAATATGCAACATTCAACTTTTTGAAAAATTTCATTGGCTTTTCGCAAATTTTAATTGGAACGGTCTCACGTACATATAACGCAAACACCCTACAGAAAAAAAATTACTAAAATCGACGGAAATTTTTACAGCATTGAGAATAGCACTTTTTACACTAAAATTGGTTGGCTACATAACAGTACACTTAGAAATCTCCTCAAAATCTTCTATAAATTCTGGAGCGCTTTGAAATTTTTAATCCACTTTTAGAAATTTCTACGATTTTCGGATTTTTCCATAAGCTTAGAAATCCTGCTTAAGGCGATTTTTATTGAAAAATTGTTTACATTTTTAAACGAAAATAAGAGAGTCAAATTTTCGACAGAACTGTTTGAAATAAATTTAAAAACTCTGACGTATGATTTTTTTTTTGTGAGTCACTGTATATATTTTTCAATAAAATCGACTTTTAACTAGAGCCCTAGATACCCGGGTATCGAGCAATTCGATCTGATCGTTTTTGTTTGAAGCCCGTTTGTTGTTCAAATGCCCGTACAAACATTCGAGCATTCGAGCTTACAAACAAAAAAATGTGTATCGGAAAAACAAAAATAAAAAAAACTACATATAAATAAAAAAAATAATAATAAACAAAAGAAAAAAGCAAACTTCAAAACACCCGAATTGTTCAAATGCCCGTACAAACATACGGGTAATAAACAAACAAACAACTCTTCGAGCATTTGAACAACAACTGTTCGGGCTACTCGAAAATGTTCAAAAAAAAAATCGAGAGAGCTCTAGTTTTAACACAAATTATTAAAATTTTGCATTAAACAAGCAATTTGGAATAGATGTACACAATAAAATATTTTTGGCCGCATAAAACTTGAAAATCTACCTATGTGCTACGGTTATAAATAATAATTTTCTTAATATTCTTGACAGACATTAAGTAAAATCTCAAGTTCAGATACTCTTAGCCATTGCATATTTATTCCCATTGTAGTTTATACTAATATTATTTGATTAAGATGATAAGTAATTGAAAGAAAACTTGAAATTTAAATAATTGGCGTTACTTTTCTGTTATTAGAATGTTAATAACAGCAATACCGTATAATAATTGTAGCGTTTGTTGAGCCGTAGGGAAGTGCAGGAACCGTAGGAATTTTACCACAAAAAAGCGAATATAAGTACAAAGAATGTAAATTGTGGTAAAATTCCCGCGGTTCTTGCACTTTCCTACGGCTCAACAAACGCTAGAATTATAAGTAATACTTCGTGAAAAAGCGCTAAATTTCGAATTACCAATTTCGAAAAATTACTATTCTCATTGATTTTTTCCTGAAAAATAAATGTATGCTAATAAAGTCAAAGATGGTTTTATGGTCAAAACGAATCTTTCGGGGGGGGTTTTGTCCCCAAAACCCCCCCCCCCCCGTTACTACGCCACTGAACAGGACGCCAAATCAAGACGAGATATCGAGAACACATAAGGGATTACAATAAGAAAATAAGAAAATCATCAACGACAGTGGAATCAAATTTCGCCAACCACATGGCAGAAAACAAGTGTACACCCATGAAAATAGGAAAAACAGCTAAAATTCTCCACATACAGCATAAAGGAAGACGGCTTAACATATTAGAAAAGAAACAAACAAAAAACATTCGTAGGTAAAATAATAAATGAACAAATAAACACCGCATCGGATACATTATTTGAACCGCTTAACCTACTATACCCGAAAGAGGACAAAAGACCTAAAATCGACATAAACAAAACAACACACAAACGGACAATAACGGACTTTTACCTACTTGGTTAATGAGGGTACAATAATGAAAATATGACAAAAAATAGATTTGCATACCTAAACACACAACACAGACTCACACACACACACACGCACGAATGCACGAACACATCACATGAACACGAAGTACCTGAACAAAACGACGGAAGTTAGTTACTATAAATACTATCGAACTTACACAAAATAACTCAGAACGAAAGAAGACACTGAAGATGGCGCATATTAGCCGAAACCGGTTTGTCTCCAAACCAAACTTGACAAGGGATGACGGAAAATCGTTCCACAATACATCATATTCCTACCCTGTCGGAAAAACAAGCAACCAAAAAGTTAGAACTTACATACATATATTTATGCAATTCAACTTAGACAATAGACCTCCAATCGTTGTATTTGTAGAGTCGACATCACCTTCAAATTAATTCTGCTTTATGCAGTATCTAATATTTTTATGCAACCATGCCAATTCACATCTATACAGTATCAGCCGGTTAAGGTTAGATTAGGTTATATTAGAGATAGCAGATAAATTGTTGATGATACCCCTAGCTAGTTCCTTGGTACTTAGTCCTCCAAACTATATAAAGTTAAAATATAAAATGATTCTATAATAATATTTTATTGCAAGCCGCGATAACCGTTCGATATGTTCCTGGACAAATAACAACTTCTTTTCAAATTTTAGCAACTAAATCCGGCTTCATATTGCCGCAAATATGACCAGCTTGAATGGCGATGTTTTTGTTATGCGCAATGGACGCTCCACTAGTCAAGTATCTGTATATAATTATCCCGAACATCTCAATCCATTCTATGAGGAAGATCAGCACAAACGCTTGCGATTTTGGAAAATAAATAATAAATCAGATGGCAATGGAAGTCGTCGTGGTAGTTTTTCGCTGGGCGGTCTCAAGGATGTGTGGTGAGTAAAACTAAACAAAAAAAAAACAGAAAAATATTTGCCTAAAACACTTAACACTTTGCTTAAAGCACGATCTTCAAATGAACCCCAGAAAAAAACATATACAGTAAATTAATTAACTATGTATATTGTTATGTGAAGACCTCTGACAATTTATTTGTTTAGACATCTATGAATTTAGTTTTATGAACAAGGGGAATTGGATTGTTACCAACCATTTAAAAAACCGAAATCAGAGTATAAATTTCTCCGCCTCGATTCAGAAAGTCTTCAGACAAAGTTTGAGAGTTTATTTATCGGGCTGATTAATTTATCAACTTAACACGTTCACAAGATGCTATCAATTTATATGACTACCCCTAATATATTTAATTTAAGAGTTCTTGTATTTTCTTATATTTGATTTAAGGACTTTCAAATCATTTCGCCTGAAAAAGAAATCCTCCACATTGGGTATAAACAAAACATCGGAAAGTCCGCCACCGTTGCGTCGTGACCTGGAGTCGTATGGCAACAATTTAAGTTTGCCCGACTATCGCACACGATATTCTACGCCAGTGGATAGTAAAAGTTTTCAACGGATTGCGACGTATAGGAGTTCACTGCAAAATGTAGCTTCCGCAAAAGTAAGATAAAGAACTTATTGTTCCACTTGTCATATACTTAAACTAACCATTTATGTCGTTCTGTTATAAAAGAGATAATAATCTAAAAAGGGTTTGCCTTTTTTAAGGGGTCTAAGGGGAGTTTTGGCGTTGAAAATATCATGTAAAAACGATTTGAAATAAAATGTCTGCCCTCAGCCCTTCTACAGTAGAATTTAATGAGAACTTCTTGATAGTAAATTTTAACCCTCTAATGGGGCTTTTTGATCAGAATTCAAAACAAATTTTCCTTAGAAATATGTAAATCACTTCATATTTTTTTACAGAATAATGGCAACGCGAATTTGGATTTCAATCGTAATAATCAATATCGCAGCACAATCCAAGTGATGGGCAGGAAACCAAACAACTACAACAGCAATAATAATAATAACAACAAAACACTCCATGCAAACAACACGTTGACACAAGCTAGTAGAAGGTATGTGTATGGTGGGTCTATGACGCCACAGCCACACCGTAATTTAGATATTGGCGCAGGCGTTGTTGGTCTATTACATGGGTGAGTTGAGCACTGACAGTTAGTTTGTTAGCTGGTTGCGGAATTTTGAAATTTGGGAGTTTCTTGTGTCGGATATATGTATGTATGTTTTTGATGTTCAAACACAACACACGTGGGCATATGTATATTTATTGGGTTAATATGTAAATGTTTCACACCTAATCAAAAGAGGCTATGTGAATTTTTCATATTAGGCAACAAATTAGAAAACCCCCAATAATGTCCTTAAGCTCTATTTTTTGTTATTACCTGATAGCTTAGAAAATAAACTATATAAATAATAAAACCGCAATATGACTTATTTTTGCAAATTCCATGTTAAATATTTCACATAGCTAGTTTTTAGACAGTATTTTTTCACATATAAAAAATCATTTTTCCGTATGGGTTTGTATTTCTTCTTACAAAATTAACCTACTCCTCTCTCTTAGCGCAGAAAAAACGCTCGGGACAGGCGGAAAAGGAGACCTACTACGTTGGGAAGATCTGATAGACAGCGAATTGGCTTCCCTTGGTATTTCTAATTGGCGCCAGGCATCACGAAATAGAAGTGAATGGCGCGCTTTATTGGACTCGGTCAAAATTGTCTAGGGCGTTACGCGCCAATTAGAAGAAGAATATTATAATAATTCTAAAAAACATAGTCATCAGTGGATTAAAACACGGATATTAATGGGTTAAGATGCTTAAAATTTACTCTTATAGTATAGATCAAGCGATTCTGTTGGAAATAAAATGGTTTTAGAATTTTGACCGCCCTTATATGAGGCGACGCAAATATGCGCCAAGGCGTATGAGTGACCTATTTACTTTAAAAGTGTATTTGTATTTAATACATTTTCAGAATACGGAAGGACTTTGCAATACATTTTTAATGGACATTATAAACCTTTAAATACTGTTACATAATCCATTAAAAACTCAATACATATCGAAAAAATTTCACATAGCCACTTTTGAAAGTGTACTACTCATACATATGTACATATGTATGTGGCTTATATCATGCTCAGATATGCGTTTATTTGAGAAAACTAAACTTTTAAAGCGAGTACAAAAAATCGGGATAAACTGATATAAATAAAATTAATTGTGTACTCATTTAATTGAACACCAAATTCAGGGAGGCAATTTAAAGCTTAATTGATTCAATTAATATGAGATGTCTGAACAAAATATTATTGTCTTGTGCTTTCATCTTAATGTGTGTGCAAAATTTCTTACGATGTACATATGTATGTACCTACTTTTTTCAATAGATAAAATCATCTCATATACATACATATTATATATGTACATATGTTTATCTATATTCTGTCATATCCGCCACTTAAGTACCTAAAATGTAATGGGTTTGCAGTAAAATGCGCGCAATTAGTAATATGTGTGTGGGGTGCAGTATGTGCAATAAGTCACCTTTATATTTGTTTACCTGTAAATTACTTAGCTAGTAAATATTTTTCATGGGCAAAATATTACTTCAACCTTTGGCGTCTCACCCTCCATGTGTTTTTAAACCTGTTTAGTTTTTTTATATGCATACATATACAGGTACATATCAGAGGCGGTCGCTTCATACAAGCCGAGAAGCCCGGCTTGCGTACACATTTTCGTTCATTTCATACGAAATTCTTTAAAATCTGGTTATTTTACGTTTTAAATGTGTTTACTATTTAAGTTCTCAATAATATAGCCCCCACCGTAACATGCCCCTAAAAGCCTGCTAAGAAAATAGCGCAAATACACCACCAATCCACCTCACAATGTGTATTTTGTTTGTACAGCCAATCACAGCACAGTGAGCATGCTTCAACGTTTCCACACATTAGCTTTTACGTGGCTTTCAAAACAGAATAACATAGCTTGTTTTCTCGCTTTCGCTAAGGAGAAACCAATTGCTTATTTTCAGAGACAAAGTTGAAAAAAAAAACTAGCAAAGCACTTTTTTTATTTTTCACCTCAAATTTGTATGAGAATATGAAGCTGGCTTCGGCATTCAAAAGTTCAGTATTCACAGCCATATGCATATTTGATTTGATTTCCGTTTGCATGTAGGTACATACTTATGCACATAATTTCTTACATCTGCATGTGCAGCAAACATAAATATCAAATACCAGATTATAAAAGGGTTGATTGTGATTTTTGGCAACTATTGGCACAATATCAAGATAATTTTAAAAAGCGGTGGAAATCAAATTGGACCTCAGTTTTTCAAACACTAAAGCACACATTTTTTAGGCAATAAGCAAATACACTTGCTACTGCTGAAATTTCCGTCGGTATAAGGAAACTAAAAATACCTCTGCGCATTCGTGTAAGATTTCCCTAGCGCACGTTTTTATATTTAAGAATTATGTAAATACGAAATTTTTTATTTTAAAAATGTTCAGAGTAAAATTGCAAAATCAAGAAAAACAATTTTAATTTAAAAATGTTTATTTTTATTTTAAGCACTATGAGATTTTGAAGGAAAAACTTTCGTTTTTGTTCCATTAATTTTAATTTTTAATTTAAACATGTTTCTTTTTAAATCCTAAATACATTTTAATTTAAAAAATTTAATTTTTAATTTAAAAATTTTCATTTATAAAATAAAAATGACTTGGTTTAAAACGAGCATTATAAAAATAATAACTTTATTTTTGATTCCTTTTCTCTGAGTATACAAACAAAAAAATGTGTATCAGGAAAACAAAAATAAAAAATACATATGAAAAAAACAAAAAAAAAAAATAAACGAGAAAAAACGATCTTCAAATACCCGAATTGTTCAAATGCCCGTACAAACATACGCGCAATAAACAAACAAACGAGCGTTCGAGCATTGAAAAGCATTTATTCGGGCCATTCGAAAATGTTAAAAGAAATCGAGAACTCTAAATCAAAGTCAATGACGGAACGCAATCAGACTTTTAAATAATACAGCAAAGGAAATTACATAAATGGCTAATGGTTATGCTTCACACATAGGCTTGCCAAGGCAATTTATGCTAGGTCCGCCACTGGTACATATATATGTGTGTATGCAGCTCATCATTAAACCGTACAAGAACATGTTCGCTATACGAATTTGTGCGTATACAAATTACATACCAAAAAACTCGCATATAAAAACGGTTTTCAATTACTATCCAAATGGTGGACGAACCTCTTTTATTTTACTTATGTAAGAGATACGGTTTAATGTATGTTTATGTACACCTGTTTGTATAGAAACATATGTATGTATGTTACATTTGAGTGAAGGTTAAGGTGGAGTGAAAATTTTTTTTTGGAAATTCAATTTGTTCCAAAGCCAGAACGGCACCTTTCTAGCCCAGTAATAAGCCTGTAAAATTTTATTGACCTACTCGCATGTTTAGAGGTGCCCCCAGCCCCACAAAATTATAAAATCAAAAAACGAAGTATGAGGATTGATAAAGATGGCTAAGCTGAGTATTAAAGGGAATTTTTATTTTTTGGAAACAACAAAAACAAAAGTTATTAAAGGTCAGAATTTATGTTATGCATTTTTTAAACTCCAATTACTTAAAAACTACTAAACCGATTTCGAATATTTTTATACCATTCGATAGGTATTTTGATTCCCTTTAATTTGGTATGCATTTTATATGGGTTCCATAACACCCCCCTGCGGGGGTCAACCCCCCCTTGACCCCCCTTACTTTTCTTATATAAAATGTATACCGAATTAAAGGGAATCTAAATATCTATCGAATTGTATAAAAATATTCAAAATCGGTTCAGTAGTTTTTAAGTAATTGCAAAATAAAAAATGCATAATATAAACTTTGACCTTTAATAACTTTTGTTGTTGTTGTTTCCAAAAAATAAAAATTCACTTTAAAACTCAGCTTTGCCATCTTTATCAATCCATATACTTCGTTTTTTGATTCTATAATTTCCAAAATTTCATATTTGTACCAGGTCGTGCTTATTGCTTTCAACTTTGTGGGGCTGGGGCAGTTCAAAACGTTATCCTACCGCCATAAAATTTTGTGGGGTTCATTAACTCATATAAAGGCAACTTTTCATTGCTGGTACGTTCAAAAAAGGAACAAAAAAAAATCTCCATATGTTTTCACTCCACCTTAGTGAAGGTGTTAATTATTAATTTTCATTCTCTCTTCTTCTTTGTTTTTTTTTATCTCAATTAGATCATCGCAAATTAGTATGGCAAGCACAAATCCATTCGATACCGACGATGATTACGATAAAAATAATGAAGATGTTTCCTTAGCTGGCGATCGGCAGTTAATAACATCAACACCCGTTAAAAAACAAATAATAAATCGAAATAAAAAACGGCGTGCACCACCACCACCAACAGTACATGGGGTAAGTATTTAATTAGCGATATAATCGATATGAAAATCTAATAACCTTAAGCTTATTTGAATATTTAGAAGAGAAATAAGCTATAGCTCCCATGGATGTAGTGCTTAATTACAGCAAAGAGGGAGAGGAGGGGGTCTATCTCTTAAGTCAATGTATGTAATTCTGGTAGTCCCTGGTAGAATACACATATATGTATGTACCACGATTAATTTAACATCTACTCGGAGCCGACCTTCTTCCTTGACTGCAACATAGAGACCACCACAAATTTCGAGTACCATACCTGGGAGGTGATTCTATAATATCCAACAGGAAAGTATCTTACGCAAGACTGACTGTGACTTAATATGTAAAAGTATTCTGGAGATAAAGTTGCCGAGTCATTCCCTTTGAATAAAAAGACCGTGAGCAGAAAAATTATGGATCTTCGTTAGGCATATTATTTGTTATACTATCAGCGTGGATATTCTGTCCGTGACGATGGATTCAGAAGGTTTTATGTTTTAGGTATAAACTGCAGTGAAAAATAACTAAAACTACATATTAAAATTATTGGGCGTGCGTTAGTGCCTTCTATTAAAATCTATAGCTGCATATTACGGCTTCTGGAAAGCTTTTTCTTCACATAATAGATAATCCATAGATTAACGTCACATGTCCTTTCCTCACACACTCGCTTATAACCTACACTGGTGTCTTGTCTCCCAATTTACAAAAACTGTGGAGTATCCAGGAAGAATACGTAGGTACAATTTCCCCAAATTCATAATTTCATATGCGGCTCGTCGATGCATCACTGTTTTCTAATCTGCGGAATGGTCCGTCATTTAAACGCCTTTGGAGGTTGCAATATTAATAGACAGCTTAAAAGTTTGATATCACACCAAGAAACATCTTTGCAAAATACAATTTATCCCTAGATGGATATGCTCATCATCTTCCTTAAACGATTTCTACATTTTCATTATTTGCCACCCTCGAGTTGCTTCGATTAATTTAGTAAAACCGTTAAATTTTATTGACGAAAATCTCTATTGTTCTTTCCACCAACAGGCCCACAATGCCAATTCTTGCCTGGTAAACTCCTCGGAAATCAGTAGCATAAATGGATCAGCACAACCACAACCGCTTCCGGAGCTGCGTATCGAGGAATGCATGGATATAGCAAATCTTACAGCTGCTATTGAGAATTTTGTGAAAACCACAAACGATCAAGAGATTACCGATTCCGCGGCAACTGAACCTGCAGCAACAGCAGATAGTGTCACAATGAAACAAAATGGCGAAGCCAAATTGTTGGCAGAAGCTGACAAGCTCACAGAACCAAGCTCCGCACCACCAAGAGGCAATGTAGAAGCGATCGTAGAACAAAACCGCGTAGAGAAAATCGGTAATGGAAACGAAACTAAAACAACAACAACAGTAATAACAACAACAACAACAACAACAAATGGTGCTGTCGAAGTGAATGGCGAGTTGAAGCCAACGAACTCAGATAAATCCCGAGCAGAAGTGGGTAACATGGAGTGCATACATGTGCATATGGGAAATACACGCTCAACCGCCTCAGCGTCGCCGGAAAACAAAGAATCTAGTCAACAACTAACCAGTTTTCGCGGAAATTCAACCTCAACACGTTCACCGGAGCCACAAGTGATAACAACAAAAACCTCATTTACACTCACCACACCGCCCACAGCAAGAAGGCGAAGTTCTACAAAAAAGGCAAGAGTGGCATTGCCAAACACAGAAGTGTTGAAATTTCCCGAAACCGAAGAGTTGAAGATTACGGAGGAGGCCGCAGCGACGAAGGCTGCGTGTGCTAAATCAAGCGATGCAAATAACGGTAAGCCGGCAGTGGCAAACAAGCCACACATTGCTGATATACACAAACCGGGCAGAGGCTTGCTGCCAAGCACAATGAACGACAAGGGCACACCGGTTGCACATCAAGTATCACCGCCACGAAGTCCAGTGCCGCCAACACGCCACAGCATAGGTGGTGCCGCGAAGTTGAGGCAAGTAACCAAGGAGGAAGTGGCCGCACCGTCGCCAAATGTGTTGGAGCTGCGCTTACAAAACGGAGCAGTCAAGCCAGAAGCCGCAAAGGACGCCACTGCCACTACAAACAACACTATGGAAGCACTGGCTCTTAAGGAATCACATGAAAATTTATTGGAAAAGAATGTTTGTGCTGATAATAAACTAACAACCACAAATAATACATCCGCAACAACAACAATGTCACACCACAACCAGATCCAATCGCCAACACCAACGTCTTCGCAATTGCAACATGAAGAACCAGCCTTAGAATCTCTTTATCGCCCCAAGCCGAGCCCATCATCATACATGGAATGGAAGCAATCTTCGTTGGCGCCACTCGAACCACACGTGCCACCGGAGAAGCGAAAATCCGTAAAGGACATAATTGAATCGATTAACCGCAGTCAACGTTTGTTAAACGCTTCGGCGCATAAAGATTTAGCACAGAACGGTTCTAGTCACTCTCTGAATGTCGGCGCTGATACGCCTTTAATGCGACGCAAATTTAGTGGTCAATCAGCGATTGAGAGTAATAATGTAGGGGGAGGTGCAAGTGAACTTAATGGACGTCGGCAGAGCACAACGAGGAAGAGCCCAGAGGAAATTCATGGCAGTGGTGTGAGTGAAACGGTTGGTAGGGCTGATGCGGATTTGCCTTCAACATCAGCAGCGGCTTCGCATACGATTGGTGATGGTGCTGGTGGCAACCATGAAAATACAAAAGATCCAAATAAGTTGAATAATAATGAAATCTTTAAGAAGTGTGTGGTGAAGAAAGAAGTAAACTATGATTATAGAGAACAATCGCCAACAGCGTCTAATCTTGACTGGAATCCGGTGCCCAAACCGAAAAGGAATAAAAATTTGTTCGAACAGTAGGTAGAGAAATAGTTCTGCCTTTGTTGATTGTTCAAACAAGCGGGATCTGTAGAGCGAAACGCCAATAAATGCTACTTCGCCTACGAACTGTCAAACTTACTGAGTTTTACAATAGATCTAGTGGTCGCAGTACAATCCTCAACGAAATCTATCTAATCTACTGAGTTGTAGTTAGTCAGATGACCGAATGATATCTGTAAATAAGCTCCGCTTAGAAGTTAACCGGACACATTAGCAATTTGGGCCTAAAAGCAGAGTATACATTAATATAGAGAACGTAATAATAAATTGGTTTGTGTGCTAAAAGTGCGTAAAAAACACGCTTTAATCTTAAAAATCGTACTAAAAATTGAGAAATAATTTAATTAGAAACAAAATGATGAACGAAAATATAAGTATTTAAGGAAAAGCGTGGGGGTGCTCAGTGTGTCAAAACATATTTCAAATCGCTGTTTTTTTTACTAATATTTTTATTTTTACTTTTTTGAGATTTCATATAACGTACTGTTTAGTTTCGCAACTAGGTATTTATATTTTTGTACTAGTTGTACGAATCGAATATTTGCATGTTCAAATATTATGAATAGAGCTCGGAAAAATAGGTGAAATCAAGCGCCTCAAAATATGCTCCTTTTTTTTAGATTTTGTTTGTTTTCGGTGGCGGGATTACAATTTAAATATAAAGGGGTACCATATTGGTATGGGGGTGTAGATTTTATAAGAAAAGTTCTTAATCATGTTGCACAAATTTGCAGTTTAAATAAACATACAGTGGTGTGTGATGAAATAAAGCCAGAATAGAAAGTGATTTTATTCGTAAAATATATTTATTTATGTGTTTTTAATAATTTCAATTTTTTATATAAAAAAAATCTATAACAGGAACGAAATATATTAAAGTTAAAAATTTGGTGCAAAATTCTGGAAAATTCGCCAATATTTCAGCAAAATTTGTAACTTTTTGAGTAGAAATTATATATTATTTTCTAGTACGCAATTTTTTTCGACTTGTAAATTCGCATGAAAAAAATGCAGAGGACAACTACAAAAAAATTCTCAAATAACAGGTATTAGTATTTTTTATAGTAAAATTCGTTTGCTAACATGCACTTTCCTCATTTTCATTCAAAATATATTTGGTTTGAAACTGTAATTATTTTTCCTTCACGTGCGAAGATTTTGTCTAAAATTTAAGCGAGTCACTACAAATTTTTGATTTTCTCTATATTCTTTATAATTATATATTTATTTGTTATATTTTATTTATTATTATTCTTTATTATTACATTCATTTATTGGAGCTTTCTTTGCAATTTTTCACGTGCAATCCATAAAAAACCTTAATAATTTATACTTGAAAGAGTTTTAGTTCTTAGCACGAAATTCATATTTAATTCAATTTTTAATTGTTGGGGGTAAGTGGATAAAAATTTTAACAACTATTTACAGCGAAGGTTGAGTGTATAGCTATTTCACGGAAAAAATTTAATTGATAATAATTAATAACTTATTTTTCTGGCATCCTAGTAAGCAAAAAATCCAATTGCATTCACGGGGGGCTTAGACCCGAACGCACCCCATCCTTAAACTTGCCACTGGATGTGCTCACAAACATTACGTAGCATAATTTTAGGCGTCTGATTTTCACCTATTATCCGAGCTCTAATTATGAAGCATATTGCAGATAAGTATTTTTGCCGGGTAAAATAGCGAATTATTCTGATTGGGAAAAATAAATGAAAATTTTACCCGATCAAGAATAGAAATGTATTTCGCAGATATTATGAGCACCGACGCCTAAAAATATGCAATACATGTATGTATGTACAGCTAGATAATTACACAAAAGCCTAAAACTAACACATGTTATACGTATACAAAATCCGGAAAAACTAGCGGCAGTACGCAACGTATATTTTAGGGGTCTTTAACTGCAATTTTTTACGCTCATGTAGCTTTTTATGAGCAATAAATTCAATGAGCTAGTAATTATAGTGTAGCAAATGGTAGCTCTAAAAGCTCAGTAGCAACACCTAAAATTGTGCAATTAGTGCTAAATAATATACTTATACCTAAGTATGTACGAGTATGTAATTGATAATATTTGTACAGAAAGGTCCTCAATTGATTTTACAGATACATAAATATTATTATCTATTGTTATTACTATTATTTTTATATAAAAGGTTAGCCAAAAAAGTGCTACATTATTGTGTCAATTAGCCCGATTCGCTACACAAATATTTATTAATTGATTTTCATAACCACCAAAGAGATTTAGCAATAGGTTCACTTTCAGTGGATCCCACTCAATACGGAAATGGTGCAGCTTTCATATTGGCTTTACAAACATATGTACATACATATGTACATATATATGTAGATAATAAAATAAATATAATTTTAAAATTAAATTTAATTTTATAATATACATATACATAACTAATAAATATACTTATCGGAATACATAATACGTACACACATGTCCATACATATGTACATATTTATTTTGTGGTACTTTAAACTTAATGTGCAATTTTCAACTAAATAACTATTATCTATGTAGATTAAATCTTGTATGAATGTATGTATTTACAAATTTTATGTCATTGAGTAATAAATTGAACGTTGTGCAAAAAAATTTATGTATGATGTATTTCCATTAGCGGATTACTTACTTCCAAATAGAGAGAATATAAATTAAAAGTGCATATAGAGGGTTAACATCTTCAACGGAAATTTTAAGCGAAGAATTCGAGAGATCGTCATAGATCTGGTTCCATTTTTCTTTGCCTGTGTTTATACCCTTGCCTTTGAAGTAGCAGCAATATCAATAACACCAATCACAACAAAAGCAACGACATTTATTGTGTAGGCTTTGTTCAGAAACTCAGTTTGAAGCGCAACCTGCTTTTGTAGTACAATCAGAGCGTTCATAAACGGAAATTTTGCATTAAGCGTGGCTCATCACAATCATCAAAAAAATAATTACTGCCGCTGTTGCGTTTCATGCTGCGTTTCTGAACATACCCGTAATATCTTTTTGGTATCTGTTTGCTCAATCAAAAGCAGTGATGCCAATATTCTTGGACCAAAAATCCCTACGGCATGCCAAAAAATTCCCTACTTTTCCCTACGCTAAAAAAATGTTTCCCTACAAATTTCCCTACGCCGTATTTTCTCTATATTGACATACACACACACAAAATTGATGCAAATAAAGTTTTTATTCAAAAAACCACGTATGCATACATAGAAATTTTTATGTTTCTAAGTATATTTTCAAGAACCTTCTTTTCATGTTCAAGGAAATGAAAAATTTCCTTACTTCTTATTCGCTCAGAAGCTGATTTCGGAAGAGTATTTAGAAGCTCGAGACATTCAGGTACAATATATATATCATCGACTGGCAATGTTTCGTGAGGTGACCTAATCAGTCCTTATTAGTGATGAATAAAAAATCGCAAATCGCAATTGCGATCACTTTTTCAAAATAACAGTTCACTACTTATTGGGAACTGCTATCGATGTAGCAAGTAAGCAATTCACCTATGTGAATCGCAATCGCAAAAGCATTATAAATTTCTTTTTGTTTATACTTTTGAGCAGACCACATACGTATATAGAAATAAAAGAAAAAAAATTATTGAATTTACAATTTATCTTTGAAAAATGTTTACAAACAGCGAAATTACTGCGGAATACATTGTTATTGCTATCATTTTGTTAACATAAAATGAAGACAGGTTATATCGCTCAGAAATCGCAAAATTAATCTCTACCGGTAACTGATGATTTTATAGCAGTCCATGCAATCGCAATAGCAGTTTAAAATCGCAGTGATTTAAAAATAGCAATCACCGAAATCCAGATATCGAAAAATCGCAATTTCGCTCATCTCTAATCCTTATTTCGTTTTTTAATAAAATTTTGAGTCAGCTTATAAAATATTTTAGTTTACTCCAAATAAATTTCATGTATTAACGGCTTTTCGGTTACCCCTGACTGCAAACCATCTAATGGGCACGGAAGCGCATAACACCCTGGATTACAAACAACGACACATCTCTTGCACTCTCCCCTACGGAGATTCAGGAAATCATAAAGAATACCAAAACCTCAAAATCAGTCGGATCAGACTTCATATCCATGTTGATGCTAAAACATCTCCCCAACATATGGAAGATGGCAAGGATCATTCCCATACTTAAACCGGTGAGGCTAGCCAATGCAGGAGAATCCTATCGCCCGATATCTCTCCTCTCCACGGTATTAAAGACACTTGAGGCCGCCATACTACCATATATAAACGGACATCTACAACTTGCCCCACATCAACATGGATTCCGGAAATCGCACAGCAAAACAACAGCTCTAAACGCCATAAACACGCAGATAGTGCGCGGTCTCAACCAACGACGCCCCTGCGAGAGCACGGTCCTCGTGGCACTTGATTTGTCGAAAGCCTTCGACACAGTTAATCATGCCACCCTAATGGAGGATCTAGACGTCTCGAGCCTCCCGCCGAGGCTGAAAAGGTGGACCGCGAACTATCCGAGTCGTCAACAGGCATCGGTTGAGAATAAAACAGGGAGTTCCACAGGGGGTGTCCTGTCCCCGTTGTTAGTCAACCTATACATCTCCACATTCTCACTTCCACCTGAAGGAGTTCGTATTATATCCTAAGCCGATGACTGCTCGATTATGGCGTCAGGCACCGACATAAATGACTTATGCTCGAAAATAAACGGTTATCTCTCCGACCTTTCCCACTTCTTTACATCGCGCTCCCTCGAACTGCAGCCCTCTAAGTCCTCCGCGACCCTGTTCACGACATGGACGAAGGAGGTTAGGCTAGAGCTTGGCATACGCATAGGGAATATACCCATCCCTACCATAAACAACCCAAAAATCTTGGGTGTTACCTTCGACAGCCTAGCTTCCTTCTCCGCGCATACGATCGCGAATAAGGCAGCACCTGGGGAAAAGACAAAGAAACCCTTATCGCAACATACAAAGCAATCGGCCGGCCGGTCTTGAACTATGCATCGCCAATATGGTCGCCGGGGACTTGCAAGAAAGTCTACTCATGTCGTCGGAACACCACCTACATCACAAGGCACAGGTGCTCTCAGTTGAGAATCATAACATCACGCTTAGCAAACAGTTTCTCCTTGGATGCTACCGCAGAGGTCATCCAAACAACCATCTAATGGAGCCCGAACCGCATAAAATAAATAATCAACCACTAGGCCCCACAACATACAGGCAGGCAATAAATGAGATACACAACGAAACAGTCTCCACCTTCGTTTCAACCCGCCCCGCGTACATAATAATTAGAGACCAACCACCACCAATAGCTGCAGAAGAACTAGAGTTGCCCAGAGAAATCCGAGTCACCTTATCACAATTAAGGTCGGGCTTCTGCAGTAGGCTCAATTCCTACAGGGTCAGAATCGATCCAAACATACGTATGTCCGGCATGTGGAGAGACGCCGCATGACACACAGCACCTCCTTGCATGCCACCTGAAACCAACTAACTTAACACTCTTGACCCTCTGGACAAGCCCAAAAGAAGCTGCAACATTCTTGGGTCTTCCGTTAAGTGAAATTGATGACAAATTGTGAGCAGCACTCATCGGCTAAGCAGGGCTTAGTACCGCTACAACAACCCTGGATTAGGGGTTTTTCTGTGAACGAAGCTAACGAAAAAAAAAACTTTTGCTCCGAGGCACTGTAAGCCGGTAAAATAATATATTGCCAGATCAGAACAAAGTACAATTTTGAAATATTGCATTCAAGGATGCAGAAATATTTTATTTGTATGTAATAAAAAATTTTAGGTTCTTAGAAAAAATTAATTCGTTGCAAAGGAAACGAAAATTTTTAACTTCAAAAATTCCCTACATTCAGCTAATTTTTGAAAATCTGTCCTTTTTTCCCTACACTGCAAATTTGAGGTCGAATTTCCCTACATGTAGCCTCTTTTCCCTACACATGGCATCACTGAATCAAAGCCAAACAGCCGCTAAAAATGCGCCTTCAGAATTGGTCAGTGGGTATATCGCGCAACATGTCGCCAGCAACATTTTGATGTCTTAGCAACATTGTTTCTCTGCTGCTTAAAATGTGCATGCTATTGTACCACAGCGGAATTTTATGTAAAGATAAACATCAAAAATTAATTCCTTGACCAAAAAACAGTAATTTATGCGAAGGCGACCATCATCGTGCGATAGTTATGGGGCATAGTCATGGAAATTATTATGTTCCCTAAAGGAAATGTAAGGAGGAAAGTATTGATGATTTGTAGTACCTTTGAGCCTACTGGGTGTATGACGACGTGGGCTTATAAGTACAGAAATACTTTCCAGGAAATGGCTTGCATGTGTATGTAATATTTTTACGATTTGTATGTAGTTAAAATGCAACAACTAAACTCGTGTACTAAAAATTCAATCATTCTGTTTATAAAATAAATAATAGCTTAAAAAAACTAAAAAACACGCTTTAATCTTAAAAATCGTACTAAAAATTGAGAAATAATTTAATTAGAAACAAAATGATGAACGAAAATATAAGTATTTAAGGAAAAGCGTGGGGGTGCTCAGTATGTCAAAACATATTTCAAATCGCTGTTTTTTTACTAATATTTTTATTTTTACTTTTTTGAGATTTCATATAACTTACTGTTTAATTTCGCAACTAGGTATTTATATTTTTTTAATAGTTGTACGAATCGAATATTTGCATGTTCAAATATTATTGAGCACCCCACGCTTTTCCTTAAATACTTATATTTTCGTTCATCATTTTGTTTCTAATTAAATTATTTCTCAATTTTTAGTACGATTTTTAAGATTAAAGCGTGTTTTTTAGTTTTTTTAAGCTATTATTTATTTTTAACTTTTTAGTGAAATTTTTCATTAAAGGATGTTTTATGTGGGCGCAAGAATAAAAGTAAATTTTTCACATACATTTTTTCCTTATAAAAAAAAAACATTGGTCATGGGAGCTCAAAAATGAAGCCTATACGAAAAAATATCAACTAATATGTACTATGTGTATCGAAGCAAAACTATTTCAGTTTTTAATCGGAGATATGCTCTTCTTTATTTGCCTGTGCATATTCACAATGAACAGTCAGCGCTCCAAAATATTCTCATTGTCCTATAATCACTTCCATATTTGTCTTGTATACGAAAAATAGTAAACAACTTCTTGAAAATAAAAATAACCAAACACATGTGAAAGTTACTAAGAAACCAACAGCGAAAAAATAACCTATTTTGGTAATTACCAAGTTCGGCAACCGTGCTATAAATAGAATTTGAACAAACAAAAACAGTTCTTGCTTTGCATACATACAGCCTTGGCCAAAAGTATTAGGCACCCTACTAAAACACAAGTAATTTCAAATGTGGCTACCAAAGTAACCACTGCTTTTTGAAAATGTGTCGGTAGTGTGTTTAACCTTTGGTTACAACAATAAATTGTATTATTGGAAAAGTCATGGCACACTAATTACCTAAAGTCTAAAAAGTTGCCTTTTTAAAATATGCTTCAAATATTTTGGCAATTTAAATTTCATCACTGAATGTAAATAATCTTTAGTGCAAAATTTTCACGCGGCTAAAAATAATATCTTTTTGTTGAAATGCCAAAAAAAAGTGAACTTTCTTACGACCAAAAAGTTAGAATCCAAGTCTTATGTGAGGAAGGGAAGTCTCAGGTTCAAATTGCCAATTTGATGGGATGTTCGCGGTGCGCGGTCCAATGTGCTATTCGGCGATTTGCAGAGACGAAGTCCCATCATAATAAACCAAAAAGTGGAAGAAAACGTCTCACTGGTGAACGGGAAGACCGAAAACTCATACGCGACTCTCTCAAAGATCGTAAAAAATCCTCTTCCGCCCTTGCAGCTGCACTGACAGAAGAAACGGGAAAACCAATTAGTGCTCGAACAGCTAGAAGAAGGCTTTTGGAAGCAGGTTTAAGAGGATGCAAAGCCCGAAAGAAGCCGTGGCTTTCAGAAACAAATCGGAAAAAACGTTTGGAATGGGCTCTCCGATACCAACATTTTACGGAGGAAGATTGGTCGAATGTTTTGTGGTCTGATGAATCGAACTTCGAGGTAAGCTTAGTTTACATTGTTTTAAAATATCATAGCTTCTTATCTTCGTTAAATTTCGAGGAAATAGCACAAATTTTATAGAATTATAATTTGGCTATCCTACAGGTATTTGGGACCCCTGGTTTGACGTTTGTGAGGCGACGGGTTGGCGAGGAATACCATCCAGATTGCGTGGTACCCACTGTTAAGCATGGAGGAGGCAGCATAATGATCTGGGGTTGTATGGCTGCAGATGGTGTCGGCGAAATGTTCATTTGCGAGGGTCGGATGGATAGTCAAAAGTACATTAATGTACTAGAAACCGTACTTTTGCCTTCGCTAACGCGGGTTTTCGGCGATACTAATTTAGATGGAGTTCAATTCCAACAAGATAATGCTCCTTGTCACAAATCAGCGACTACGATGCGTTGGTTTAGAGAAAATAACATTGTTTTGTTAGACTGGCCAGCGCAGTCTCCAGATCTAAACCCCATAGAGCACATGTGGGCTATTTTAAAACGTAAGATTAAGGAGCACAATATAACTTCGAAAACAGCCCTAAAAAATGCCTTAATTAACGAGTGGAGCGCTATAAGTGCAGCTGAATGTACAAAGCTTGTACTCAGCATGCCCCAGAGAATTGCTGCTGTTATCAAGTCAAAGGGTGGAGCTACTAAATATTGATCTTATCACTAATTCCTTTTATTTGTACCAATATATTAATAAAATATCGTTATTTCAACATTTAAAATGAAAAATTGAAGAATTAATGGGGTGCCTAATACTTTTGGCCAAGGCTGTATGTATGTACATGCAATTGTTTTTATTGCAAACACAACAACAACAAAACAGAAAGCTTGTTAAACAAAACACAAAACCAGTTCTTGCTTTGCATACATATGTATGTACATACATACATGCGGTTGATTTCATTGCAAATACAACAACAACAAAACAGAAAGCTTCAAGCTTCATTTTTGAGTGAATTTATGCATTGAGTTTATCGCCAAACCCATGAGCGATCGCTGGCTGTTGTGCGTTAGTTCGCTACATATATATAGTACTTCTATATTGATAGTATTCTATCTGTGCAATGTGTATGAATTCATCCAAAAATTTTGTGCAACTGGCAGTTCTGCGCATGCGCCTCAATTACATTTAATGTCATCTGTGAATATTTGTGACAAATACATTCAATTGAGTTCAGAGGCATTTGAAAAAAAAATTGAAAGGCATCATTGTGTTCTAGGGGACATATACCCCTTTGATTTTAGTTTTTGAATTTGTTTATAATTAATATAAGAAATTTGCCACATTTATTTTGAGATGCAAACTTTTGTGAATTTTTTTTATGAAAATTAGTGGAAATGTTCTAGAAAAATTTATTTTCTATGCACTCATATTTTAATGAATCGCGGCGGAAAGCGTTCCATGTTAAAATACTGTGGTCCGATCCATGGGCATTATATCAAAAAGTAGAATTTTGCCGTTTGAGGGTTATGTTTGTAAAGTATGTACGTTCGAAGGCCGCCAGCACGGTGATCGAAGCAAAAGTACTGCGAATTTCTAAACTGAATAGCAGGAAAACTTAGACAACGAACTTTTGGACACAGCAACATATGAGGACCAAAGTTCAGACTACGTTACTCTCCAAACCGACCTCAACAGGGGACTACAGGTAATAATATAACAAGACGGATGAAAGAAAGGACTACGAACCAATCGCTATATGTTCCACATATTTACAGCTGATAAAAGGTGGACGGGTGGGAGCTGCAGTGTTTTTTTCCTGGAGCAGACTGGCGGTCACATACTAACAGGGCACTGTCATCCCATCTCAAGATGGGACTGGCGCAAAGTCAGGCGTACACGGCATGCATCGAACCCGATGCTGACTATAAAGCCAAAAATACCAGCAAGCTAAAATACTAGAATTAAAATTGTATTTGTATTATATGATTTTTAAAAGTATATATGTATACATACATATTGATGTAAGAAATCTATCTATCTCTCTATTACGTATGTAAAAATATTTTATTTGTTTTATCCCTTTTATTGTCACAAATATAGCACCGCTTCAACATTTTTTAATTTTTTAATACGAGAATCAAATAATAAATATGTAAATTCCCTATAATTTTTTTTATGTGCCGTCACTGTGGTTTATTTTGAATTCATATGTCATTTTTCAAATTTGATTGCTCGGTTTTCTCTTTCTTCTTTTATATGTCTGTACTCATGGTGTGTACTGTAATCAGTCTTGCCGCAGCCTCAAGAAATTTGGTATCAAAAATTGATACCTTCATGGTTTTTTTCGTATCACTGAAAATTTTTTGGAAAAAGAACTTAAATTAATAAAAAAAAACTGTTTTCGGGCTTTTAACTCGTATAACAAATTGATACGGCAATTTTTTTTTCGTATCAGAAAATTTTTGAAAAAAAATTAAAATTAATAAAAGAAGCTGCTTTCGTGTTTTTAACGTGACATCGTTTTTTTATTACATTTACCAATATAAAAATATAAAGATAATTAATAGTATCATTTTAGATTTTTCGAATTCAATTTATTCAAGATAACCATAAAGGCTATTACAATAATGGTTAATATAAAACATAACGCTCTTTGCTCAAGCCTGCCATGGATAGTGATGCCTACTATACAGTTTGATAAAATGTTGCCCATTTTTGGTATTTTCAAGACTTTCACAATACATATTTTTCGCGGCAAACACAGGTTGTTACAATTTTTAGAAAATCTTAAAAATGAAAAAGAATAGGTTAATATTCTTTGATTTTGATTAAATCGTATCAAAATTATTTGATGTTGATTAAAAAGGTATCAAATTTGTTCTACGTCAAAATAAAAAGTATCTACGTATCTTGGGCTTAAAAAAGTATCACATTTGATACGATTGTATCAAAACGGCATCACTGACTGTAATGTTGGCTGATGGAACTCGTAGGTATTACGAATATAGGAGTACTATATATATGGTTCCCTAGCTATTTGAGTGGTTATACGTTTTTCCAAAGAGCATATATCTATATCTAGATATATGCTCTTTGGTTTTTCTTTGAACATTTGTTTGTGATTTGAGAAGAATGTATTTTTGAGCGTTCGTGAGTTTGGGCTGTTGGTGTCATGTTTCGAATCCGGAGAATAGAAATAATAAAACACAAAAAAGTGAATGTTTGAAAGATATAATAATTTAGTTAAATGTTGCAACTTTTAGGATGGGATGAAGTTACATACATACATACATACATACATACAGGTGAAGCTAATAAAAGCGTGTTAAAAAGAAAACGTTTATTGTCAGGTAACAAAAATGCATGATTCTATTTACATAAAATATATTTCAAATTTGAGCCTTATTTGCTACCAAACTAAATATGTATATACACACATACATATGTACATAATATTAAATTTTATGTACCACTATTGCTTTTCGCATATTTGTCCGCTTCCATCTCCATGTACCGTATGAAACGCGCCAAATTCGTGCGCACAGTTTGTACGGCTGGATAACGTTCTTTTAGCTCACGACGTTGTTGGCGTAGCTAAAATTAAATATAAATTATATATAATATCGTGGTACCATACGAAAACTAACATATTTAAAATTTCTGGCGAAAGCTATCAATACAAAAATTTTGTACGAAAAGTAGAACATTTGACTTTTGGCCGACGAAAAGTAACAAAATCGAGTTTTGGCTGACGAAAAGTAACAAGTTCAAATTTTGTCTGACGAAAAGTATCAGTAATTATATACTGTTTTTACATTAAAATTGTTGTTGTTTAAACGAAATTGATAGTTTTCGTCAGCCAAAAGTCGAACTTGTTACTTTTCGTCAGCCAATACTCGATTTTGTTACTTTTCGTCGGCCAAAACTTGAACTTTTTTACTTTTCGTCAGCCAAAACTCGATTTTGTTACTTTTCGTCGGCCAAAAGTCGAACTTGTTACTTTTCTTCAGCCACAAAAAATCGTATGTTAGTTCTCGTATGGTACGACGACATATAAAACTATATTATGCCTACTTAAACATACCTTATTTTTAAACAGTTTCTCCAACTTTTTCAACACTTCAGGCAAATTTAATTCAGTAATCATTTTTGGCCAATCATTATCGGCGAACATGTCCATGAGCGCGTCAAGTGCTTCAGATATAGTCCAAACGTCTTCTTCCTGCGAGAGTGAAATTAGGTTTTCAGTTTATTATATTAGTTCTTTACAGCGTTGCGTGATTCGAATCAATTTTGATTTAAAATCAACTTTCAAATAAAGAATCAACTTGATTCGTGATTCAAACTATTTTCAAATCAAAGATAATTTTTATTTGTGATTCATTTCTCAAAAGAATCAAAAATACCCTCTGATTGGTGATTCAAACTGTTTTCAAATCAAAGATAAATTTGATTTGTGATTCTTTTCTCACCCTTTGATTCGTGATTCAAACCATTTTCAAATCAAAGATAAATTTGATTTGTGATTCATTTCTCAAAAGAATCAAAAATCTTTTTTGATTCTTGATTCAAAAAATATCTTTGATTCGAATCAAATTTTTGATTCGAATCAAAAATTTTATTCGAATCAAAAATTTATTTGGAATTAAAAATACTGTAGCATATCAGAAATATTCAAGTACATTCTCGGTAACTTAAAACACAAAAATGTATAAAATGCACCAAAAGTGCAACAACAGCCAAATTGTATGCTGACGCCAAATATGTACATATGTATGTACATATATACATATTTCTGATTGTCGTATTTACGTTTGTGCTACGCCGTACGTACATACATACATACATACATACATACATATGTATGTGCATAGGCACTTGGGTGCATACCCTGCAAAAATCATTGGATTATATGCTCCATTTGTGGTAAGTTGGAGTACTTTCAAAGTGACCACTAACATAGCCCAAACGACTGATTCATGTATCTGCATCGGTTCGTAGTTAGCCGAACATAACAAAAACCAAATTTTTATGGCGACGAAGACGATATGTGTATCCATACATAGCTACATACATACATATGTTTGAATGTATACACGTCATTCGTCGTCGTCGCGATAAACATTTGGTTTTTGTTGTTATGTTCGGCTAACTGTTAGGTACTCCATCAATTAATCCAATGTAGGTACTACATGGATTAATGTGATTGTTATGCGGGACTGGAGTATATACTCCATTGCAATGACATGCAATGTTAAATGGACCATATTTTTTGTATGAAATGTGGCAAGTTATGGAGTAATCGGTTGGTCCATAGCGAGCACTCCATGGATTAACGAATGGAGTACTCGGAATTTTTGCAGGGTATGCATACATACATATGTATTATATGTACATATGCCCTGCAAAATTCATTGGATTATATGCTCCATTTGTGGTAAGTTGGAGTACTTTCAAAGTGACCACTAACATAGCCCAAGCGACCGATTCGTGTATCTGCATCGGTTCGTAGTTAGCCGAACATATATATGTACATATCTACATAGAAGTAAGAATTAGAGTAGATATACATGTATTATAGTAAATAAGTAGTGTGTACATAAGAAATTTTGTGTATAGGTAAATAAGAATCAATTTTACCAATAAATTCCCTGATTGAATTGCTGTTCGTAAAGCAATACAACAAACCACTTTCGTTTAATTTGAACGGGTTTAAAATATACATATGTATGTATGTACCTATAGTGAATCCTAAATATATTTCAAATAAAAGATACTTTTAGTACGAGATCATTTTGGGTAAATGCATTATTATTATTTATTTTTAAATTCTGTTATTTTGTTCTTTTATTGGGTTCATTCAATGTATGTAAAATATATAAATTATAAGTACATAAGTAAGTACATATGTGTGGAGAAGTCAGGAGGTAAGTGTTGGTCCCCATGCGAAAAACAAAGTTATAAAAGTCCGCCCCTAAATTTTAAGCTAATGTTGAGAGGGTTAAGGAACAAAAAATTTTTTTTTTGATTCCGCGAAATGTCGCCAAATTTTTTTTTTTATTGTAGCTTTGTTATTTGACATCCGATTTTTAAAATTGATACGTCATTATTTTGGTATTTTGAAGCTCTATATTTCCTTCGAATGTCCTTTTGAACTCTGAAGATGTTTTCTCATAGTTGGGTGTCAAATAACAATGTTACAATAAAAAAAAAAACAATTTTGGCGGCATTTCGCGGAATCAAAAAAAAAATTTTTTGTTCCTTATGGCCTGGTTATGCTACCAATCAAGCTGGTCGAGCACCGTGTAATTGTTGTTGTGCACTCCGACGGTGAGAGAATTTTCGGACTCTCACATCCAGCAAACTTGCTGTGTGAAACAGGCAGCCAGCAAACGAGGTTTCAGAGGTAATAATGTGTTATGTTGTGTATGTGCTCAGTAATTATCATGTGTTATGTTGTGTATGTGCGCTCCAATCACCAATGTAAGCATAACCGCCTCTCACCAATCACGAAATGTTTCCGATTTTGATTGGCAATGTTGATTGGTACCATAACCACAGCATTAACGATGCGCGCACTACAGATACACTTTCAACATTAAACCATGGTTCGGATATTCTCATTTAAGATTACTCATTTTCATTCATTTGTGAGAATTTTCACGAATATTTCTTCGTTCTTTTATCACGAGAGAGAAATGCAAAAAAATATGCTCCTCTCTCGCAAGAAGCGATCAAACAAAAAAATCCAGTTATTCCACTTGTGCGCGAAAAATAACAAAACAATATTTCTCCTTCCTTCCTTCCTTCCTTAATTGGCACGTAACCGTCTAGACGATTCTGGCGGAATCCAGTAGAGTGCGGCAATTGTTTCTGTTTCGTGCAGCATGGCGCCACTCACATGTGAGACAAACTGATCGCGAAAACTAACAAAGCATTCGCGAAAACAATTTATCACGAACATTTTTCAGCTACGTTGTAGGGAAGGATATGCATACATACAAGCAGATTTTCGCAGTTGCCTTAGCCAGCCATTTGCGCGTACATATGTATGTATATTCCCACCAAAAAATCTAAGCCTTTTTAAGAATTAAAACCGCAGATTTTAAGGCTTCCGAAATCAGGCCTGAAAATTATAAAGGTAGCAAATTTGTATGGCGTAAGGCTTAAAATAAGGCTGATTTTCCTGTGTTGATATCATCACGCCATAAGGAGTACTCTCTCTCTGAGAGCACACCTTATTCCTAATGCTTATCCGCCATGCGAAATAAGGCCTAGATAATAAATAATGCCATGTTAAATGGACCATATTTTTTATATGAAATGTGGCAGGTTGAGGAGTACTCGGTTGGTCCATAGCGAGTACTCTATACACGCGTGCATGGAGTACTCGGTTTTTTTGCAGGGATTCTTTTGTATGCATACACCCAACCATAATTCATTCATCCTTTCATTCATTTATTCGTTATTTATATGTATGTAAGTATATACATACATATGTATGCGCAAGTGCTTGGCTAAAGCAACTGCGAAAATCTGCTTGCATTTCCTCCCATACAACGCAGACGTTTGTTGAAATTTTAGATTTTTTGCATTTCAACTCGCGGGGGTGGTGGGATCACGTACTAAAGTATTTTTTATATGAAATAAAGTTTTGATTCAAAATAATTTTTTGATTCGAATCAAAAATTTTATTCGAATCAAAAATTTGATTCGAATCAAAAATTTATTAAGAATCTTGATTCGAAATCAAGTTTGAATCAAGAATCAAAAAAGATTTTTGATTCTTTTGAGAAATGAATCACAAATCAATTTTATCTTTGATTTGAAAATAGTTTGAATCACGAATCAAAGGGTATTTCTGATTCTTTTGTGAAACGAATCACAAATAAAATTTATCTTTGATTTGAAAATAGTTTGAATCACGAATCAAAGGGTATTTCTGATTCTTTTTTGAAAGGAATCACAAATAAAAATTATCTTTGATTTGAAAATATTTTAAATCAAGAATCAGAAAATATTTTTGATTAGTGATTCAGTCAAATCAAAATCACGCAACCCTGGTTCTTTAACATTTTACTAAACAATGTACATATTTACCTCAATGCACGCTTCTATTATAAATGTTATTATGGTGCGCACTAAAGCTTCTGGTAAGAGACAACCCAATGTACCCAACATACGCAGCCAATTTGCGCGTATTTCAGCAACACTGCAGTTTTTAACGCCATTGAAGAATAGCTTTGAAATGGCAAAGATTTAGGTACACACATATATAATAGTAATAGAAAGTATGTATGTATGTATACATGTTTTAGTCACCTCCAAATCATGCTTAGCTATTTGACTGAAAAGCTCTTTATTCACTTTAATGCGTTCCAGTGCGGCACGCATTAGCGATGTAGCCGGTTCTATTACAGCGACATCTTGCGGTCCTTTGAATACCTGCTGTCCAAGTTCCACCCAAACATCATAAATAGCTTTAGCGCCTCCCATATCTTCGGCACACAGTGTGTTGCAAAGGTTTTGTAGGCAAAGTAATGAGGAAATGCGCAAGTTTTTCGCTCTAAAAATCCAGTTAATTAGTCTGTATATGCACTTACATTCACACAGTTACAAATACTTACTTCATTACCAATGTCAGACTCGCATCTCTCAGCGTTAGCGCGATGTTGTCAGGTAAAATTTGTGCCTTTTGCCAGAGCTATAACGAGACGTAGATTCCAATTCTTTATGAATTTGTTATATACTGGATGTTGGTTGGAAATTAACGTACGTACCTTTTGCACGATGCCTAGGGACTTAATTGTTTCTACCAACTCTGCAGGCAGTTTATCTTCATCTTGTGTAGGTGCTATGCCATTTGCAGCCTCAGGTTCGTAATCAATAACACCTTCACCCTCTGATGCACCCTCACCTTCCGAATCGACCCATTCTGTTTTGAAAAAAATAAGCAATTATAAATGTTTGTTTACTGAATAAGTTAATCTACTTTAGTGTAGCGTTAGGTTCGGAATTCAAAGTATCGTCTTTTTCACACCCACTGAGAATTTCAAACCTCACAATTTTGTAGACAAACCTAAATGGCAGGATAAAAATTATCATGCGGTTTTTACCTTCATCCTCTGTTGAAACCAAGTTCGTAATTATTTCGGCAGCTAAACGTTGCGCATTTAACAAATTTCCTACTTCTTTGATTGCAATTTCCGCTGCTGTGGGCAATTCCATGCGACGTCTGCGCAGCGCAGCTGCTTCATCTGACTCGTCTATATGCAAGAAGAGAAAAACGACAAATCGAATTTTTAAACACTTGCAAAAACACTCTTTCATACCTTCTTCTGTTTCCATATTAATATCCAATACGGGAACACATTCATTTCGTTCATTTTCAACACGCGCATTCAACACATTTGTGAGCGCTTCCTGCTGATCGAGGGCTAAAGTTTGCGCTAAACAATTTAAAATATTACTACTGTAAGCGGCTGACAATGCTGGCACATTTGATAAGATACCTAAAAAGAAAAAATATGTAAATGGTTACACATTCCAATTTCTTTAACTTATGTATCATTCATGATTCACATACCCGCTCCCAAGGTACGTAGAAAATAATGTCCATAACTGCCATTCAATTCAAGTAATTTCATCAATGCCGGCACATGCTGTGTCAACGCATTCCACACCCTTTGATTGCTCTCCGACACCACCAGCAAGCACTGCGCTACTGATATTGCAATATCCAAACCAAAAACTGAATGATCTAAACATCGTATAAGACCACTAATTAGCGTTGTTTGATTAAAAGTATCCAACGCCACCATTGAACTTTCACATAAATTCCATAGCAAATTTATAGCTTGTAAGAATGTGTCGGAACGTACATCCATTTGACCACCCATTGCAGCATCAAAGTTCGGCGTCCATTGTGCATCTTGAGCATATTCAGTGAGCAGAGTTAGGAGTGGTGTGAGGAGATCTTGTTCTACAAAAACATCACAAACCTCCTGCAAAGAACATGCAACCTTGTTATGAAGATAATCCTTAAGTTATTTCATAATTACATACTCACCGGCATGCAAACAGTGAAGTTGCGCAGAGCTCCAGCTGCCGCATTGCGCATAGGTTGATCACGATCGCAGAGATATGGCGCCGCTATACGTATAATGTCACCTTGACAAATTGCCACCAATTTATCCTTTTTACCCGACTGCACCATAACGGCCAATGATTGTAAGGCATTTAATTTCTCCTCAACATTTACATTTAATAGCTGCTCGCGCATTACTTCCACTGGCCCCAACCCGCCGTTGTCAATTAAATCCTCGGCATCACCGTTTAACAAACTTTCTAAATTGCTTAACCCCAATGGATTTGCGTTGGCCACAATATGTCTTATGCGGTTGCGTCTTGTTTTACCCATCTTGCTACGTCAATTACTTTTTTTGGATTGAGATCCAGGGTGCTGGAATGATTGGCTGACAGAAGGGCCCCACGTGCAGGCATACAACAACAATAACGTGTTGTTGTTGTTTTTTTTTTTTTTTGAAGTTTTGCTTTTATTCATTCTTTGGCGGCTTTCACATTTTGTTTTCTATATTCACATTGGGTACGTTCAGAAGGCGCAACCGTGGCGCAACAGTTGCGCAACTGTTGTGTTTTATCTTCTGAACGCAACGTTGAGTATTTCTGATCAACACAACATGTTGTGATTTTGGAGACTTTGGGTCGGCTTTCCAATAATGCCGCACGCCCCCAAAAAAATGACTTTTACTGGATGGTAGGGGAGGGGAAGTAGGTTCTGAATTTGTTAAATTTGGGCGCCGGACGTACCTGGTTTTCCCGGAATTTGTTAAAGTTGTTAAATTTTTACCTATTTTTACACACACACACACAACTGACATAGGTACAAGGTAAGTATTTGTACAATTTTGCGAGTTGAAATGGCCGCAAAAGTACTGTAGACCGGGCCATAGATATTACGCTGAAGGGTGTACTACGTAGAAGGACATCACCGTGGCGGTAGCCACGGTTAGGTTGTATATCCGGACTTTGGTGGCGTAGCCCAGGGTTATTTTAAATAAGCGCGGCCGAAGGCCGCCAACGCAGAAAAGTGTTCTGCGCAAAAGCACTGTGTTTTTTCTTTATCTATCGAATTTATATGGAGTTACTAAACTGTAACTATAAATTCCTCGAAAACGAGGTACGTCCGGCGCCTAAATTTTACGGATTCAGAACACCCTTCCCCTCCCCTAACCCCCGGTACAAGTCGTTTTTTTGGGGGCGTGCGGCATTATTGGAAAATTTCCCCGAGACTTTTTTCTATCATAAATTTTTTACGCTCACTTTAGACAACATGTTGAGCTTACTATTTTGACATATGTACAAAAATATAAATAGTGTTTATGAATTTTGGAATGTAATCAAAATGTTTTAAAGCCGCGAAATTATTGGCAATTACGTTGGGGATAATTAAAATAATAATTTGTTTATTTAATGGATCAGCTCGTTCAGAAGGCGCAAATTGTATCACTTTCCGATTACTGATATCTACACAACAGTTGTGCTCCACCGTTGCGCCTTCTGAACGTACCCATTGTGTATTATTTCTTTTCCTTTAGTTCTTCTTTCTTTCAAAAATTTGAATTGAACCAGTGATGCCATATCAAATGTAGTTTGCAAATTATAATAGGCGAGTTCCCGTGGTAGTGATCTAGATCTGGATAAAAATTTTGCATCCAAACGCAACAATTTTGTGATCTTGATATTTATCTGCTTCAATTTCGGATCTGTATAGATGATAATAGCCGTGTTTCACATACGGTGATCCTAACCCAGATAAAAATTTTTGCATGTAAATGCAACAACAAAGATTTCAGCTCGATTAAACCAGATAAATTGCTGGTTCAATTTCTGATCCGCCCTGTTCGATTTGTTTTTTCCGTGCTGATTTGGCAGCACAGTGCTTTTTTGATTTGGCAGAACTGAAAAGTGGCATTTGTGTATGTATACATATATATACATATACCCTGCAGCAAACTTGTTTCACTGCTAAATGATCATTGATCATACTTTGTTGAATATTCATCACTATCGTTTTGCGTTGGTGCAAGCAAGCAAGCTATATTGAAAAACCAAACGAAATACCATCTAGGCGGTTAAAAACCCATGAGCCAGCTTGTATTTCGGTAGGTTTTTTTGACATTTGGCAGCTTTTCTGACAAATTTTTCAATTTGACAACTATAAAACAAATTATATTTAAAATAAAAAATATATGGGAATAAAAATTTCAAATTTGCCTCTTGTAAGCTTCTGCTTTGGCCGTAAGGGGAAAGAAGAAGTCCGGAAGAAAAATTATACTGCGCACTGGCTTCTCCTTATAACATGGAATACATAGCTATCCCGCCATTTGAGTTTCATAATTTATTTCAGTAATTTAAATTCAAATTTCCAAAAAAATAATTTTTGAAATAGTTATTTTCATTTAGTTTGAAGTTTAAAGTCAATCAAATTGTTTTTGAGGGAGTATTTGTCTCTGTTCAACGTACAATAGAATTGTTTTTGCGCTATTATGCCCGAATCGCAATTTGGCGTTCGGTCGGTCGCGCTTCTGACAGGTGAGTAGAAATGTATGGAAATATATGGAGCAAATCGCATTGTGACCTCAAGCGTTTGATCGTAAAATTTTTGTAATATCGTATGTTGATTGCAACCCTGTATAACGCCTGAGTTGAACATTTCTCTACTAAGTCGGGCGTTTGACATTAAGTAAATTAAAATTGTTTTTTTTTTTCGATGAAAAATTATGAAATTTATGAAAAAAATTCAACAAAATATATTAGTGGCAGTGAACGTGTTTACAATCAAACATCTAATATCGAATGTCAGTGTGAAGCGGCTTTGAGGTACGATCAACGCGCGACCGACCTAACGCCAAATTGCGATTCCGGCATTATAACTCTGACGAGTTTTATGACCGAGCTTCTCTCCCAGTTTTATGCCGGCTCCGAACGGAGTCATATAGGCATGAGGAAAGCAAACCATTTATTTGAAAAAATTCAGCAGCCTTTATATATAGGCTTTGTTCAGAAACTCAGTTTGAAGCGCAATCTGCTTTTGTAGTAGAAGCAGAGCGTTCATAAACGTAAATTTTGCATGAAGCGTTGCTCCATCACAATCATCAAAAAAATAATTACTGCCGCTGTTGCGTTTCATGCTGTGTTTCTGAACATAGTCGAAAGCATTCACTGATGCCTCCTCATGATGAATTTCATCAGTGATTCATAAAGGATTCATTTCAGTTTTTTACTGCTGGGTATATGTTGTATATGTTTCTTCTTCTTTTTAGTTCTTTGCAAGTGCAGCCAATTTTCATTATGAGCCGGATTGTTTCAGTAAAAATTTATCTTAACCCAGACCCAGATGTAATAACTGAAATGCCCCTAATAATAGGCGAGTTCCCGTGGCAGTGATCCAGATCCTGATACAAATTTTGCAAGCAAATGCAACAACAATTTGGTGATCCTGGTATTTATATGGATCAAAAAAATCTATTACAATCTATACGGATCCGAAATTGCTACAGATAAACACCAGGATCACAAAATTCTTGTTGCATTTGCATGCAAACTTCTTATCCCGATCTGGATCACTGCCACGGGAACTTGGCAAATCTTTTGTTACACGTAAATTCACCTATTGTAATTGCCCATCTTCACATGCGGGACACTCCAGTATGCTGGACTCGGTATGCGTGATTCAGCATGTGAAAACCGTGACTATCATTTTTCGTATTTCATTTTCATATTTCCTAAATTTGTTCGAAGTAGTAGCAATTGAAAAAGCATGCTGGCAAATGCTCAGCCAAAAAAGCTTTTTCGGTCTTGCGGGATGTGAAAGTATGCCGGTTATCGGATTTTCCCGCATCTGAAGATAGCGGGCAAGGGCAGAAACTCTTTCCTTCGGTTAGTGTTCCTGAAATTTCAATTGCAAAACCAAAACGAGCTCTTACACCAAATTTTGCAAAAAATAATATTAATTCAAAAAAATTGAAAAACTATGTATATAGTTGTAATTTTCAAAAGTAAATAATTAAATTGTAAATAATAATAAAATGCCATTTATAATTTAACTGCTACTATTTTTAATTCAAATGGAATTGTAATGCACTATCTTTTTTTTTTGGATTTAGCTTACTGTAATTAATTTAATTGGGGTCAGAGGGCTTTCACAACCTGGACTAGAGGCACCCAAGTTGATAGCCCGATAAAAAAAAACGCCATAACTTAAGTAGATATTTTCAACATACATACATAAATCCAAATCCACCAAAACAGTTGCAACCATAAAAAAGCTTAAAATCTAGTGCTGGCAACCAGTTAGGGAAGCGAAAAGATTAAAAAGAACTGAAGACTGAAAAAGTACCAGATAGCAGCGCAGCCAGCATGGGAGGTGTAATGTCGACGTCCAAACACGGAGACACGAAGTTGAGCAACCCGCTGCTTTTGATCGTTTGTGGGTGAGAAGGCGACGAGGAAAGGAGGGGGGCACCAAGTCGTCGGTGCTCGGACAACACGCTTTGTGCAGCAATTCTTATCGCCAGTGACCAATCAGAGCGTTCGAAGAATGCCAGAACAAAACATAATGAACAAAAGTTGGCCAGCGACGAGTTGATGTGTTTGGACAAATGGAAGACAGAACAGCGGCACAAAAGAGAATCGTTGGATAATTTCGCAGCAGAGTTGCTGTGTTTGGACACGGACAATATCAATGTGAAAAAATGGTTTGCAATTGATGAAAGTGTGACCTTCGCATTTAACTTTCGGGCAAATTTATAATTGACCCTTGGGTGTACGAAGTTTACATGAAGATATCCGAAAAAAGTGAAAATTCCTTTCCATCATAAACTTCTCCTTCGCAATCACGCTTTAATATTTTACGCATTCGCTAAAGAAAAGATGGAATAAATGTAATGTAAAAAAGAGGAGTGAAAAAAGTGTATATAAGAAGTAAATATGTAAATGGGATGTATCAGAATAAAAGAATGTGAATGAAAAAGAGAACAGAGAAGGAACGTGTGCAATTAGTGTGTGTGCGTATGTGTATACATATATACATAAATTTGTACGAACTTTATAAAGAGTAGAAAAGGGAAGCACGATAAAAGACAAGCAAATTGCAGAGTCGGAGGTGGGTGTAAAATCCCTACTCTTCTCTAGTAGACATTTGTGCAAAGCTTTTTCTTGTTAGTGGAGGGGATGACCATACGCGCAGGGTTGATATCGTATATAGAGGATATTTCATTTTTTCTCCATTGAAAATTTGGAGACGTCGGCAAGCAGCAGTTTCTTTTGTTCAAGGATCTTAATTTAGTCGTATCATGTAAAAAATCAATTGGAAATTGTTGTTATAATCCGGTAAGTTGTTAACATTCTTATTAGAGATGTATGTATTTATTATTAATATTAAAAAAAAAATGGAAAATCCATAGAAATGTTGTGAGATGTAGCCACACTTACCAAAAATAAAATTCTAAAGCCGGTAGTTTGTAAGCGGTCATCAGCAGCTAATGCCCAAGTCTATTGTGAAATAATTTTTTGAAACTTGTTGTAATTTGTTAGTTTCAAAATTGGACCTCAACATACATATGTATTACCTCGTTTTTTTTAATATTTAGTAAAAATTCCTTCCCTATCTCGCTACTTTTAATTAAAATACACTTAATTAAATATATAAGTAATATATCTGTTATATGTACATATATAAATAATTCCATTTATATACATTTTGCACAAACTTGGCAAAAAAGAACATTTTAGAGAATCTGCTTCTAAAAGCAAACTGGTCGTCTAAAAAAAAATATATATCACCGAAATAAGAGCAAAAAGGAGCACGCCCCCTTTTTTCTAGCTGACTGGACGGGAACTTTTATTTGTTTCCTTGATTTTTGAGAAATAATAGATGCCACTCAGTAAACAATTTTAAAAATTGAATAACCTATTAAAAACAAGGTTCATAAAGAAAAGTGTAAAGAATAAGTACAATGCTTGCATCATTATCTCACATTCGTTAACACCGACGTATCTGTATAAATTTATATGGCGAATTTCGCAACTGTAACAGCAAATAACTCATAACTAGGAATCTTATGGCTTTGGTATACGGATTAGGGACCACTTCAAAGCCATTTTTTCCAGACCCTTCTACATATTCTAAAGTTTCCCCAAAGTTTATTCCGTTATTATATTTATTTAATTTATACTAACATGTGAGTTGACAATTTTTCTCTAGCAAGATATAATTTTTTGGAGTTATGACAGGTATATCCCCTATTTTATTTCCGTACAGCAGTTGGTTCTTCATTGTTGGAGTTAAGTTACAAAATGTGAAAGATATCTACGAAAATTATAAGCGGAAATCTCGTAAAGTATTTATGTTGGATCTGCGATAAGCGCTAAGCTCACCACACATAAAAGCGAAGAAATCACATATCTTAGGTCATACCTCAGTAACTGCAGCACACATACATATATGTCGATGAAATTTGGTATATCTGACTTGCTAAAGAAAGTGTTTAATTTCCTTTTCATTTCATTTATTAATTGTTTGGATGAAAAATTGCCAAAATATATTTTTACTAAACCCAGCACGCATATTTATATATGTAGATTATGACAAAATAACTGTGCCGAAAATAAAAGAAGTCGCATATTAAACACTCCCACTTTCTCACTCCCATCACCACGGAGTATTGTAATTAAAGCATTCAGCTGAGTATCTAATGTTCAGTTCGACTCGAACTTAAGCTTTTATATACGTGTCTTCTTGCTTAGCTCTATAATAAAAGTACTCTATGTTCAAAAATAACGCTAATGTATGTATGCATATTCTGTCACGTTCTGCCTCTTTGAAAAATTTATGTTGGGTGAAATTGTGATAAAAGTGTCATATTAAACTGACGTAAAATTTGCATACGACGTCTCTGACTCTCGCATGCCTGCTAAAACCTACTCATCCACCTCCTCTGAATTTGTGGAAGCCTAAACTATATGAGCTCTTAGCAGACAAGGTTGGAGATAATTTTAATCGAAGTAAAACCATCCAGTTAGAATAAGTTAAATAAAACCAAGAAATAAACCTAAATAGCAAATTTTAGGTGGCGATAATAGGACAGTAAGGGCTTGCCTTCCATTTAAGAAAACTATTAGGTCAATTCGATAGGAACCATTTGCTCATATTTTTCGCCATAACTTTGGCTTTAAAAGTGTTGGGCGAAATAAAACTATAATAAAAATGCCCCTGCATATCTCAAAACATTAAATCAATTACTCAGACCCATAATAGCTTAAATGGTTCATTTTTTTTTTTTCTAGATTACCCTTTCTATATAATTTAATTGTCTTTCGTTCTTTTTGCGGCGTACGTTTCGCATACAACACCATTCTCTATCCAATTTTCCATTTTATATAAAAGCAGATATGTATTAATTTTATTTATATTTTACACCGTGTGTGAAACTGTAGAAACTTACGTGGTTGCGAGGTGAATAAAATTTCACTATCTCTGGGCTAGGTAAAATTTGATAAAAAGGAAGAAGAAGATTCGACCGGCAAATTAATTAAAAAAGTGGATAACCAATACAAAGTTAAAAAGCGCATAAATGCAAGAAACTTTATCTGGCGGCACATGTTTCTTCTTAAAGCAGGCACTGGAACGACCGATTTACGAAGTACTGTCGAAACTCGTACTTTTCAGGCTATGCTACTCTGTTTTCCATATCGTAGGGTGTTTTAAATCTTCAGTCGGGGAATTTGGAAAAAAAAACTGGCAACGCTAAATATTTACCCCTTCGATATCATGTGCTACCCAGGGCCCCGGAGCAAAGGACCGAAGAGCTACGGAGCTAAGGCGTTTCGCTGGAGCGGAGCAGGAGCTCAAACTATTGGCAGGAGTAGGGCTTTAAACAGAATCAACCGCCCGACTTGTTTTCGCGTGGTGCGGCGATGACATTTGTTTGCTAATATCGACCAGTAAAACAGAATCATGGCGAAATTGCATTACGAAATTCGTCCAACGCTGATTCTGTTTAAGCTATTGAGTGGGAGCTAAAAATCACTAGCTATTTAGCTCTTTATATATCTATATGGCCTATTCCATCGTAAGTGGTTGGGCAGTTTTACACGAAATTTTATACATGGCAAAATATTTCTATAAAATCAACTAACGAATTCTGATTTTGTCAGAGCGGCCTGCAAATATAGTATTCAATTAATGTTACCAACCTTAAAAAGAAACCCTGCAATAATATAATATGTATGAAAAAATATGAGTTAAAAATTGTAACGTGTGGGACAAAATATGTAAGCTTTCTTTAAGTCAAAAAATGTATTACTATAACTCATTTTATTCACATACTTTCATCTCAAATGACATATGAGCATTATAGTAATACAAACAACAAATTTACTTTATTTTTATTGTTATAATCCAAACTTTACTGTAACGGGTGGGACCTGTGCGAATTCCAAGTACCAAGTACTCCAGATTCTTGGTTAAGGATGCTAGAGGTTCAGAATAAGAGTTGATACATTAATTCGCTTCATCAACTGTCAATTTGGCTTGATTACAAACCTTTTATCCAAATATTTCTTAATTATATAGAAAATGGGATTTGGGTTTTTTTGGGAGGTGGACCCGAGTCAGACCAAACAAAAAAATCGGAGTGACAGCGGAGCTCGCCGAAAAAATTTTGCTCCGAGGCCCTGGTGTGAACACTATACAGCCGAATGGATGAGAATGAAGGAATGCAATAGATAGGTTGGAGATGTAGATACAAGAAATTAGAGAAGCGCTATATTTCAATTAGTGGAGAAAATCGGCAAGTGTCTCTGACAAAGAAATGCACCATATTTCATAACCCGAAATTAATTATCCAAAGATCTCCCTACTGTAGTTTTCGGTCGCTAAATTATTTTAATCGATTTTTATTGCTGCTCCGAATTTTACACCATTTTGCCTTCCTAGTTGAAAGCGGGTGTGGGAGAAATCATACATATGTGAGTTTAATGCATATTCTTTCGTAAATCTGTTACGAACTTAAATCAGCTGAACTGGCAACTCTGATTCGAAATATATGTTTATATAAAAGCGTGGCCATCTGTATTAATTTAAATATAATTTGATAAAAAAATTTGGGAAAATTTTTCAACCGTCTACTACGCGTTGGAAAAAAAGAGTTATTGGGCGGTGTAGAGGAGATCCTCCTGATTCTAAATGTAAAAGTCCTGGCTTCCGGAGATGTATAGTTTTTAAGTAATTTGTAGTTGAAGTTGCAAAAAAAGTCATATTTTTCATCACTTTTCTCTGCGAAACAATGAAATAGAAACACCGGTGTTGCCACACGCAGCCGTCGTCACAGTGGTAAACGAGTTGGGACGTATTGAATTTTTCTGCGTTGGCGGCCTTCGGCCGCGCTTATAAAAAATAACCCTGGGCTACGCCATCCGTCCGGACGTGTGCCCTAACCGTGGCTACCGCCACGGTGATGTCCTTCTGCGTAGGCGGACTTCACCTTTATTTACTCATTTCATTGGCTCCGAATCGCGCACTGTGCATGCGACCTTATCATGTGACTTACCTTTTGCGCAACCGCTACGTCTAGAAACTCCCATTAAGAACATTTTTTTCACGGGTTTCTTGAAATCTTGAAAAAAAGCTCGTAATCCAGGTGGCAACACCAATCTCCTTACTCTTTAATTTTACTCAGATCTTCCAATTCCTCTTTATTCTCTCATACTTCAATTCTTTCTTTCCTTCGTTTCTTTCATAGGTTTGTTCGTGAGTAGGTATAGAAGATCAGTGCAATTTTCTTCTATGGTAGATTTTTTAATTATCTGGTTTGTTCTGATGGTATTCTTTTCAATTTTTAAATACTTAAAACGAGTGTATTTAAAAGCGATTCTTGGAATATCTTCATCTAAACTCGCTCGTTCCAAGTTAAAACTAAAATCCTGGATTTTCTATAAAGTATACTAAAAGCAACAACAAAAAAACAAGTCTACATAAGCCTTTGTAGTGTGTGGAGAGAAAAAAGAATGAAAGCAGGAAAGAAAAAAATGATTCTTGAAAAGATGGAGTGTGTATAGAGAAAGGGATGAAAATGCTCCAAGTGCTTCTAAAAAATCCTGTGGAATATACAGAAAAAAGTGGTTATAATGAATAAAAAAGTTAAACAGCTGTACAAGTAGCAGATATTGAAAATCGTGTGTCGAGATAATACCACAAACGCTAGTGTAGGATATTTTATAAAAATTTTCTTATTTGAATTTAAATGAAATGTGATTTTGTAAAATACTTTTTAATATATAAATTTCCATTTCATTTTTTCCTTGAGGTAATTTCATTATAGTTGGATTTTTCTGCCTTCTTATAGCCGGTGCAATCGCACCCTCATCAATTAGCTAAATATACATGTGTACATATGGTTGTACCATACGAAAACTAGCACTTGAAAAATTTCGTACGAAGAAACTCTTTGTAGGAAATTTTCAAAGTGCTAGTTTTCGTATGTTTCGACGATATGTAGGTACATAATAAGTAGATATGTATTTATGTATATCGAAAATCCATACGGCTCATCTCCGGGAATATAAGTTATAACAAAAGTTTCTAACTTAGGCAGCTGTAAGTTCTGATTCCAAGCTTTCATGGGTCATTAATCTTTTTTGTTTGATTTTCCGACAGGGTAGGAAATGATGTATTTTCAAGTGTCCTTCAGACATCGGTGTACCTACTGCTTAAGGCTAAAGCCGCTGGCTGTAGTACATGGGCTGGTGGTTTTTCTTATTAATTATTTATAAAAAAAACATCTGCTCTGTGGGATTTTTCTTGATCTAACAGAGCGGACTGCTTCAGGTGGTATGTAAAGTTCAAAAGTTCGATTAATACTTTTCGATATTGCAAACTTATGGAGCTAAAAGTGGCAGGAAATTTCTTGGGACGTTTTTGTATCTTTAATAACGCAACAAATTTTCTCGAACTAGACAGATCTTTTCGCTGTCTTATGATATACATATATATATATGTTTCCCATCTCGCTTTTGCTTTGACTATAGTACAGGCGCGATACACCACTGCTCTTACTCCATTGGTGGTCAATCTTTGTTTGCTGGAATAATTAATAATTAATTGTCATTGCAACTTGAAAGAAAAATGTTCGACCTATGGGTATTCGTTTGTTTTATCCTCTTAAAGAGAAAGTAGAAGTGTGAACGACCCATGACTTGTCCTTATTGGAAACACTAAAGCACTACATATCAATTTTAAACAGCTTGTAATGTGTATAGTTGATTTTTTGTAAAATGTTTACTTTATTCCTTGCAACGCCTTTTTTTAATTACAGGAAGATGGATTTGCCACTCGAATTCCGCATTTGCTTTTCAAGGTAAGATACTAAATTACATACATATGTACATATGTGAATAATATAATGGATATATGTATAATACATTTATGTAATATGCCTATGTACATACAGTTTGTCAATTAATTCTTTGCAAAATGAAAACAGTTCGGAAATTTGTTTTCATACTGGTATTTGGTCAACTAAACTTAACTTTTAAATTTTTTTTAAATGCTAATATTAAATTAAATATGTTTACAACATTTAGGACCAAAAAAGTCCAAAACTTAAGGCATAGAAACAACACAAAAAACAAAAGTTCAAAAAATTATAAAACACATTGTCAATTAATTCTTTGCAATTTTTTCATATGTGACAGAAACTGAATAGAGCCGACCTGATCGTTGAAATTTTGATATGACGGCCACTAGCCTCAACCACACATTGTAGACGAAGGGTCATGGAATGAATCAGGTCCATCAGCGCATAAATTTCGCGTATTTTATGCCATTCTTCCTGAATGGCATTAATTACAGCATTTTTCGCTAGTAAACCTTCATGTTCTGTCTTGTTATTTCAAAAAAAGCCAAAAATATTTGATTGGGTTTAAGCTAGGACTTTGGGCAGGTGTATCCATTGATTTGGTGCAATTATGCAGTACCCAAGTCCTGCACAGCAACGATTTTTTAGGATGTTTCTTCAGGTACAGCTTTTACTTGAATTTATTGGCGTTTTTTGGTTAAAAAAATGCAAATTTTTATTGCGATTCTCGACTAATCGTGTCAAGCTAAAACTCCTTCTTCATCAGGTCATTAAAAATCCGCAGTCCGCCAACACCCTTGAGGATAAACGACTCCACATTATTTCAGACAATTTTCGAAAAATCTGATTTGGTCTAATATTCTTCTGTAGCAGAGCTGTGTTGGTCGTTCGCGAAATTTTTCTGTGTCCATCGCGATGCATCGTGTGTATAGAGATCTATTTTTATTTCATTGCGGAAAAGAATATCAACACAGCTCTGCTACAGAAGAATATTAGACCAAATCTGATGTTTTGAAAATTGTCTGAAATAATGTGGAGTCGTTTATCCTCAAGGGTGTTGGCGGACTGCGGATTTTTAATGACCTGATGAAGAAGGAGTTTTAGCTTGACACGATTAGTCGAGAATCGCAATAAAAATTTGCATTTTTTAACCAAAAACGCCAATAAATTAAAGTAAAAGCTGTACCTGAAGAAACATCCTAAAAAATCGTTGCTGTGCAGGACTTGGGTACTGCATAATTGCACCAAATCAATGGATACACCTGCCCAAAGTCCTAGCTTAAACCCAATCAAATATTTTTGGCTTTTTTTGAAATAACAAGACAGAACATGAAGGTTTACTAGCGAAAAATGCTGTAATTAATGCCATTCAGGAAGAATGGCATAAAATACGCGAAATTTATGCGCTGATGGACCTGATTCATTCCATGACCCTTCGTCTACAATGTGTGGTTGAGGCTAGTGGCCTCAAAATTTCAACGATCAGGTCAGCTTTTTTTCAGTTTCTGTCACATATGAAAAAATTGCAAAGAATTAACTGACAATGTGTTTTATAATTTTTTGAACTTTTGTTTTTTGTGTTGTTTCTATGCCTTAAGTTTTGGACTTTTTTGGTCCTAAATGTTGTAAACATATTTAATTTAATATTAGCATTTAAAAAAAATTTAAAAGTTAAGTTTAGTTGACCAAATACCGGTATGAAAACAAATTTCCGAACTGTTTTCATTTTGCAAAGAATTAACTGACAAACTGTATGTACATACATATATGTACAAATAAGTAAATCCCCATTTTTTTGTTAAATTTTTACAGCAATCGTTGTTCCATGAAAGGATACCATTAATTTGGAACTTCTTTTGGCAGCGCATTTTTTCAAATGCGCATAGAATCCAAAAAGAAAATCCAGAAGGCAAAGGAAAGGATTAAAATCCTTTCCAATCACAAAAGCAATTTGAAATAATCAACGAATCAAGTTATTTTGTAATAAAATCTTTACATATTTGAAAAAAAAAAAAAAAACAACGCCCTAATGATCAAAATTTAAACAAGACAAAAAGAAAACAAGACGAAATCGATCGAAAATAACCTAAAACAAACGCCTATGATGATATCCCATCGTTTCGAAATAGAAGAAGAAAATACTTGCTTGCAAACAATAAAAAACATAAAGAAAAATAAACGTGCATATAAAGGTATTTATTCACTTTCCAACAGAGTGGCTGCTGCCGACCAAGACGACGAAAGAGAAAACACTTATATATACTTATACATTTTAATAAATGCCCAAACAACAGTATATAGTCAATAAGAAAGGCGAACGCAATCATTATTATCCGTATCAGCCGAAGCAGCTGCAGCAAGAGCAGCAACCGACAGGAGTTGTAAAAACTCAAAATCAACATTGTAAATCATTAATTACACAACAACAACAGCAACAACAAAAGTACATTAAGCGAAATAGTAAAGCAGCAGCAACAGCAGCCAAAACGGTGACGTTAACGGCGAAGTTGAAGCAGTCCGAAAGGATTTGTGGTGCCGCAAGACGTGGCATCAATCTAAATAAGTTTACGCCGAAGATGGCAAATACGCTTTCCGTCATGACGAACGTATTGCGTAATGTTGTCAGTAAGCAGCGTATACGCTACAAAGAGAATGGATATAATTTAGATTTAGCCTGTAAGTGTTTAAAAAAAAATATTATACTAGTTATATTTGAAGTTATTTTAGGCTAACAAAAGCTTAATTTTACACCTAATGATTAACCTGATTTATAGTATATGCTATATAGACGGTTTGTCTTATTTATAAATAAATAAATAAACCATTAAAACTACAACGGTAACAACCATACAACGACATAGTAATTAAGGACAGCAAAATAAGTAATAGAAGAATATGAGAGGGCATATGTATAAAAATGATATACTGTTGTGACGTTAGTGTTATACAGTGAAACCTCCCTTGGACGGACACTCACCGTCAGGCAAATTTTGTCCGCCCAAGAGAGGTGTCCGCCTAAGGGAGTGGGTTGCTATTTTCGAAATTTTTTGAATTTTAAAGGATTTAATTATTCATATATCACTGAAAAAAACAAGGATTCTTATGTCTTCAAAATTTCACTTAAATACATAAAAACATATACATATTTATGTATGTATCTACATATGTATACATATACATAAAGTATTAACATACATATTACATATCAATTAGTAAGTTGCTGAGAACTAGAAATGTTGGGATATCTTTGAAATTATTTAAAAAATTGTGAAATTGTCGACTGACGAGGGGTTTTTTGCTTATTTAAAATAAAATAGTTTTGCAAATGGCTTTCAAATTTCTGCAACAATTCAAATGCAATAAGGTCTTCCGTGCAAAATCTTTTCAAATTTGAAACTACAGACAAAGCCATTTCGTTCGAGGAGATTACATTACCTACTTTCAGCGGTAATACTTTCAGTATCGGTACTATCATCTTTAATGGTTTCGACGTTTTCGTCAGTTAGAACATCTAACTGGAAATCCGTGAATGTTGTTATATGAATCGTCCATTTTCAAAACCGGCCATCTCCAAAATTTTAATTTTTTAAGCTAGGTATCAGATCCAATTCTAAAACATCACCTGTATTTAATATTAAAACAATTTCTTAACCAAAACCTGCAATATTCAAGTCAAATTACTCTATAATAATAATAAACACAAATCGTTTTAGCCATTGGTTTCTTAAGAGCAGTTTTTTGCATTTTTCTCACAAACGACTTGAGTGGAGATGGCCGGTTTTGAAAATAGACGATTCATATCTATTCCAATAAAGTCATGCGGGCATTTATTTTAGCTGGTGATCCCCCTTTCATCGTAGCGCTTTTTACCTAACGAACATTCCACGAACCTTTTTTATATTGCTATACATACTTATATTTTGTCCACATAAGAGGAGTTCGTGTCCGCCTAACAGAGGTTTTTATGTGATTCGTTATGAAAAAAAAATCAAAGTGCCCGTTGGCGAGAGGTTCGTGTCCGCTTAATAGAAGTTTTTAGTTCAATTCAATAGTAAATAACTGTCCGCGTCCGGCCAAGAGAGTGTCCGCCTAAGAGAGGGAAATTTGTTCTAAAAATTGAACCTAAACCTTGGTGCATGAAAAAATGTCCGCTCAAGGGAGGTGTCCGCCTATGAGAGGTGTACGTTAGGAGAGGTTTCTCTGTACTTTCATACTGTTAGCGGTTGTACTGGTCTACTCTTAAACTGTTGTACTCTTAAACTTCTATACTTTAAACTGTTATACTCTTAACTTTTATACTGTTATACTCTTAACTGGGATACTCTTAACTGTTATACTCTTAAACTGTTATACTCTTAAACAGTTATACTCTTATACTCTTAACTATTATACTTTTAACTCCTATTCTCTTAAACTGTTATACTCCTAAACTGTTATACTCTTAAACTGTTATACTCTTAAACTGTTGTACTCTTAAACTTCTATACTTTAAACTGTTATACTCTTAACTTTTATACTGTTATACTCCTAACTGGGATACTCTTAACTGTTATACTCTTAAACTGTTATACTCTTAAACAGTTATACTCTTATACTCTTAACTATTATACTTTTAACTTTATTCTCTTAAACTGTTATACTATTAAACTGTTATACTCTTAACTGTTATACTTTTCAACTGTTATACTTTTCCACTGTTATGCTATTCAACTGTTATACTCTTAAATAGTTATACTCTTATACTCATAACTCTTATACCCTTAAACTGTTATACTTTTAACTCTTATACTCTTAACTGGTATACTCTTAACTGTAATACTCTTAAACTGTTATACTCTTAAACAGATATACTCTTAAACAGTTCTACTCTCAACTCTAGTAGTTTTAACTCTTATAGATACTCTTAAACTGTTATACTCTTAACTGTTATATTCTTAAACTGTTATACTCTTAACTGTTATACTCTTAAACTGTTATACTTTTCAACTGTTATACTTTTCAATTATTATGCTTTTCAACTGTTATACTCTTAAACTGTTATACTCTTTTAAACTGTTAACCATTAAACTGTTAAGTTTGTATACTGTTACACCGTTATAATACCGTTACAACTTCTCACTCTGTTAATAGCGAAAAGTTCCATTCAGCGTGACTCCCTTAATTTGGACATACAAGTTGTTTAAAACAAGGATAATGCTCAACAAACTATCGTTAACGTTATAAACGAAATAAAAACAAATACATACCAAATTGAAATCCCTGATATTGAAATGAAAATTAACTTTGAAACGAAAATTTACTTTGAAACGAACGCTCTTCCGGTTTCGAAAATGAGTTGAGAGTGCTTAGTAGTAGCGTAGCTCGACAGTGCTCTCAATAAATTTGAGCGCTCAACGTTTCAGCCTTAACATTTGAGTTTCCTTGACGACTTAACATTTTCGTTATCATTAAAATTAACGTTGCGACACATCCTTGGTTTAAACTTACATATATATGTATGTACAGAGAAACCTCTCCTAACGGACACCTCTCATAGGCGGACACCTCCCTTTAGCGGACATTTTTTCATGCACCAAGGTTTAGGTTCAATTTTTAGAACAAATTGCCCTCTCTTAGGCGGACACTCTCTTGGCCGGACGCGGACAGTTATTTACTATTGAATTGAACTAAAAACTTCTATTAAGCGGACACGAACCTCTCGTCAACGGACACTTTGATTCTTTTTTCATAACGAATCACATAAAAACCTCTGTTAGGCGGACACGAACTCCTTTTATGCGGACAAAATATAAGTATGTATAGCAATATAAAAAAAGTTCGCGGAATGTTCGTTAGGTAAAAAGCGCTACGATGAGAGGAGAATAACCAACTAAAATAAATGTCCGCATGACTTTATTGGAGTAGATATAAATACATTCACTGATTTCCGGTTAAATGTTCTAACTGACGAAAACGTCGAAACCATTGAAGATGATAATACTGATACTAAAAGTATTAGCGCTGAAAGTAGGTAATACAATCTCCTCGAACGAAATGTCTTTGACTGCAGTTTGCAGTTTGACTGCAGTTTGAATATTTGAAAAGATTTTGCACGGAAGACCTTATTGCATTTGAATTGTTGCAGAAATTTGAAAGCCATCTGCAAAACAATTTTATTTTAAATAAGCAAAAAACCCCTCGTCAATCGACAGTTTCGCAATTTTTAAAATAATTTCAAAGATATCCCAACATTTCTAGTTCACAGCAACTTACTAATTAAAATGTAATATGTAATAAATAATATGTTAATACTTGATGTATATACATACATACATACATATGTATATGTATTTATGTGAAATTTTGAATACATAAGAATCCTTGTTTTTTCAGTGAAATATGAATAAATAAATCCTTTAACCCTTTCGCGCCGGAGTTTTTTTTCGGTTCCCAGACTACTTTTTCGGCATAACTTTTCAAAACGTTACAGTAATGCTTAAAATAATGTGTTCTGCATACTTTAAAAATCCCTATGTCCTTTTTTATCCTGGGACATATTGTCCCAATAAGGTTTTATATGTCCCAATATGATGCATGAACACAAAATGTTGAAAAGGACATTAATTTTTAGTTTGCAAATTTATTTAGAAAACGGTTTTTGTTTTATTTTTTGCCGATAATTTGCTGATTTATGATAGGGATAAAAGCAGTTAATATGTAAAAACTAAGCATTTACAATGAAAAGCATCAGAAGTTCGAAAAATCTCTTTTTCCACCACCTCTTGGATTTTCGGTTGATATCATTTACGGCTGATCTTTGATCGGCCATGTCTACACCGCCCTTTATAGGGTTGTAGTCCAAAATAGCCAAAAAAAAGTTTATTTTTGCCATGCTTTTGTTTTCTGTCTAAATAACTTGTTTGTGACAGTTGAAAACTACAAGGAACTTCCATTCCAGCTTATTTGGAATTGGCTTTGTCTACGTACTTGTCGGAACTCGAAATCCGGTGTTTCCTTTCGAATCCGCATATATGTTCCAACGGCCAGAAAAGAAGTGTGTTTCGTTACCGATATGGAAGTGAAAATCGTTCGAATGCAATAACTACTTCCTTATCAGGGGTAGTACTAGCTAATTTGGTAATAAACCTTTCTCCAAGTATGCCAGAAAGACTTTGAGTTAGGGCCCTATTAGTTTTCTTCCCTCTATTGAGTTTTTATTCGCTGATTTGTGCATTGTGCAATGAAAATTCGCACAATTTTTGCAAAAAACTTTCTAAAAACATTGAACTCGGAAGAACTCCGGGGTAAAGTTATCAGAAATTGGGGTTCTTTTTCGAAAAGAATTTGAAATTTAGGTTAAAAATTTACGTCTTCCATAAGGTTGTTCCAGGTAGCAATGGGGTCTGTTTCATTTGCGTCATCTTCAAATGGCTCATCTTCCTCTTCCGAATTTTCGCATACTTCGTCTTCTTCTTCTTCGACGGATTCAGAAAAACATCGCTGTCACCTTCACCAGGTTCTCTTATATTTTCCTCTTCAGATGAAGCTGCTTCCAGAAGTAAAAAAATCTTCATTATAGGAACTTTCGTGCTGGCTATATATTCTTCAACATATGTTAAAAACAGTATTGGGACAAATAAATCCCATATAAAATACATATTGGGACAATATATCCCAAGACTTGAAAAATTATATCAAACTCGCCTTTTTTGGTATTTTTTATAGTGTTTTAGGTAGAATGTAGGCAGAAATTGGCAAAATCTATATACTATACAACGTGGCTAACGGCAAAACCATATTTTTGACAGCTTTTGTCCTGCAAAATCGGCGAAATTTCCTAACATCTGCTAGAATACTTGCCAATTGCTGCCAAATGGCAAATGATAAATACGCGATGGGGTTATCATAAACAAAACCCAAATCTTTCATTGTGACACTTCAGATAGAGGTTTTTATTAATAAAACAAAAAGATATGTGATTTTGAATGCAGCTGGGATATATTGTCCCAGTAGGCGCGAAAGGGTTAAAATCCAAAAAATTTCTAAAATAGCAACCCACTCCCTTAAGCGGACACCTCTCTTGGGCGGACAGAATTTGCCCGACGGTGAGTGTCCGCCCAAGAGAGGTTTCACTGTATATATGTACCAGCTAAATAAACTAAAGGTTCATATCTTTTAATGTACATTTTTCTATTATCTCACCTAGACATATGCGACAATATAATAGCGATGGGTTACCCGGCGGACAATATAGAGAGTATATTTCGTAATCGTTTAGAAGATGTCTATAAATTTCTGCAAGAAATTCACCAGAACCATTATAAAATTTATAATCTCTGCCTTGAGCGTAGTTATGATAGCAATAAATTTCATGGAGTAAGTGCCTTAATTTATTTTTTACTAAAAAAATATTTATAAAATGCTAATAATATATATTTTTTTTTTAATTCAAAATGCAGAGAGTTGCTGTTTATCCATTTGAGGATCATAACCCACCAACAATAGAATTAATACAAAGATTTTGTATGGATGTTGATGCGTGGCTGAAAGCAGATAGCCAAAATGTAGCTGCCGTACACTGCAAAGCAGGCAAAGGCAGAACTGGTATGTCTTACCTACTTACATACCTCTCTTTTTAATAAATGCTGCTGCAAGCGATAAATATTAAATGCATCTTATCTTATGTAACTATTACTTTATTTAGGTACAATGATTTGTTGTTATCTGCTATATAGTGGACAACAAAAAACAGCCGAAGATGCTTTAGAATGTTACGCGGAAAAACGCACAAAGGATCGTAAAGGAGTAACGATTCCATCGCAAAGGCGGTATGTTCAGTATTTTGGTAAATTAATACGCTCTGGCATACCATATGAAAAACGTATACTGCAAGTAAGTGAACTAACTGTCTGATTTGTCTGACTATTATATTACTGTGGCCGCTGTGGTGCAGTGGGTAGAGTGCTCGCCTGCTATGCCAGAGGTCTCGGGTTCAAACCACGGTCCGAGCCAAACACCAAAACAATTTTTCTAATTAGTAAAAATCCAATTATTGGGTTTTTTAAGAGCAGCGGTCACCTCTCGGCAGTGGGCGGCATACCCTCCGAGAGTATTTCTGCCATGAAAAAGCTTCTCACATAAAATGCATTCGCCGTTCGGAGCCGGCATAAAACAGTAGGTCCACCCAATTAGTAGGAAAAACAAAAAGGAGCGCACCTCGAATTGGGAGAGAAGCTCGGCCATAAAACTCGTCAGAGTTATAATAGCGCCATTGTATTATATTATATTATTATATTACTGTATGCGAATTGGAATTTTACAATGCTCGTATTCGATCTGTTAATTAAAATTTTTTCTATCTTTTCTTGACAGTTTTGTGAGATTCGTTTTGCTGAGGCTAATTTGCTGCATAGTCATGGCATAGTGCATTGCTCAATATCTGTGCTGGAAGATCATGGATGTACGGTTAAAGTGATGGTATGTGTGTAACAGAAATGAATTATTAGTTATTAACTCATTAGTGGTTGCCATGCCAATTATATATTTTATATTTATTGTAGGTTTGCTTTGACCACTAATGGGTTAAATTGTAGAACAACAGTATTATTATTAAAAATTGTGAATCGTAAAAATATACCTATTCTTTCCTTTTAGACTTTGCTCGGGTTGCCTATGGACTTTCGAAAAAGTTATACCTTGGATCTTAAAAATCATTCGCTTTGCGTTGCTGGTGATATCAAAGTGGAATTGACGCATAAGAAGAAATTATTCCATTTTTGGTTTAACACATATTTTGTGCGAGATGATGCCGGTATGTTTGTGCTGATAGTGCTTTGAACAACTTTCCAAAATCATTTAGTTGCTTTACATTTCCTTTTTTTGCTTTTTTCTCTGTTACTTTGCAGTTGTTGAAGATGTAGGCGATGAGGCAAAACTTGTGTACACACTTAACAAATGTGAAATCGATGATGCTCACAAAGACAAGGAGCACAAATGTTTTTCCGAAGATTTTAAGGTGAGTTAGAATTTTAATGTTGCGTGCAATATATAAATGCACATATGTGTGTGTGTACGTATGACTTAACTTAAAGTAGGGAGGCTAGAACTGTAAACTCTATGAAGCTATCTCGATACCAGGTCCACATTATGTAGTCTGAGAGTACTGCGATAGCCACTCTTATATATTATTTCTGAATAGTTGAAGGTAATCGGACAGACGCAGTTGATGTACTGCGCTGGTGACAGTGCGCATTCTCTGTTAACTCTATCTCAAAGCTTTCTTCTAGATTCTGTGACCTATCTGTCCTCTATTAAATATCATCGGGCATGCCACTAAACACATCTTCATATGTATGTATGTCGCTTCAACCGAACTCTTTTAATATTCCTCTATATGTGGTCCAACGTGTCAAACAACACGTTAGTTGAGATTTCTCCTAAAACCACAATTTCTTTTACTGGCGCAAAAGCCTCCTAACCTAATAAAATTTATATGATACGATAAGATTTTGCTTAGGCAAGCCTATATCGGGCGAATTTTTGTTCCCTTCAGTAGTTGCTTTCATTTAGATTAGATTAAACTCTGATTTAATAATTCTTTCTTTATTCTTATATTTTTAATATTTCTTCTTCTTAATCATATTTCTTCTTATTCGTATTTCCGCAGGTTCAACTTGTTTTCTATGCCGAAAATTCAATGCGTCCCGGCCTGCAGGCGAACGTTAGCAGCGTCGTCAGCCAGATAAGTAACAATCATCATCATAGAAAGTCACAAAACGCACGCCTATCGCATCAAGGCAGCAGCAGCGGCGGCGGCGACAGTAGCAGCAGCAGTAATTGCCAATTGCCACAGAATAGCAGCAGTGGCAGTGATTTGAATTATATATGTGATCAAAAGTCTTCCTCATCCGTATCGGCATCGGTTAGCAGTTTTTGTGGACCGCTGGGCGGTGGCGGTGTTGGTTGTGGAGGCGTTGCTGGCGGTGGCCGCGGTAGTGGTGGTGGTGGTGGTGGTAGCGGCGAAAGCATTGGTGGCGCGAGTATGAGTGAGGCAATCAATGCGGATTTTTTGTGCATCGATCGAAATCATGATGGCACACCACAATTCATGCAACACCAACAACAAAAACAACAGAATAATAAATGGATTGCTGTAACAAATGTGCAACAGCAACAACAACAATCGGCGGCGGCGGCAAAAAATAGCAACTTTGGCTGTGATGGTTATGATTATGACGGTGGGAATACGCCATATAGACGAATAAATAATGCGACGGGCAATTCGGCATACGCATCAAATACACGATTACAACAGGAGCAGCAACAGCAACAACAACAACAGCAACAGCAATTTTATCAATATCAACAGCAACCACCACATACATATGTTAATTTAAAGGATATTGTGGCTGAAACAGCTGATCAGCGACAACATTTACAACATTTAATACAAAAGCAGCAACAACAACAACAGCTTAATAAATCCATAGCAAATGTAACGCCAACAACAATAGCGCCCAATTCACACATGTTGAAAGCAGCGGCAATGCAGCAACAACAACAAAATAATGTCATGAAATTCATTCAAACATTTGAATCAACGGGTTTTAATAATAGCAGCAGCGGTGGCAGCAGTAGTGGCAACAACAACAATAAAAATATTCAAACAGCGCTGCAACGGCTAAGCAACAACTACAACAATTGTAACATACATAGCAATCAAAATGTTGAGCTGGGAATTACAACAACAGCAAAACAGCAACTAGGCGATATTGCTTGTGGTGGTGGTGGTAGTGATATTGGTGGTGGTATTAACGGTAGTGCTGCATGTGATATGAATAAAGAAGCAACAGCAAACGGCGTCTGCAAATATGCCAATAGCAGCAAAAGTAGCATTAGCAGTCAACAATCGTCATCAACAGCAACAACCACATCGTCGTCGTCTGCATCGTCAGCATCATCATCGGCGTCGGCGTCGGCGGCAGCGCACTCTACAACGCCAGCAGTTGGTGATGCGCAGCAACATGACGATCGTCGACGAAGTGGCGGTGGTGGTGGTGTCGCTGGCGGCTGCGATTGTGACGAAGAGGAGGAATGGGAGTCTGGTGAGTGCCAACACAACAAAAATATGATACAAACACACGCTGTTGTTGCTCATAAAGCACAACAGCCATTATCTTACACACAATTAGTAGCGCCTTCCAAAAAGCCATCTTCAATTAAGGCAACAAGTGATAAGATGGCCACAATCCTTTCCCACAACTCCCACCCTCAATCCACTAATACAAAAATAAATACCATATTTACTGCTCCTAATCCTTCTTCGCCTCCACCCTCAACTCCTTCTTCGCCTCCACCCTCAACTCCTGCTTCGCCTCCACCCTCAACTCCTTCGTCTCCTCCACCTTCAACTCCTTCTACATCTTCCTCTTCATCCTCCTCTATTAGCGTTAGCAATCCAAATCCCCCGCTGCCACATACAGTTTATTCTTCCAGACCCATTTCTCAAACACCTTTTAATTTTTATATAAATCTAAACAGTAATAATAGTGGTAGTAGTTATTATTTACGTAGTTATTGTTGTTGTGATGATGATGAAAACAAAATCAATAATATTAGTTGTGAGTGTGAAAATGTTGAACGTGTACAAATGACGGACGATTTACGAAAATCACAAAAATTACAAAAAATCACCACAGACTCCGAACGAGAACGACGATCGATTTGTGCTGTTGATGCGACCAGTAAACCCAATAATAATAGAACAACTGGCGGTGAGCGCGGCGAATGTATAGGTTATGTATTTAGTAGGCGTACAAAGCAGGATAAGAATAATCGTATTGAGGTTAGGGCCGATCATAACAAAACCGTTGCTGCGAAACATATTTCCAAGGCTCCACACAACGTAGCATATGATGGCCAAGTGCCTACGACCCGTGTCAACAAAAGCAAAAGCACCAGTAGTCACATGAGTAATGTAGTAGGTAGTGTAGTTAATTCGTGGACACAAAAGCCACTATTTCAGCAAAGATGCAGTAGAAGCGACTGCGCGGAAAAAAAATTAAAAAAATTTGCTGGTAACGGTAACGGTGGCTCCAGCTGCGTCGGCAACAACTTTTTCGCAACGCCAAATGCCACAACAACAGCCATTGACGTCATCAAATCGGGTTGCCCGATGACAGATGCTGCCACCTTGGCCTTGAGCTGCTCGCCAGCTGCCAGCGGTTGTGCAGGTCTGACGAGTACGTCGCGACGTAAACTGAAAAATAAATTCAAAAATAATACAAAAAAATTATCACTTTGGTTACAAAGTCATTTTCGTGCAAATCCCGTGGAGTTTTGCGAAAATTTCGCGCAACATACAACAGCCACAACAACAACAACAATGCGACGCAATAGCAATTGTAGTGTGGGTAGTCGTACGCGTAAATTGTCGATATCGTCGCTCAATGCGCCTACGTCGTCATTGCCCAAACAACAACGGCAGCTGTTTGTGGTGTCAACGGCGTTGAGTTTAAATGAAATGCATACGAGTGATGCGGCGAGTGCTAAGCGAGATGTGGTGAATAATGGTGAAGGTGGAGATGATGGTGGTGTCGGTGGATATGGTGGCGGTGGCGGTGTCGGTGGATATGGTGGCGGTGATGGTGTCGGTGGATATGGTGGCGGTGATGGTGTCGGTGGATATGGTGGCGGTGGTGGTGTCGGCGGTGTTGGTGAAGACATCATCGCCGGTGGACGTACGAAAATTTCACTATCCGAATCAACGACGGCATCAAATGGCAGCCTGTCCACCGTTGGTGGAGCTGGACGCGCTGGCGGCGGTAGTCGTAGCGACAGTTGTGATACGTTTGAGGATTTTTACTCATCAAATTGTGATAATCAGCTAAGCTTTAACAGTTCGCCATGTAAAAGTCCGCGTTCGTTGGTGGATATTGTTTGTGTTGGTGTGAGCAGCAGCAACAATGTCGCCGTTGGCTCAGCAACATGTCACGATCTGCTCCACAGCAACTATGCCGGCGGCAGTTTGAATGACAGAAATGCAATAATGCAATTGATGAAACGAAATGCGATTGCGCAATCAATGGAAAAACAAATTCACCATAACACAGTGCAACAACAACAAACACAAAACGAATATGAACAGCAACAACAACAACCACCCTTGCATAATCGCAATGTTGTTGTTGTGGCCGCCAAACCAGCCAAAACGCATGCAATCGGTTTTAATGTTGCAACAACAACAACAACAACAACGAACAATGAATCAGTAACGCTACGAGATGTTGTTGATGGTGAGAAAACGGCACATATGGCAGCGTTAGTCGTGGTGAATAAAGCTGCAGACGGAGTTGAAATGCATCACAAATATCACCACAGCATCGAGTGTGGTGAAAGAACTTACGATGAGGCAAATATCACCATCACAACAACACATGTAAAGGAAATGCGCGAAACAGCAGCAGCGAACGACGTAGTAGTAGCCGAAGGAGCACTTGAGCGGCACGAAAGCAAATTTATTAAATATGAAATTAGTAGTAATAGTAGTAGCGATATGATGTTGCAAATGAAAATCGATGAAGTTGATGAAGAAGAAGAGTTGCAGAACGATGCACAAACAGGTGGTAAATATGATGATTATGGTGTGCGTTGTGAAGCTGCTGCTGTTGCTGCTGCCAATACGTCGTCGAACGTTTATTACAACAACACGCCATCGTCAGCTGCTGGCATTAAATATTGCGATGAGCTGGAAGGCATTCAAAAGGCGAAGCAACAGCGGCCATTTATGTTTCAAAAAATGCATGGTGAACTTGTAAGGGTCAGCGAAATTAGTAATGATGGGATTGCTGCTGCTAATGATGGTATTGCTGGTAATGATGGTAATTCTGGTAATGATGGTATTGCTGCTGCTAATGATGGTATTGCTGGTAATGATGATGTTGACGACGATAGTGATGATGAAGATGACGATAGCACCTACGATAATGTAGTACCCAAAGCGAAGTGTAAAAAGCATAGCAATAATAGCAAACAACGGTCAAATGATGCTGCAAGCAACAACACAACCGTTAAGCAGGAGCAAGAAGAAGATCGAACATCGCCGCCCCCAAAACCGTCAACTTTTAACATCTCATACGCAAGCTAAGTTGTTGTGTGCGCTTGGAGTTCTTTTCTTCTTTCAAGTAATACACGCATGCGCGCACGTCTTGCTTGAAATGCAGTAATGCTCGTGGAGCACCGCACACCGTTGCGCACTTGCTGGCACAATACAGATTTTGTGCCGATATGAAGATAATTTTGCATACCTTTCGGATCGTAGCGTGTAGCTAAATAAGCGTGCGTTAAAGGGAAGAAGCGTGTAGCTATATAAGCGTGAGCTAAAGCGAAGTGTTGTTATGTAAAATCTACGAATATGAACAGAATTTTTTTTTTTGAAATGTACATACATACATACATATGTTATTTCAATTAAAAATAAAAGTTACGCTAGCATAATGGATTTGAAGTTAAATATTGGTATTGTAACTGTGATAAGTGTGTAAAAGACGGCCAATATATTCTTTATATACATACATACTACGTAGGCAGTCTAAGAGGTGTTAGTAAGAATCGTAATTTTCTGTTTAAAATTAAAAATTAAATTGCTATAAATAAAAGTATTGGTACATTTTAATTTTCGACTGTTTTTTTCATACCTTTCATGAGCATGAAATGGTATTATAACTTTGTGCCGAAACACATTTGGTGAAAGCAGCAGAAGGAGTCGTGACAGACCCACCAAAATGTATACCAATATGATCAGGATCATGAGCTGAGTCGATTAAGCCATGTCGCCCTGTCTGTCTGTCTGTTTAAATGCAAACTAGTCGCTCAGTTTTTGTGATATCTGCTTGCAATTCGGTGTGTCGCCCGAATGGGACCACTATAACATATAACATTTTGGTGTATACATAACTTCTCTATTTATACAGCTAAGGGCATGAAGTATTTGTACCCATATGGACCTAAATAATATGTCACCGAAATTTTTCAAGATCGGACCACTATTATATCTAGCTCCCATACAACATATTGTTCAGATATGGACATTCTGTGGTATATATAAGTTCTCCATTTAAACAGCTAAGAGCATACCACTTTGAAGAATTTGTACCCATATGGACCTAAATAATCTTACCGAGATTTGTCAACATCTGACCACTATTACATATACATAGCTCCTTTACAACCGATTGTTCAGATATATATATTTTAGGGCATAACTTCTCTATTTAAATCATGAAATTTTTTTTTCTAATGAATCTTAAAATAAATAACCCATATAATTGAATGTATAAATTAAACTATCAGACTATGTAACATTTCTTTTCCCGTTCATGAAAGGTATGAAGTCTTCGGTACGACCCAAGACAGCCGCGCTCTTGTTTTTTTTTTTTTTGAGTTGCTAATTTTTGTATTCATTTATGTACATATTACATATTTATTCAAACCGTTCTTAATAATAATTTTCGATTAATTATTTAATTATTATTTTAATTCTAATTTTTTTTTAAGAACTTTTTTTAATTATTATTTTTTTAATTTCCTTTTTTTAAAACTGAATAAATTTTTTTAATTGTAATTTAATTATTATTTTTATTTTACTTTTTATTTGTATTTAGTTAATTAAAATTTTTTTAATATAAATGAATTAATTTTTTTAAACTAATTTAATTATTATTTAACTTAACTTTTTATTTATTTCAGTTAATTTTTAAAAAAATTTGCTTAGTTAATTTTTTTTTTAATTTTTTCAGTTAGTTTTTTTAATTTCCTTTTTTAAACAAACAAAAATATTTTTTTGTTGCTTATCACAGTTTCAAATTCAAATTTACTTCAATATCTATCTAATATGTGACATAGCAAGCACTTATGTACATATCGCCCGTTTTATGCAATAGGGATTTAACTCGAAATTTTCGATTTCTGGGATTTAGCCATATTGTTCAATAACTGGGTCGTGCCTTTGAGTCTAGCCTTATAAAATACTCAAAAGTATAAAAATGGCGAAAATAGCAGCGATTTTGTAGTTAGCCGTAGAAGGAAACTATTTGAAATTATAAAAGTTTATTTGCGTTTTCCCAAAAAAATTTTTTTTGAGTTAAATCCCTATTGCATAAAACGTGCGATATATCGATTACTTCTTAAAAAAAAAATCAAATATTATGTCGCTATTCTGCAAACGTTGTTGATACAAAAACATAATACTATATGTTTTTATCGTCGTTTAAAGTGCAATAACGCGTAAGTGACATTTTTGCCAAAATGAGATTTCCCCAAAAACGCATTCCTTGCGTCCGTCCCCATCCATTAATTGACGCGTTGTCCAAATGTCAAAATTCTTGAATGAATGGATGAAAGCGGACGCCAGGTAGGCGGTTTTGGGGAAATCTGAAAAAAGTTTATGGTATTTGGTCGTTACGCGGGTTTGCACTTTAAACGACCATATATATGTAAATATGTAGTACACCATACTTTATCATTGCTCTTGTAATACATACATACGTGCATAATATCTGTGGTCACAAGCCATAACCGCGTAAGTCGAATTAAAACAAAATTGAGTTATATATACCACGTTATTACACATTAAAAACTCTATATCTCTGTAAAACCCCCGTACCTATAACTTATTTAAATAAAAAGATATTAATAAAAACATTTTGGCTTAACTCACAATAGAGATATATTAAACTTGCCATAACAGCCAAAATGTATGTATATACTTAACGAATTTTTTTATGACATTATGTTTTATTTACAAAATTTTATCGTAACATTGTGGATGCCTCATCGATTTTGCATTCATAGTTTTTAATCGGCTTTTATAATTTTTGAAAAAAAAAAACGCATTCGAATATAAAAAGAAATTTATCTCGTAACCATATTTTACAACTTAGGCGATTATGCCTTGTGGCCACAGATATGTCAACACATATGTAATATATTATATACCTACTATGTACATAAGAATGTATGTATTATGCATGTATAAGGATCTCATACGATTGCTCGTATATTTAAATAACAAATATTTGGTAGAGAACGAAATAAATGTTCGTTTACAACTATTGTATTTTATTTTAACCTTTTATTTTATTTTTTCTCCTTTCATTTAATATTACTTTATAGTACATATGTATGTTTAAAACAACAAATTATTAATTTTAGTAGGTACATAGTACATATCGTCGTACCATACGAAAACTAACATATTTAAAATTTCTGGCGAAAGCTATCAATAAAAAAATTCTATACGAAAAGTAGAACATTTGACTTTTGGCCGACGAAAAGTAATAAAGTCGAGTTTTGGCTGACGAAAAGTAATAAAATCGACTTTTGGCCGACGAAAAGTATCAGTAATTATATACTGTTTTTACATTAAAATTGTTGTTGTTTAAACGAAATTGATAGTTTTCGTCAGCCAAAAGTGGATTTTATTACTTTTCGTCAGCCAAAACTCGATTTTATTACTTTTCGTCGGCCAAAACTTGAACTTTTTACTTTTCGTCAGCCACAAAAAATCTGATGTTAGTTTTAGTATGGTACGACGATATGTACATACATACATATCTAACTAATATGTACATATGTACATATAGTCCGAGATACGGCAGAACAAATGTATCCCCTCATCTGTTATTTACCAATGGACAGTGGTAACTGACGTATCCTAAGCATATTAACACATCGCACATGGGTTGCCTAGCTAAAACGCGTACGAAAGGTACTAAATATTTAAAACAAAAACTAAAATTTTTAGGTATACTCCCCTTTTCTGTTATTTAAAAAAACGATACACCAGACGATAGAGGGCAATTAGGAGAGTCCAAAAAACATGGGTTGCCTATCAAAATCTGGGGCAAACTGGAGGGTTGCCAGCTTTGAAAAGTGCAAAAAAATAGGTTATCTCCCCTTTTCTGTTATTTAAAAAAACGATACACCAGACGAAAGAGGGCAATGAGGAGAGTCCAAAAAACATGGGTTGCCTATCAAAATCTGGGGCAAACTGGAGGGTTGCCAGCTTTGAAAAGTGCAAAAAAATAGGTTATCTCCCCTTTTCTGTTATTTAAAAAAACGATACACCAGACGAAAGAGGGCAATGAGGAGAGTCCAAAAAACATGGGTTGCCTATCAAAATCTGGGGCAAACTGGAGGGTTGCCAGCTTTGAAAAGTGCAAAAAAATAGGTTATCTCCCCTTTTCTGTTATTTAAAAAAACGATACACCAGACGAAAGAGGGCCATGAGGAGAGTCCAAAAAACATGGGTTGCCTATCAAAATCTGGGGCAAACTGGAGGGTTGCCAGCTTTGAAAAGTGCGTGAGTGATTTCTAAATAAAGGAAAAAAACGGTTAAATACATGTCGTATAGAAATATGTTGTTTGGAAACATATAGTAAAATTTCACGAACTTCTTTCTAATTCAATTCCATACAATTAATATATGTATTTACTCTTTAATAAATTCATACTTTATTTAATCAATGAAATGTGTACATACATATTAAAATACAAAGTTTATTCTGAATCTGACTCATCAGATGATGCTAGGTCGTAATTTAATTTTTCTTCTTCGTCGCTCTCTTTGTCCTTTGTCACCTGTAGTACATCTTCAACTTGTAATGGTGTATTGAGAAAGTAAGTGTTCCTCAATTTTTACAATCATGCTTATGAATAAGCTTACAATTAAGCTTATAAAAACTGTATTGCAATAAGCTTACAATGGACAATTGTTGTAACCTTGTTCTCAAGTCATATTAAATGTCGCTTACTTCCTGGTCTGTTGGGTAATTTATGGACATAGAAATAAGTTAGCTGGTCCAACTATGTGAAAACGACTTCAGAGTTCAAAAGGACATCAGAAGAAAATATATAGCTCTTAAAATACCAAAATGATAACATATAAACTTAAAAAATCAGATGTCAAATAACAAAGCTACAATAGAAAAGCGACTTCGGCGGTATTTCGCGGGGTAAACAAATTTTTTTTGTGTGCATTAACCCTCTCAACATAAGCTTCAAATTTAGGTGCGGACTTTTACAACTTTTTTTCGACCCTATCTAATGTAGGTAAAGTCATATAAAAGTTGTTGCATATTTCATGGCGTGAATTTATTTCTGTTAGAAAAATTGGTTCTGTATGTGAACAATACTTACAAATAATACAAAGGAATATGTTTTTTGCTTTCTGTGGTCTTTTGGGTTATTTATACAAAGATTTTGTCTGAGGGGACCCCTAGTGAAATTTTATGGCGAATAATTTTCTAGAATATTTAAACCCTCTATCGACCTTCAAAATACTATTTTTTCGGACTTTAAAAAAAGGCGGGTCAAAACGACCCTTTCGTGGAGGTGTTAGCGGGTTAAAGTATTCCACAAAATTAAAGTTCGTGAAATTTTACTATATGTTTCCAAACAACATATTTCTATACGACATATATTTAACCGTTTTTTTCCTTTATTTAGAAATCACTCACGCACTTTTCAAAGCTGGCAACCCTCCAGTTTGCCCCAGATTTTGATAGGCAACCCATGTTTTTTGGACTCTCCTCATGGCCCTCTTTCGTCTGGTGTATCGTTTTTTTAAATAACAGAAAAGGGGAGATAACCTATTTTTTTGCACTTTTCAAAGCTGGGAACCCTCCAGTTTGCCCCAGATTTTGATAGGCAACCCATGTTTTTTGGACTCTCCTCATTGCCCTCTTTCGTCTGGTGTATCGTTTTTTTAAATAACAGAAAAGGGGAGATAACCTATTTTTTTGCACTTTTCAAAGCTGGCAACCCTCCAGTTTGCCCCAGATTTTGATAGGCAACCCATGTTTTTTGGACTCTCCTAATTGCCCTCTATCGTCTGGTGTATCGTTTTTTTAAATAACAGAAAAGGAGAGATAACCTATTTTTTTGCACTTTTCAAAGCTGGCAACCCTCCAGTTTGCCCCAGATTTTGATAGGCAACCCATGTTTTTTGGACTCTCCTCATTGCCCTCTTTCGTCTGGTGTATCGTTTTTTTTAAATAACAGAAAAGGGGAGATAACCTATTTTTTTGCACTTTTCAAAGCTGGCAACCTTCCAGTTTGCCCCAGATTTTGATAGGCAACCCATGTTTTTTGGACTCTCCTCATTGCCCTCTTTCGTCTGGTGTATCGTTTTTTTAAATAACAGAAAAGGGGAGACAACCTATTTTTTTGCACTTTTCAAAGGTGGCAACCCTCCAGTTTGCCCCAGATTTTGATAGGCAATCCATGTTTTTTGGACTCTCCTAATTGCCCTCTATCGTCTGGTGTATCGTTTTTTTAAATAACAGAAAAGGGGAGTATACCTAAAAATTTTAGTTTTTGTTTTAAATATTTAGTACCTTTCGTACGCGTTTTAGCTAGGAAACCCATGTGCGATGTGATAATATGCTTAGGAACTGTCAGTTACCACTGTCCATTGGTAAATAACAGATGAGGGGATACATTTGTTCTGTCGCATCTTAGACTAATAGTATAATTTTTATTAGTACTACAAAAAAAAAAACACTACCAACACGCAATAAATCAATACTAGTTCGAAATATGCATCTGCTTTACATTTGATAAAATCGTTTGTTTTAAATTTAATTTGGAAATGGTTCTTTTTGTTTGATTTCAATATATAAATACGTATATATATAATTTGTTTACATAACAATTATTACAGTTTTTCGATTTCTTTTTCGAAATAAAAAAATGTTTATAACTTAGCTTGTTAGTTAAGCGTTTGTTAGTGTACATTACATATCGTTTTAAAAATAAAAATAATTTAAATAAAAATCAAAACATGTCGTGTATGTATGAAAACTTCAATAATTAAATTTAGTTGTTATACATATCGTCGCTTGCATAATAAAACAACGTATAATGCATAGATGAATCGTATATTATAAATTTTTTCATTATTCAAGCGACTACAATATATTTTCTATATTTAAATTAAACTTAGAGCTTTACTTTTGGATGGCTTAGCTTGATTTGCTGTTGTATTACACTTTTGAACAAAATAAAATAAAGTAAAATAAAATAAAATATGGATATACATACATACATATGTATGTACATCTTTCGTTCTTATATATTTTTTTTTTGGTTATCATATAGTTTTTTTTATTCTAAAACCTAGATAGTACTAAGTTACAGTTAAACGTGAAATTACTGTCAAAATTCATACAAAAAACTCGTCGTGAAACATGCGTAAGTTAGCCTTAGTTCAAGTTGGTTGTGAAAACAACGCGCAACATGATTCCAGCAACATGTTGCCAGCAACATTTTTGTCACTCATGCCATTTAAAGTCGAGCGAAGCTTGGCGCTCGTTGAAACTGACATGCTCATGTATATATACATACATAAGTTTTAAAATTCTATTGAGTTGACTGATAATGCATTAGCAAACAAAAGCAACAACTGAAACGTTTTCAGCTACAAAAAAAAAACATCTACGGCTTAAAAAGCATGGGGTTTCGGTCGCAACAGCAGCAACAGCAACTCGATTGGCCGTTTGACTGTTACGAAATTCGACGATTTTCCAATTCTCTTCAAATAACACACACATACATATTTACATACATACATGCATTCATAAATAGGGCACACATACATTTTTACTGCAAACTTAAGCGAAAAAAGCAACAATAAAAATTTTTGTATGTGCTTTAACGATGCCCAGTTTGAAATACATTTATTTGAAAAAAAGAAAAAAGAAAAATGCAAGGAATAGCTTAAGAAGTGCTTACTTTTGACAGCTATAGTAATTTTGGCTTGTAATTTTTAAACTTTAAAATTTTTTTAATGCAGTTTTATGAACTTCTAAATTTTGTCAACCAATTCTTTCTTTTTTCTTTTTTTTTTTAATTAAAAACAATTGTATTCTTTAAAAGAATTTTTTTTATAAAATTGCCAACCAATTCTTTCTTTTTTTTTTTTTTTTTTTTTATTAAAAACAATTGTATTCTTTAAAAGAAAAATATAGCGATATATTTCAATGGAGCAATTCAAATCATTTTCTTTTTCTTTAGTTAATATTTGAACTGCGTAAATGCATCGCACATATTTACATACATACATACATACATACATACATACATAAATACAGAAAATAAATACACTTCTCTTGTACATACATACATACATATATCCTTTTAACAATATAGACTACATATTTGAGTCAAAGTGTGAAAATCCTCCCCTGCAGGGAACTCAATAACTAGTGAGCAAAATTTCTAGTTCCGAACTAGCGAAAAGGTGTCAAAAGGGAACTAGATCAATTGTAGTTAAACCCTCACCAGTTCAGAAGGAGTGAATTGAGTGACCATTATAAGACACACTTTGATTTGTATGCAATTTCGAAGTGACAAAAATTCTATGAAAATTGTTCGTTCGTTCAATTGCCGTCGGCTTTGTATATTTCTGCAATTTTCAGATGTTTAGTGAAGCATTTTATATAAAGAGTTTTCTATTTCCATCTTGTATGAAATGAAATGTTCCCCTAATTATGCTTTTCCGATCCCTCAGGCTTATTTTAATTTTTTTTATTTTATTACTTTTTAAATATTATTGTAAATTTTTATTAAATAAATAAATAAAAAAATATTAGTTAAAAAAAATTTAAAAAAAAATATCATCCACCTTGACACCGACAGGATTCGAACCCGCGCCCCTCAGATTGAAAGGCACATACGTTAACCAGTCGGCCATCGCGCCACTTGCATGAAGTATGTCAAAGGCTGCACTCAAGCGACAGATGTAAAACTGTAGAATTTGTAGGTACTTGTAGCTAGTTCAGAACTATCGAAATGGTGCCAATAAACGAACTAGTGTAAACTGTAGAATTTAGTACTAGTTCGGAACTATCGAAAATCTAGTGCAGAGAGTGACAATTGACACCGCCTAGGACATCGCCGTGTTAAATTCGCCAGTTGATAACATGCAAAAGAGATTTAGCTCGCACTAGTAGTGTCGAAAAATGCACTAGAAGCGACCTAGTTCGGAACTAGAGATTTTCCCTACAGGGTCCTTACAAACTATGTATGTATATGCATACATACACACAAACAAACATGCGACAAAATATCCAAAAAAAACACAAAACGAGTATAATATCGTGGAGAGTTCGAGGGGTGAATTCGCGGCAGAAAATTTTCTAAAAAGTATTCGCCAATAAGCTTAACTAGGCTATTCTGGCAACTGTCTTTCCAAAGACAAGTATCCTTTGAAAGGAAATAAAAAAAAAATTCTTCTCAAAAGATATTTGTCTTTAGAAAGGCAGTTGCCAGAATAGCTCTGTAAATGCTTGATTTGCCAATACAAAACTCGAATCGCTAATGCTAGGTGACTGGACTGAGAATTAGGATTCGCTGATCTATCGCTATGAAGCATAGTCGCGATAATACTATGAGCAGAGAAAGCGAATTCAAGGAGAGTTGTGCTTATTGGATGGTAGGCTGCATAGAAAATAAAACAAAAAAAATAAAAACAAAAATAACTAATAACAACATACAATTTATAGCACAAAGTATGAAATGCATAAGAGGTAGTTCTAAAGAAACACAACAAAAAAAAAAAAACAAAAACGACAAAAATATACATAATTACATGTGGATATATACATACATAAAATAAAACAAAATTGCATACATACAAACATACATAGAATACTTATGAGTTAAAACAAACTAAATTTAAATAAAATATAATAGTTTTTTTTAAACTTAATTTAATATGTAATATAATTACAATAAACAATTCTAATAAAATATTTTTAAAAAGTTTTAAGTTTAAATATAGATATAGCAACAAAAATTATTTTAATTTTTTGTATATTCAAGCGTTATATAATGTTTGATTTTTTAATTTGTTATTTGCTAATTATAAACATTTCATAATATTTTTATTTTTTTTTCGGTATGTAGCATTATTATTTAGTGATGTATATGTAAAGCGTAAACAAACAAAAAATAAACGCCCAGACAAATTTTGTAAAATTGTATTCATAATTGGATTTAATATTTTTTTTACTATTTTTTTTTTTGCTTTTTTGTAAAGCCAACAATTTTTTAATATAATGCTTTTTTATTAATTGTTTGTTATGTAAAAAAGCAATGAAAAAAAAAAAATAAATACATAAATATTAGTTATATAAAGCAACTAAATTTTGTATTGAAAAAAAAAAAAAAATCATAATAAAGCAAATATAAAAAATAAAAAAAACAAAAATTTAAATATTATGTTTTGTAATATCTAATTGTAGATTTGTTTAAAATTTTAATTTTTTTATTTTTATTTTTCTTGCTTAGTCCAGAACACTTTCAACAAATAAATATAAGCTAAAATAAATGGAAAATTAAAAAAAAAATTGTTTTAATGCATCATGCAAACACACAAGCAAACAAATATATGTGTATACATATGTAGATCTGTCGCAAGTTCGCAAGTGAGTGAATGTAATTGAATCCTTTACGTTTTGTTTGAAATTAAATATAAATAAAAAATAAAAATAAAAATAATAAAAATAGTATCTAATAAATGAAAAAAAAAATAATAAAAATAAAAAAGTAATAAAAAAAATTAAATAAAAAAAAAATACAAAAGCGTAAGCAAAACAAATAAACCAACAAAATAAGCAATTGCAAAATTGAAAAACATTTCAATTTAATTAATATACTAAGCGCGCAGTTAATGTGTACTAATTACATAGAGAAAAATCTTCGTTTGTACATTTGTATGCTTGTACACATGCTGCGCAAAATCTTCTAATTTATAAGTTTCATGATCTGTTATTATAATATTTTTTTTAATTTTTATTTTTTACTGTTTACTAAATGTTTATTTCCATAAAATTATTATTCGGTGTAAAAAAAACTAAAATATAACGTAAAAATTTTTTGCTTAAGAAATACACTTAATAAAAATTAAAACAGCGTTCGTCTCTTTTTTTTTAACTATGTTTAGTTATCTATGAGTTAGTAAATTTTGTTGTTGTTGTTTGCTTCAACGTTTGATACATGCTTCATATACAGTTTGCGTTTTTCTTCTTCAGTTTTGTGAGCACCATTTTACCAAATTATTAAGTTCTTATGTTAATCTCAGTCTAGAAACTTGTATTTATCGTTGAAAATTTTTGTTAGCAATTAGCGTTGCGTTAGATTTTATTTTATACATGTTTGCTTGAAAGTTTCGCTTTTGTACGAACGTACCTAGTACATAAGTACTATTTAGTATATGTATGTACCTTTATTATGGAAAAGTAGTTTTTGTTTTTGTATAGACTACATTATTATTTTTAGATCCGATTGCCAATTGTTTCTCTTAAAAATTAGTTGCAGTTGCAGTTGTTTGAAGTCGAAAATATGTACATTAGGGTGCTTTTAATTTGTATGAAAAATTTAAAAGTTCATAAAAAGACTGTATCGCCCCCTCAATCTGTAGTAACATGGTCAAAGATATCACACATAAATTTTGGTCCCGATTGGTGGCGGTTAAGGCGTGGCGCATAGAGGTCAAAGTTCAGAAAACTCTATCTATGAAGGGTCAAAAAATCAAAATATTTTTTTTAATTATCTAATACCCAAAATTAATACTTCTATACCCAATGATAACAAATATAAATTTTGGTCCCGATTGATGACGGTTTACTGGTGTTTCAAGGGGTCAAATTTCAGATTACCATATGCGACACTAAAAATGTAAGTCTTCTATGGCAATCTGAACATTGACCCCCTTAAAACACCACTAAACCGTCATCAATCGGAACCAAAATTTATATTTGTTATGATTGGGTATAGAAGTATTAATTTTGGGTATTAGATAATTAAAAAAAATATTTTGATTTTTTTACCCTTCATAGAGTTGTCTGAACTTTGACCCCAATGCGCCACGCCTTAACCGCCACCAATCGGGACCAAAATTTATGTGTGAAATCTTTGACCATGTTACTACAGATTGAGGGGGCGATACAGTAAAATATCGCTAATTTGAATTTTAAACGCACTCTAATGTACATACATAGTATGTACATACATATGTACATATGTATTTGGTATATCACGTCGTATGAGTAACATTTTGAGTCCGGAAAACTGCGCAACATGATCTTCTTAGCAACATTGTTGTGCTGCCAACTCGCAAAACTCGCCAAATGCTGATAAATGTAGCAGAACCAGTTTATCTTATTATATTTAAAATACATTTTTTCTATTAAAATTAAAATTATATTCCCTTTATTATAAGTGGTACAATTTTCAAAAATCATAAATTTTTCCTAAGCAGTAACTTCTACTCTGTCGTGTTCTATGATGCCACTACATAGGAAATAAACAGACATATTCCCAGTACCGATCCGAAAAATAAAATCTTGCCCATATTTTGCCCAAAGGCATTATTTTGTACTCTTTATGTGGCACTATAAGCTAAAAAAGCGGCATCTGACATGTTGACTTTGATCTGCTCCATGCGTATTTTTATACTCAGCTGTACTAGTACACAGAGTATTATAGTTTTAATCACATAACGGTGGATTGTAACACCATAAAATAATCGAGATAGATATTGACTTATATATATCAAATTGATCAGGGTGAAAAAAGAAATCGATTGAGCCATGTCCGTCCGTCTGTCGGTCTGTCCGTCTGTCCGTCCGTCTGTCTGTCTGTACGCACGATAACTCGCGCAAAAATTGAAATATTTTGATGAAATTTGGAATGCAAGTTGGTATCAAGACTGGAACGGATGGTATTGAAAATGGGCGAAATCGGACCATGACCACGCCCACTTCCCCTATATAGTAAAAATCGGAAATTTTGTATCTCAGTCACTAATAGAGCTAGAGTGATAAAATTTCACCCACGTGTGGAGCTCAGGCCCTTATGAAGAAATTTGGTGAGATTTTGAAAAATGGACGGTGCCACGCCCACTTATTAAGGGCCAAACATTGAAAGTTTTATATGTCATAACTCAGAAACCGTTGAAGATATATCGATGAAATTTGGTAGGCGTGATATACTTACTTAGGCAAATGTTTGGACGAAAAATTGCCAAAATCGGTTAACGACCACGCCCACTTTTATATATGGGTATTATAAAGTGGCCTAATAAAAACATTTTAAGCGATATCTCTGTCAAATATAAAGGTATATCATTGAAATTTTATGGCAGGAGTCCAACTGCGGATATAAAACGAAAAGCACAAAAATTTTGGAAAATGGGCGTGGCACCGCCTCTTTTTAGAAGCAGGAATATACGAGATTTCTGAGCCCATAACTCTACAAATAATTTAAATATAATGACGAAACTTGGTGTGTACACTTTTATTAGTTGTGGTAATACATGTTCAAAATTTTAGCGAAATCGGTTGGCGACCACGCCCACTTTTATATATGGGAACTATAAAGGGGCCTAATAAAAATATTTTAAGCGATATCTTTATCAAATATAAAGATAATTCATTCAAATTTTGTGGCATGAGTTCCACAATAGACCGGAAACAAAAAATAGAAAAATTTGGAAAATGGGCGTGGCACCGCCTCTTTTTAGACAAAGGAATATACGAAATTTCTGAGCCCATAACTCGACAAATAATTGAGACATTAAGACGAAACTTGGTTTATACACTTTTATAACTTGTGCTAATAGACACACAAAAATTTATTCAAATCGGTTTATGACCACGCCTACTTTTTAACAAAGATATTTCTGGAACACCATTTGGGAATTTGTAACGTGACATCTTTGTAATTAGAAGTCATAAAGGAATGAAATTTTGCACAAAGAATAATATTCATATGCTTAGTTGGATGACTGATAAAAATGTTGAAAATGGGCGTGGCTACGCCCACTTTATGCAGCACTCGCTTTATATTAAGTACACCGTGTTTCCATCAAACGCAAACAAACAATGAAAGCATACAGCTGAGTATCTAATGTTCGATTCCACTCGAACTTAGGCTTCCTTACTTGTTTTTTTGTATTTTTCTTCACTTCATGTCTTCGGATAGTCTTAATAATGGATATTTTGAAAAAAAAATATATATATTTTTTTTCAAATAAAATAAAAAATAAAATTTAAAAAAAATATACCAAAAATTGTGTATATAAAATACAAGCCTGCATACTAGGTTTCAATTCGATGTCTCTTAAACCACAGCTGGAATCCTCCTAGTTTGTCAAAATCTTTCACTGTGCGCTGGCGAAATTTCGCGGCTGTGAAGCTAATACTAGGCTTTAGGTTTGAAAATAAAATCATAATTTTCTGAAAAGAGTAGTCGTAGATATAGAAGGAGTCGCTCGAACAAAACAAAATTTCTTCTTGGATTGAGCATTTTTCGTTGTTTTTGAAAATTTTGATTTCTACAGCCTAGATATTTTTTGTCTTGCATCGATATTTTTTCGCTCATTATTTAGTTTCCTCATTATATTAAAGTTTTGTTGGTATTTTTTGCTTATTTTTGGTATTTGCAAGTTTTTTAGCTCGTTTAGTTTTGAATTGTTTGTTTTGTCAACTACATCCTTCCCCAATTTTCTGCCTTTGGAGCATTCTAATCAATCACGTCTGTTTCTGTCTACTCCTTACATACAAACATTCATGTGTGTACTATATTCAATTTCCACATATCGAAAAGAAAATCTTTGCAACATTTTTACAGCTACAAACCAAATGAAACAACACAACAGCAGCCGTAACGGTAGCAAATTGTATGGTTGTTGTAAGGGAACTGATGAGGAATGCAGCAGCAGCAGCAGAGAACCAACAGTAGTAACAGCAGTTACATACAAAAAGATAAATAAAAGCGACGAAATTAAAAGTAAAACTAAAAACAAAAATAAAAACAAAAACCAGCAACATACTAAACATTGTGCTAAAGGCATTGCTAATGGTGCAGTCAATAAATGTGGTAGTGCCAACGTCGAAACTGGTGATAGCAAGAAAAATAGCAACAGTAGCAGCAGCAACAGGAGCAGCAAGGCCGGCAGTAGCAGCACCAATAGTAGCAGCGCTAGGAGCAGCAACAATAGCAGTAACAATAGTAGCAGCAGCACTAACAGCAGCAGCAGCAGCAACGTTGCTGACAATCAAACACTTGATAACACAAACATTCATACAATAAACAAAGCTTACAGCACACCCGCTTACCAATTGGTCGAAGAGGATGAAGATGATGATGAGCATGAGTCGCTCGAAAAGGAGAAGTACACAACAGATAAAAGCGGCAATAATGCGTTGCTGTGTGATGGTATATTAAATGGCGCTGCAGCAGTTAGCGATGCCAGCAAATTGTTTGCGCGTTGCCAAACAACCACATGCGCTGCTGCCAATGGCGTGAACAGACAGCCAACGCCATCAACAAAAGGCGCTGCCCCGGCTAATGCAGTTAATATTAATAAAATTCGTGCACGACGTTAAATCACCCAAGTTACCAGTTATGGCAGAGGCAACCAAAAATAAAATTGCAACCAGTGACTTTTTCATATTTGCTTGCTTATTAAGCGGGGATGTATTTCCGAACTGCTCACCGAGCGCAGGCAAATTGGTAAACGTAAATGTTTTAAAAGGTATTCTAAAATAAAATTAGAAAGTATGTTGTAATATTTTTTATTTAGGGACGTATGAATGTAAAAGGAAAAAAAAAACGTGGCTGAGCGTGAAAAAAGAAAAATACCAGTTACAGTGTTGCGCAATAGTAAAGCAACACATGGTATATATAGTTTTAGTTTACATATTGTCGCTGCGAGTAGAAAAACAGTTATGAGTTTTCAGTAAAGTTTCCACTCAGTTTAAACAATTAAATTGAGTTCAAAGTAGAGCTGATGAATTTAACCGGGTAATGAATGAAGCCCTACACGGGTAGTAAATTACCGAACATTACCCGTAACTCGGTTCAAATTGAATTAAAATAGCTGAGCTACTATTTCAATCACAGTTCAAATTTTTCAATTTTATTTTTGCCTTTTTTAAAGCAGCTATGTAAATTCTTGATATAACCTTAAAACTTGCACCTCCATTGTTCAATGAAAATTTCCACATAAAAGTTCTACTTAGAAATTTCAAAAAATGTCTATACCATTTTAAAGCAAGGGTGCTCAACGCTCTCGTATTGAAGTGGGAAACGCAATATATTTACAAAAATTTGAAAAAATAAAAAAATTGCACAAATCAAAACTTTTTGAATCCACGAATCACACCTTTTGGGACTGCTAAATGTTAGTCTCCTTGCAGCAACAGTCTTCTTCCCTACCAAGATAAAGTTTTTTTGCCTCTTCAAATTTTTTTTTATATTTATTTACATTTTGAGTTATGGCGCTTTTCAATTAAATTTTCAATTTCTTATGGAAAGGGGAAGCTGTGAATATTTTTATATTCAAAGCGCGTATTTGTATACATACATACATACGTGCCTATGTCTGGGAGGAAAACAAACACAAATATGATTCAAGGCAATAAGGCATGATCATCTATGTTCTAAAGCTTTCAGTTGAATATTTTGCAACCAACCCTGTCTGGTAGATATTTGGATGAAATTACGGAAATAATTTCTGTTCTAAATTAATTTTCATTTTATATTTATCTTATGAATACTTAATTAAGTATAACCACATAACTTAAAATTTTCGGAAATGTAATCCAAATTAATATGTAACTAAATAATTTCGTTACGTGTTGCTTAATTATTGTACAACACTGTATCCTAATTTCCACATGTGTTGGAAATGCGAGCCACAACCAATCAACAGCAAAATTGCATTTGTGAACATTTAATTAGCACGAAGTCTGTATAAACGATAAAAAAAATTAATGAAAATAAAACGTTTAAAACACATACATATATCTGTGGCCACAAGCCATAACCGCCTAAGTCGACTTAAGACAAAATTTAGTTATATATACCACGTTATTATACATTAAAAACTCTATATTTCTGTAAAACCCCTATACCTATAACTTATTTCAATCAAAAGATATTAATAAAAGCATTTTGGCTTAACTCACAATAGAGGTATATTAAATTTGGTATAACAGCCAAAATTTATATATCTGTGCCCGCAAATTAAAGTAGCCTAACTCGAGATAATGCGAAATTGAGTTATTGTTATAGTGTTAATCTTTGGAGGAAAACCCATCCATCTGTCTTATCCCCATTTAAATTGGAGTAATATTTAAAAAGTTATTAAGATATAAAAATTATCCTAACTCATATAGAAACATTATGCACCAGTTAAAACAACTTATCTTCTAGCAAATCTCTTAAGTCTAGTATTGTATGAAAAATCGTTTTATTAAAACATCCTAACTAGAGTTATGTGGGTACTTCATGGACGTATTTATTTGCGTTTTCAGTTTATTAAAAAAACCTAACTTGAGTTAGGATTTATAATTTTTTTTTGTCAATTTTGTTTTCATAGCCTAAGTGGAAATAGGTTATTTTAAGTGATTTTTTTTATTTTTACACAATTTATCTCGAGTTAGGTTTTTTTGTTAGAATACTTTTCTCATTTCATGCGTTATTATCTTCAGTTAGGTTTTTTTGTTGGAAGCAAGTGGATATGATAAACTGAGATAAGAGATTTTTCAAGGATATATATTATAGAAATTCAATTAATTATTATATACTGTATACATAAAACACATTTTTTCATCAATTAAACTTAAATGTGGCCGCTGAGGTGCAGTGCGTAGAGTGCTCGCCTGGTATACCAGAGGTCTTGGGTTCTAACCCAGTCCGGACAAACACCACAAAAATTTTTCTAATTGATTAAAACCCAATTATTGGGTTTTTATAAATAGCGGTCACCTCTCGGTAGTGGGCGGCATACCCCCCCCCGAGTGTATTTCTGCCATGAAAAAGCTTCTCACAAAAAATGCATTCGCCGTTCGGAGCCGGCATAAAACTGTAGGCCCACACAAATTGTAGGAAAAACAATAGTTAAGAAGCACACCTCGAATTGGGAGAGAAGCTCGGCAATAAAACTCGTTAGAGTTTTAATATCGCCAGGATATTATTATTTTTATTTTTTTTATTTATTTATTAATATTGATAGTTAAGCTTAAAAGCTAGAAACTAACAGATATTTTTTTTATATAGCACTGGCAACTCAGGCCTTCGGCTAGTTATTATTGTTATTAAACTTTAATCGTGTAGCGTTTTACAAGGTATGGATCCTGGTAACATGGAGGAAGAAGACTTTCTAAATATGGATTATAGTAGCGACGACTCAATTAAGGACTCATTTTTTAACGATAGTCAGTCGGACACGGGGTCATATAGTGCTGATTAGCCTATGCCTTCCTACACCTTTTTGCGATCTTCTGAATATTTTTATAAACGCTTTATACACTTTTTATTTAACTGTGCATGACTGTGTTTCCGGACAACCTACGTGTTATATGTGGCATGAGACCCTTGCAAATTGTGGTGGCAATGGAATAGCATCGTGCTTATTCAAACACTTAAATAGTTTACCATTCAATATTAAACATGTCGTTTTTTATAGTGATTGCTGTCCTGGCCACACACAAATACCAGCTGTTTTCTATCAAACAGTAGTGCTACCGCGCCCCTTTTTTCGGCGGTTCCAGCTGTTATAGCTTTGAACCTCTCGCTTGGGAGTCTTCATTAATCATTTCCGGATAAACCAAGCTTCTTGTGGTGATTCCCTAGTACCATGCCTTTTTCAGTATTCGGTAAAATAAAATGCAAATTCAGTTCGGGTTGAAAACGATCCGCGGCGTAGGATTATGGATTATTTTTTTCAGGCCCAAACAACAATGATTAGCGAAACGATTTTTATTTTATTTCATTCATTTCAAACAAAAATTAAAAGTCAAAAACTCTAAGACTTCTAATTCCACTACTTAGTTAGTTATATCCACTTAAATGGTCGTTTCGGGTCGTTTTCGACCCGAACGTAGGTCTACGCTTAAAAACACTTAACTCGAGTTAAATGGAAATAAAAACCTTATTGGTAAAAATTCAACACAATAAAAGAACTTAACTAGAGTTAATTCTGCTTTTCGTAAAAATTGCATCCAATAAAAGCACTTAAGTTATAAAAGACAATTTTTTGCAATTAACCTTGCTTTAAGATTTCTGGTTCACAACTATTCCTTCTCTAACACTGCAAATCCATTATTTCCCCTTTTAAAAATCCGAATTGGTCCAATGGTTTGAATTTTGACAAAAAATTGAGTTTACTCCGTTCACCATATTTTGAGTTAGGCTACTTTAATTTGCGGGCACAGATATATACTTAATGAAATTTCTTCATAATATTTTGTTTTATATACAAAATTTAATCCTAGCATCGTGGATGGCTCATCGATTTGGCATTCATTGTTTTTAATCAACTTGTATGATTTTTAAAATACATATTCGAATATAAAAATCAATTTATCTCGAAATCATATTTTACGACTTAGGCGATTATGGCTTGTGGCCACAGATATATCGTCGGTCTCCTGCCAGAAACACGAATGTGAAATTTTTTCTAAGTGCGATGTCTGCCTTTTATCGGGTATATATTGATGTAATAACAATTAATATTGGTATAAATTCTTGTGTAAACATACATACATAATATGTACTTGTATGTACATAAGCATATATACAATTATTAATTGTTATTATATCAATATATACCCGATAAAGAGCAGACATCGCACTTAGAAAAAATTTCACATTCGTGTTTCTGGCAGGAGACCGACGATATGTACTTGAAAAAAATAAAAATAAAATAAAAAGGAATTATGGAAAAGCTTATGACCTTAAAGTGAAGGTTGGAGAATAAAAAACTGAAAGAGGAAAACATTTTATAGGAGCTTTATCTAATACATATGTATATGTACATTTGTAATGACAAATTTCAAGAGAAAGCAAGCGAAAAAGGCTGAAAAATATAAACATATGGGCATTTCCTGCTTTATGGACGTACCGTTCGGAGAAAGTCGTTAGCAGTAAAGTCATAAGCAGTAAAAAATTTCCAGATCGGAAGTGCCGAAAATGGAACTCATTGTGAAGGTGCCCGAAGATTTTAGCAAAACTGTGCGAATCAATCAACGCCACGCAAAAAAAAAAATTATATATGCACAACCGTGCAGAGCAGTAATCAGGCATAGTTATTCCGTGAAATTACACTTTTTAACTGTTTAGTAGCTGTCAAAAACGGGATGAAGCTGTTCGTATGTTTCCGCTCGGACGTTCCGATTTTTTTCAAAGAAAATTTTGTTTTTAAGAATTTTAATGCAGGTATTGGGGTTTGTTGTTAATAAGTGTGCATGGTACATACATATATGGGTGCTATTAAAAAATGAATGCTATTCAAATTAAAGCCCTTAAAATAAAGGCTTTACATCCAAACGCCTTAAGAAAACCACCGTTTATAAATTCTCACAAAACCTTTTCTTTTCTTTAAGTTTTTTGTGCTGTACTCAGTTATTATATAGATTTAAAATCGGTTTTAATCATATACTCGTACCACAATTGACGAAGATTTCTGTTAAAGATGGTTTCTCATAAAAAAAAGAATTGTTTAAAAGTACAGTTAGAAAGTCGTTTACATCTGGGAATGCAATGAACCGGATAATCCAATATTTTTGTGCATAAAAGGTGAAATATGTAATGTATTGTGGAACGATTTTCCGTCATACCTTGAAAAACTTGGTGATAAACCAGTTTCGGCTAATATGCGCCATCTTCAGTGTCTTTTTTTCGTTCCCATATTAGCCGAAACCGGTTTGTCTCCAAACCAAATTTGACAAGGAATGGCGGAAAATCGTTCCACAATAGGTACATCATATTCCTACCCTGTCGGAAAAGAAAGCAACCAAAAAGTGAAATATGTAATAGTGTCCAGCCAATTTTTTTTTCTTGACTATTGATTTAAATATTCCAGGAAATGCCCAATGTTCCTACTATGTACTGTGACAACCCTTCTTAAAGCAAACAAATAAAACAGAATAGCAGTAAAAGAAAGAGCAAATTATTAAAACCAAGAAGAAAGATGAACAAAAACCAAAAGAAAAAAAAATACAAAATTTAGAAAAACAAAATTAATAAACAAGGAAAAAAGAGAAAATAATGTGAAGACAACAATGTAATGGAAGTATAGGAGCGGGGAAAAAAATAAAAAATTTTAAATGTTAATGAGAGCAGTAAATGTGATGCCCATCAATCGAAATCGTAATACTAATATTAATAAAAGAAAAACAAAAATAAAAAAAGTAGAATTTTGAAATATGCAAAATAACACAAAACGAAAAACATTAAAATAAACGCATGTTTTGAAAATGTGAATGTTTCTTAGATTAACTGTAACACAATGTTGCATTTACATTATGTGCATACATAAATACATACATAAAAATCTAGTAGTTAAGGCCAACAGGCAGCAGATATTAAAATATACATATGTATTTATGTATAAGTACATTCATGTATGTACTTACTAAAAAAAAGGAAAAACAAATTCGTAAATAACAGTTTTAGGCTGTAAGCTGTGCGTAGATTGATGTGAAATTATGCAGTACGATTTTATATGCATACATACATACATAACTACATATGAACATGCACAAGCTACATATGTATGTATATGGAAAACTGATAATATAAAAACAGCAAAAATGCATTATAAAATACATATATATGGGTACATACATACATACATAAGCAACAAACAAGGATGTTTAGTAGAAAAAAATATGCAACGTAACCGTCTTTTCATAACAAACAAAGAAACAAACAAACAAAAAAATAAATTTAATGTTGTCCTATATGGATAAAAATATATGTATAAGACAATTGGTAACAAAAACCAAAGCAAAAAGGTTAAAAATTTAATTGAGACGTGAAAAAAAAGAAAACAAATAGGTGATGAATAATATTAAATACTTAAGTAGCGTAAAAAAGAAACAAAAAAAAAACAAAAACAAGAAAAAAAACAAATCAATTTCATTTGACTACCAAAAAAGATAAAAACCCCAAAAATGGTCAAGAAACAACCGAACAAGTTTAAAATACACGCGCTCACGTAAATAATACACCCTTATTACGGTTGTCGTCGTCGACACTCACTCGACACTGTCGGCGACGACTTATCAAAATCGGTATTACGTATGGTAAAGTCGATAACTTGTGACAACTATCGAAACATATTTGGTATCAGCTAAGTCGACGTCGACGGTCACTCGTTGCCATTTTCGTCGACGCTGTGTTTAATGGTGACAAGAAGAAAATTTAGTATGTATGCATTTTTGTTTTTAAAATTTTATTACGGGAGTGTTAAAATTAGTAGAACTAACATCCGCAGAATATTTCCTGCTAGTTTCATTGAAAAATTCCCACTAGTTTAAAAATAAATTCGGTGAGCACACATACCGAAGCCGACCCAAAGGTTTTCAATGGGGTACGATACTAACTAATTTTTTACAACATTGAGAAGCAATCACCATTAAATTGAATACCTTGGCACCTCCTTTAAGAAAGATTAGGAGAAAACTAATTTATTAAATATTTATGTACATACATATGTATATATGTATTTCAACTAAAATTATTTTTATTTCTTAATTACTCGAGTACTTCATTGCTATATTCATCGCAAAATACATTTATAATAAAGAAATAAATTATCAAAATAGTACAGATTAAAAATACGGAAAAAATTTCGCACAGATTGTAAATAAAATCAAACAGCTAGTGCAGAAATTATAGGGATGGTACTTTCGTCATTCGGTTTACCGATAAACAGTCGACGTCATCTCAATACGCTTAGCTAATGCCGATTTTGCGTCGATGTGACGACGACGTCGAGACGACGTGATGTTGACTGAAAAGTGACAACGACGTCGACGACGACAACCGTAATAAGGGTGATAATTGCACATTAGATACACTAACAACAATAATATCTACACCTTTTTCAGTTTAAATTCAGAAAGTTTCAATTGATATTCAGAAAATTAAATTTGAAATTCAGAAAATTCCATTTGAAATTCAGAAAATTATATTTGAAATTCAGAAACCTTCCTCACAGTACTCAAGAAGTGTTCGGACTTTCAATTGTGATTTTCTGAATTTCAAATGTAACTTTCTGAATTTCAAATGTAATTTTCTGAATTTTAAAGGTAACTCCGAATTTTAATTGTAATTTTCTGAATTTCAGATGCAATTTTCTGAATTTCAAATGGAAATTCTGAATTTCAATTGGAACTTTCTGAATTTAAACTGAAAAAGGTGTAGTACTTTTGTGATATGTTCATACATACATACATACTATGTATTGGGATTTCAAATCACAATCCTGGGTAGCATATTTTTAATTTTTTAATTTTTTAACGCACTTAATGTACATAATATTAATGCCAAAGCGTGACTGCATTAATTTTCTAACTATTTTCACCTACAAATTCGTTGTTTTTTTTTTTTATTCTAAAACAATGTTTATATTGTTTAAAGAATATATTTTTTCTTCTCAGCATTGAAATACATAAATTTTTTAAAATTAATGAAAAGAAGCAAACGCATTAAACAAGCATTCGCTTACTAATGCCGCTCATTGAAAAATACATATCCTATATGTAAAACAATTTCTTTTTATGATTTCGTTATTTTGCATATGAAAATATTTTAATTTAAAAATTAATTATGTACATGCACAACAAATTTTCCAATTTTTAAAATTTTTTTTTAAATAAAATTTAATTACATTTTTTTAGCACAACATATTTTCAAATTTTTCTAAATTTTTTTTAAGAACCATTCAAAATATTTTAATTTAAAATTTATTTACATTTTTTTTAGTGCAACATGTTTTTAAATTTTTCGAAATTTATTTTGAGAACCATTTAAAATATTTTAATCTAAAATTCAATAACATTTTTTTAGCATAATATATTTTTAAATTTTTCTAAATTTATTTTGAGAACCATTGCTTCTCTTACCAAAAAGTATAATTTTCTAACACACTTTAATTCAGTCAACTCTAATAAACGTAGGCAATTGGTATCGAGTGTAAACAGAATTGATTTCTTTATTGACAATCACTTTCTATTTATACAAAATTTCTTACGCTAACTTACACTAATACTTATACATTACAAAATGTGTGTTCAACATACATACATATGCTGTGTCAGCATATGTGAATCATAAATATTTCAGTTGGTCATTGTGACTGCTTGGGCAATGCACTTGACAAAATGCAACAAATGTAACTAGATATATGCCATGTGTGGCGGTGTGTATATTTGATGTTAAACTCCCGCTGGGGTTTAACGGAATTTATTTAGGTCAGTTTGTTTTGGCAACATGTGCGGTTTACATGTACATATAAATTATGTGTACATGGCAACGACTGTAAGGGCGGTGTATTTATGTAATACTACACAACGCCATTTTTACTAAAGCTTAACACTACTATCCCTCAGCGAGAATTTGAACCTTAAATTTTTTTTAATGAAAATTTTTACACAAAAATATTTATTTATTTTTTTAATATTATGATGCATTTAATGAAATACGCAACACACTAGAATTGGCCAAAATTCAAATTTATCTGAAATCATGAAAATTACCTCTAAAAACGTTAAACTTTTTTACAAGCTTTTATTTAGCTTAAAATATGTACTTGTCGATTTCTTCTATGAAATTATTTAATCTCTCATTATCTTTTTAAAAATTTATAAAGCAACTAGTTTTTTTTTGTTTAAAAAAGCCGCTGTTAGTACAGCAGCATGAATAAGCCGTATACTATCCAACTGTTTAGTGGGCGACTCTGCTTTGAAGGGTATATATACATATAAAAATCGTCAAATGTGTAGTTATTAAGCCCGACTACTTTGCGGGAAGAGTAGGTATCAGAGCAACTAGTCCTTTTCAATTCATAGTCGGCAGCAATGCCTCCGATTTACTAAAATCTTTAGCCATACATATGTACATACATATATGTATATGTAGGTGCATTCGAGTTTAAAAAACGCCGTTTTATAGTTTTAAATGCTTAAAGCATATTTGTTTAATTGTGGTTTTTGGAGAAAAACTTGTCATTATCACAACATCTTCTGATGTATTACCTAATACTGGAAAATCTCTCGTGGTGTTACTAAGCACGCTTTGATTGCAACACTAACAAATATAGTTGATTAAGATTTAGTAGATCTTTCTGTTTAGGAGAGAACTTGTTATTATATCCATTACAATTATCCTTTCAAGTCGCGTTTATAATTTTACTACATATAAGTATCCATCTTAAAGCATATATGTACGAAGAGATAAGTCAACATGTTTATATTAAAATTTAAATGCATATTTTATTCTACAACACAACCGTTTGCGATTTCAATTCTTGCCTAACTAGTCATAGGATATAATGGTGCTTTTTCGTACATAGTCAGGTCCTGTCTTTTTCCAAACACTTAGAACACTATTACTGAAGTATCGCTCAATTAATTTTTAATAACAGTCTACAATATGAATTTTTTTTAATATTACATTAAGAGCATTTTGTTTAGGAGAGAACTTGTATTATATCCATTACAATAATCGTTTATAGCCAAGACAGACGGCACCGATAAACCGGATTACAGCCAGACATAATAAGCTTCAAATTTTAGCATGACAGACGTCAGCAATAAAGCGGATTACCAACGCTCTGTCCATTTTTCTATTAGCATTCGCTCGTCCCGTTGCGTCCAAACTGACCGCTTTTTACGAATTGACATCTAAATAAAATACACGAAAGGCAATTTTGTCATATTTTTTCTTTATATACAAAAATATATTTAATAATATTTAATAATTTCAAAATACTTACGTACATTGATAAATTATTCCCTTTATTACTTGTTCGCACTTGAGTTCCGATTGTTTTGTTTATTTTTGGCTATTATTTTTCTTCACTTTCCATTCACAAGTAGAGATTTTTCGACAGAGTTGCCATTACAAGATGCCCTAATCTGCTAAAATTTTGAGGACTAACTCAAGAGTTAATTCTCCAGTTAATTCTCAAGTTAACTGCGAATTTGCTAAATAGTCCGGATTGTTTCTGCCGTCTGTCAATGCTATTAAAGTCGTGTTTATAATTTTACTATATCCTTATAGCATATATGTATGTGTGAAGAGATAAGTCAGTATATTTATATTAAAGTTGAAATAGATACGAGTATGTATGTATTTTATTCAACAGCACAACCGTTTGCGATTTGAATTCTTGCTTAACTAGTGATGTGATACTATATGTAATCATGCTTTTTCCTATGTAGTGTACACTCTAAGTACAATACTAATCGACATATACAGTTTATTATAATCAAGAAATCACTTTTATTGTTACTCATCCTTTGATTAGGGATTATCCCATTGGACAAACGAATTTATGAATAATGAAATCAATAAAAATGTACGTGCGTAATCACTCGTTAATTAGACTTTCGGTACGAATTTGAAGCTACTGTCGTCGTAAAACGGTGATGAAGACTCTGTTGTCTCCTTTTTTGGAGAAAACTTATCATTATCTTTGTCCTTTGAACACCATTACTGGATGATCTCCCATTTAGTTGTTCATTAAAATTTCTGGCGACACAACACGTTTTGAGCGCAATACTAATAGCACTAGCTAAATCCTAACCACGCCCTTCATTAACACTTATAAATTTCTATTTTGAAGAGCACGAATCATTATCCTCATCCTTCTTGTGTACACAATTGACATTTTTGATTAAGTGGTCTAATTTAAGGCGTTTCCACAATTATTGCGTCACAGCTATTAGTTGCGATCTTATTCCCAACATTATTTTTTTTATAAAAATCTATGATTTTATTTATCAGCCCAATAGATTTATACAAGTTATTAGACACACAGGGTTGTTTTCAGTTTAAATGTGTACTTCTTATATTTTTAGATCAAAATAATTTTAACATCACAAAATACGTTTTCTAAGTAGTTCAGTTTATCAGATTTTGTATGCATTTGTGTTCTTTTCTTCATCTTCATATTTAAGTCTAAACAATTAACATTACTGATCCGGTAGATTCAATTAAGGCGTTTCCACAATTTTTGCGTCACAGCTATTAGCTGCTTTCTTCTTCACAACATTATTTTTATACTAACTTCTATGATTTCAATTTTGGTAAGTGGAAAATTACCCCGGCTTCGCTGTTAATACTTTTCAGCCAATTTTCCACTTACCCAAATCAATATCAAAATTTTCTACGATTTTATTTATCAGCCCAATAAATTTATCCAAGTTATTAGACACACTGGTTTGTTTTCAGTTTAAATGCGCATTTCTTATATTTTTAAATGAAAATAATTTTGACAACACAAAATACGTTTTCTAAGTAGTTCAGTTTATCAGCTTTTGTATGTATTTTTGTTCTTTTTGGATAACACTTTTTATCATTATCTTCATCCTTAAGTCTAAACAATTAACATTTCTGATCCATCCGGTAGATTCAATTAAGGCGTTTCCACAATTTTTTCGTCACAGCTATTAGCTGTTTTGTTCTTCCCAACATTTTGCACTAACTAAATCCTAACCATGCCTTTCATTAATACTTGGTAACTTCTGTTTTCAAGAACACGAATCATTATCTTCATCCTTAATTGGAAACAATTGACATTACTGATCCGGTAGATTCAATTAAGGCGTTTCCACAATTTTTTCGTCACAGCTATTAGCTGCTTTCTTCTTCACAACATTATTTTTATACTAACTTCTATGATTTCAATTTGGGTAAGTGGAAAATTACCCCAGCTTCGCTATTAATACTTTTCAGCTAATTTTCCACTTATCCAAATCAATATTAAAATTTTCTACGATTTTATTTATCAGCCCAATAAATTTATCCAAGTTATTAGGCACACTGCGTTGTTATCAGTTTAAATGCGTACTTCTTATATTTTTAAATGAAAATAATTTTGACAACACAAAATACGTTTTCTAAGTAGTTCAGTTTATCAGCTTTTTATGTTCTTTTTGGAGAACACTTTTTATCATTATCTTCATCCTTAAGTCTAAACAATTAACATTTCTGATCCATCCGGTAGATTCAATTAAGGCGTTTCCACAATTTTTTCGTCACAGCTATTAGCTGTTTTGTTCTTCCCAACATTTTGCACTAACTAAATCCTAATCATGCCTTTCATTAACACTTGGTAATTTCTGTTTTCAAGAACACGAATCATTATCTTCATCCTTAATTGGAAACAATTGACATTACTGATCCGGTAGATTCAATTAAGGCGTTTCCACAATTTTTTCGTCACAGCTATTAGCTGCTTTCTTCTTCACAACATTATTTTTATACTAACTTCTATGATTTCAATTTGGGTAAGTGGAAAATTACCCCAGCTTCGCTATTAATACTTTTCAGCTAATTTTCCACTTATCCAAATCAATATTAAAATTTTCTACGATTTTATTTATCAGCCCAATAAATTTATCCAAGTTATTAGGCACACTGCGTTGTTATCAGTTTAAATGCGTACTTCTTATATTTTTAAATGAAAATAATTTTGACAACACAAAATACGTTTTCTAAGTAGTTCAGTTTATCAGCTTTTGTATGCATTTATGTTCTTTTTGGAGAACACTTTTTATCATTATCTTCATCCTTAATACTGATTTCAGACAGAAAATTAATGTAGTACATTACATTTATAATTTAACAATAAATTTTTGTGTTTCACATACACTCAATTAACAAGGAGATGTCAATTTTCATAAAATAATTTGTTGCTATTGACAACAATTTTTGAATAAATAATCCCAGTAAACATTCGGGTCATAAAAGAGTCCGAAAGGAATCCCAAACTGGAGCATTCACACTCAATATGAGCTCATTTTGGAGTCCGAAATGTATGTATTTCTGTTCTTAAGGTGGTCCCCTGATATGAGCCTAATTTCATAAATTTTATGAGCCTGAATATGTGGTAAAACCAAAAAAAATTATTTTGTTTTTGTATTTTCCTTCCTCTGACCCAATTCTCTTCATCCTCTCTCTCCCTTCATCACAGATTATTTTCTTCTTCTCTCATTGGTTGCGTTCAGAAGTCGCAACTGTTGAGCAAAACCCCGAGCGGAAAGTGATATAATTTGCGCCTTCTGAACGAGCTGATACCGACAAAAAACAAATTATTATTATAATTACCTATCCCCAACATAGTCGGCAATAGCTTCGCTGCTTTGAAACATTTTTATTACATTCAAAAATTCATAAATATATGTAGGTATTTAAATTTTTGTACATATGTCAAAATCATAAGCACAACGAAGTGAGCATAAACAATTTATGATGGAAAAAAGTGTCCAAACTCACATCATGTTTAGTTGATCAGAAATACTCAACTTTGCGTTCAGAAGATAAAACCACAACTGTTGCGCAACCGTTGGGATTCTGAACGCAACCATTGTGGAACCTTCATTGCTTGCTTTATAGTGTTGTCTATTTGTATTTTCCTCCGGATTCGAACCTGAAATTCAATACAACGCCATAATATAGTGGAACATTCAACATTATATTGAACTTTAGTGATACTTTTATACCTACTTCCCATTTTTCGAATTACAATTATCATTTAAAAAAACAAGAAAAAAAATTATAAAAATGTTTCCTTATAGCTTAAACAGAATCAGCGTCGGACGAATTTTCGGCTATCGCCTGTCAAATAAATTATTTGGAACTTGATAAAAACATGTAATAAAACAAAAATATATGTTTTTTGATGTGGAAAAAATTGAAAATGTAAATTATTTGGAACTTGATAAAAACATGTAATAAAACAAAAATATATATTTTTTGATGTGGAAAAAATTGAAAATGTATACAGAAGCGAAGAGTCAATTGAAGAAGTAAGGAAACATCGTAATTATAAAAATATGCATATGGCCGCTGTGGTGCAGTGGGTAGAGTGCTCGCCTGCTATGCCAGAGGTGGCGGGTTCAAACCACGGTCCGAGCATAATACCAAAACAATTTTTCTAATTAGTAAAAATCCAATTATTGGGTTTTTTAAGAGCAGCGGTCACCTCTCGGCAGTGGGTGGCATACCCTCCGAGAGTATTTCTGCCATGAAAAAGCTTCTCACAAAAAATGCATTCGCCGTTCGGAGCCGGCATAAAATTGTAGGTCCGCCCAATTAGTAGCAAAAACAAAAAGGAGCACACCTCGAATTGGGAGAGAAGCTCGGCCATAAAACTCGCCAGCGTTATAATAGCGCCATTGTATTATTATTATTATGAACAGTTTATTTATAAAATAAATTTTACAAATAATCTTAAAAGCTAGGCACTAACAGCGATGGATTTCAGCCTTACCTTAGATTACTTACAATAGTGATTAGATTGACTTAAATGCTATAATATAAGTGAAGGTCAAATAATATTGTATTATATTATTATTATTATGCATATGGCAATTTGGCATTGATTCTATTTTACTGGGTGATATTCGGAAACAAATGTCATCGCCGCACCACGCGAAAACACGTCCGGAGATCGGTTCTGTTTAAAGCTTAAACTCACACATATTTCACACATGTTTGTGATTCATATCCGACTCCAAATTATGAGTGCTCTGAGAATGTTTGCTGGGATAATAAATTCATGCCAAAACTAATTGACGGTTGACACTGAAAATTTCAAAATTAAAAAAAACGAACTTACCTCCCAGAGTTGTATTGGATTTTTATTCGATTAAAAATTCAATTAATTGGTAATGGATCCATTAAGAATTGAACTTCTGTATGGAAAATCGAGCTTCATTATTGACTTAATGAAGAAAATGTGCATAATTACTCCATTAACCGCCTGTGTGAAATCAGTATAAGTCTAAACAATTAACATTTCTGATCCATCCGGTAGATTCAATTAAGGCGTTTCCACAATTTTTTCGTCACAGCTATTAGCTGTTTTGTTCTTCCCAACATTTTGCACTAACTAAATCCTAATCATGCCTTTCATTAACACTTGGTAATTTCTGTTTTCAAGAACACGAATCATTATCTTCATCCTTAATTGGAAACAATTGACATTACTGATCCGGTAGATTCAATTAAGGCGTTTCCACAATTTTTTCGTCACAGCTATTAGCTGCTTTCTTCTTCACAACATTATTTGTATACTAACTTCTATGATTTCAATTTGGGTAAGTGGAAAATTACCCCGGCTTCGCTGTTAATACTTTTCAGCCAATTTTCCACTTACCCAAATCAATATCAAAATTTTCTACGATTTTATTTATCAGCCCAATAAATTTATCCAAGTTATTAGATACACTGGGTTGTTATCAGTTTAAATGTGTACTTCTTATATTTTTAAATGGAAATAATTTCAACAACACAAAATACATTTTCTAAGTAGTTCAGTTTATCAGCTTTTGTAGGTATTTGTGTTATTTTTTGAGAACACTTTTCATTAGCCGCTTTCGATTCACAATTTGTCAGCTCGCTATAAATTTCTATCTGCCAAATTTATATGTGAATGATAGCGAGCAGAGGGAAATTTTTATCGATTACTTAGCGAGTATGGCTACTAGGTACTCATTATGGATTCGAACATTTTTGTTCGATCCGACCTCGCTTATTGAATGGCGAATCGAAAACACTAATTATCTTCATCCTTAATCCTAAACATTTAACATTTCTGATCCATCCGGTAGATTCAATTAAGGCGTTTCCACAATTTTTGAGTCACAGCTATTAGCTGCTTTCTTCTTCACAAAATTAAAGTAAACCGAAAAATTATTACCAGATTTGTTTTTATACAAATTTCTATAATTTTATTTATATGCCTAGCAAATGTATCGAACTCATTACGCTAACGTAGTACGCTTTATCAGTTTAAATAGTATTTTTTTTATATATATTTTTAAAGGACCATATGTGGTCTATGTGAGGGATCACTGTATCCGGGCTAACCTCACCTAACATATATTTTTAAATGGAATTTTTGTTTAGGAAAAATAACACGAAATACTGTGATTTGTTTTTACTACGCTTATATACATACATGCATAGGTATATATGAATGTGCATAGTATATATTTAAATATTTTTTTTTTTTGGAGTACACTTATCATAATCTTTGTCTTATGCATGAATACATATATTAGCATTACCGTCCCCAAGGTCGCTATATATTCAGACCCAAACTCCAAAGGTTGCGCGCTAAGGATTCATTGTTTTTTCGAACATGCTGTCACAAAATGTTTCTTAATAGAACATATCTACTGCGCGAAATGTTTCTTAGTAGAAAATGGGCAGACCTTGTCTAAAGTTAGTTGTTATAGCTAATATCGCATATAACATCCTTTTTTTTAAATATCTCTCCCCGCTGTGAAATTTGTTTCAATAAATAAATAATCTATACTTATAAAGTAAACCAACAATTATTTAAATTGAAAATAATGATTTCATAACACTAATTTATAGCCAATCCTTGAACACGTTTACATAGTGGTACCGAATGTTCTTTGAATTATTTCAAACATATCTTTCATTGGTGACGAATTAGTTCCTCCGGTTTGATATATTATTGTCGTGCATATAAAAAGTTTTTTTTTTATCTCTTCACTGTAGACAAAATTTTCTTCAAAGCGAAAATGCGCGGTAGCGTACATTTTTAACCGATTGTCCCTTTATTATTGGCTACTACTCCGTCTTTTCCTAGGTCTCTAGTATATTTAAGACTAACTTTGTTTTCTAAGAAGTTTTTGTTTTGTTTAACATAACTTATTGTACCTACATATATGTATGTATGTACATAGTATATAAGTAAATATTGTTTTTTGGAGTACACCTATCATTATCTTTGTCCTTATGCGTGAATATATTAGCATTACCGTCCCCAAGGTCGCCATATATTCAGGCCCAAACTCCAAAGGTTTCGCGCTAAAGATTCATCGTTTTTTTCGAACATGCTGTCACAAAATGTTTCTTAATAGCAAATGGACAGACCTTGTTTATAATAAGTTTTAAAGCTAATATCGCATATTATTATTTTTTTTTGAAAATATCTCTGCTCCCCGCCGTGAAAATTGTAGTATAAAGTAAAACAAAAACTATTTAAAACAAAAATATTGAATTCGTATCACTAATTTATATAAAACAGCCAATCCTTGAACACGTTTACATAGTTGTGCCGAATGTTCTTTGAATTATTTCAAACATATCTTCGTTTGGTCACGAATTAGCATGTTTTTTTTAATCTAGTTTTACTGTAGACGAAATTTCCTTCAACGCGAAAATACATGGTAGCGTAAGTTTTGACTGACTGTCTCTTTATTATTGGCTACTATTCCGTCTTTTCCCAGGTCTCTAGTATATTTGAGGCAAACTTTGTTTCCTAAGCAGTTTTTTTGTTTTAGCATAACTTATGCATATATCTTTTTATGCCACCATTTGTAGTTGCTCGATTTGTGTTTAACTTTTTCTTGAAAAAAAAACTTATTTCCATTCACGATTATTCCACACTGCTTTTTGAACGCTTTTATCGAGTTTAGATTGGGTTTATCAAACGCCTATTTTTATACCTGCCAATTCTGGTATCGGCTTGACCATTTCTCGCGGCTGTCGCTGCACATATACAAATCACCCAGGGATTGAACATTATAAAATCAATGAAAATGTGCTTAAACTAAGCACACACGTATATGAAAGTACTGTACATAGGAAAATTTTTATTTTAAAAATGTTCATTTTAAAATTGTGAGATCAAGTAAAAAGCCTGTACCTTTATTGATGGCGACTATTCAGTCTTTTCCTAAGTCTCTAGTAAATTTTGAGGCTTACTTTGTTTCCTAAACAGTTTTTGTTTTGTTTAACATGACTTATGCATATATCTTTATAAGCCACCATTTGTAGTTGCTCGAATTGTGTTTAACTTTTTCTTGAAAAAAAAAAAAAACAAAGAAACAAACTTATTTCCATTCACGATTATTCGACACTTCCTTTTGAAATCGTTTATCAAGTTTTGATTAAGTTTATCACACGCCTATAACCACTTACGCTTGCCAACTCTGGTATCGATTCAACCATTACTCGTGGCTGGCTCTGGTAGTGCTGGAAAACCATCGATAGTGTTCCCATCGATTGACTATCGATAGTTTTAAAGGCAACTTTCGATAGTATCGATGGTTTAATATATGTACGTAGGTGGCCCGTTAAAGGGAAATGTGGTACTCAAATATTTCGTGCATATATACATACATATGTATGCATGTATGTACTTACGTTCCCATATTTAAAAGAAAAATATAAATTTTTATTAGAAACATATTATAAAATTAATAAAAAACCAAAGTTTATGTAAAAAGTTCAATACAAAAAATAAGTCAATAACTATTCAAAGTAAGAATACTACATACACACATTTGTACATATACAGTTGTCCACAAAATAATAGGAGAGCCGAAATCAAAACCTTAATTGCTCAATTCTCAATAAAAAAACCGTTATATTTGTAAGTTTTTTTCATAAAATTATTCACTAATCTTTTATTTATATACTCACAGCCCACATATTCCAATAAAGTACCTTAAAAATTATAAATCTCAGTTTTTTTGATTAATTTTTTAACAGACGTTGTAGTTATGTACCAAGTAAAATACTATCGATGGTTAAAAAAAACCATCGATAATCGCTATGGCATCGGCCCCATCGATAGTATTGATAGTTCAATCGATGGTTTTCCAGCACTAGTCTCTGGTATGTTGCACTTTTGCAAATCACCCAGGGATTAAGCATTATAAAATCAGTGCAAATGTTCTTAAAATAATCACAAACTTATAATTTTAAAATCAAGTAAGAAGACTGTACCTTTATTGTTGGCTACTATTCCGTCTTTGCCTAGGTCTCTAGTACATTTGAGGCTTAATTTGTTTCCTAAGCAGTTTTTTTTTAATTAATACGAGTATAACTTATGTACCTACATATACATACATATATTTGTAGTTGCTCGAATTGTGTTTAAATTTTTCTGAAAAAAAAAAAACAAGAAAAAACTTATTTCCATTCACGATTATTCGACACTGCCTTTTGAACTCTTCTATCGAGTTTAGATTGGGTTTATCAAACGCCTATTTTTACACTTGTCAACTCTGGTATCGGCTTGACCATTTCTCGCGGCTATCGCTGGTTATTGCACATATACAAATCACCCAGGTATAAAACATAAAATCAATGAAAATGTGCTTAAACTACGCACAAACGTATTAAAAAGTACTGTAAATGCGAAAAATTTTATTTTAAAAATGTTCATTATAAAATCAAGTACTTACAAAAATTTTGAATTTGAACATGTTTATTTTTATTTTAAGCGCTATGAGATTTTGTGTTTAAAACTTTTGTTTTTCATTCTTAATTTATGTATGTAAATATTTTATTTTTAAATCAAAAATACATTTTTATTTTAAAATGATTTTATTTAAAATGTGCTTTATAAAAATAAAAATTTTATTTTTGATTTTAACTTAATTTAGCATGTTTGGTGATAATGAAATAGTCAAGAATTAGGCTAAAGCTTATTGACACGGAGAAATCGGCCAGCTAATGCTTAGCAACATATGTAGCTTGATGGCCGAAATTTCACCACATAAAAATTCACCACTTATAATATCATGCGGTTAAATAAATGCTGAGAGCACCACATATATTATATAAGCTAGGTAAATGCAATATATATAAATATTTTATTTTAGTAATGCATTTATACACATATCTATGAAAAAAAAAAAAATATTTTACGTTGGACGGTATATCTATTTTATTTTTGTTTTTTTTTGTTGTAATAAGCAACCACTCTTATACATAGACACATACGCACGCACGTTACTATAATTTTCTTAACCATAATTGGTATTTATTTTTACTCATAATCACCGTCATCATCATCATCACAAAAGTAGCATAAAGTATTATATATTTTTTCTTTTCTTCTTGATTTAACAATTTTTTTAAATTATTTTTAACACTAAACGACAAAAAAACGCTTTTTCCATTCAATATTTTGCGCTTAAATCTAAATGAAATGTCAATTCAATGTTTTAACACTCAGCTGATACACACAGAGAAAAACTATTATAAAATCAGCTTAAAATCGCATATAAATCAACTTAAAATTTAGCTATAATTTACTTACTAAGTTTTTTCTTAATTTTAACGTAAATAATAACAATGGCAAACTTTCTACTTGGGAATTTTCACAAATTCTTATTTAATTTTCCCGCAAAAATGCGCCGCAATGCGCTCGATTATTTCCATCTGGCTCATATCACTAAATTGTTAATTAAAGCCGTTTATTTAGTTGTTTAAACACAGCGCTTTATTTCACAACTTCAAAGTCTACACTTCTTTTACTTTATTTGATGTTAACGCTTTAACGTTTGCGTTACTACTGAATCTGAACTGAATTAATACTTATTTTTTAGAGCCTGACTTATAAGTGTGGTGGCTGGTTTAAGTAAATTTTGTAATTTTTTCATATACATAACTCAAAATAATTCCAGTAGCAGTAGCTCTTAATTTTTAACCATTAAAACTAATTATTTTTTTTGCTCATTATTTCTATTTGTATCCTTTATTTCAGGTGAATCGACTTATTTGTAATTTACTTAAATTAAGTACACTAATTGCTCTGCGTTGAAGTTAGTTTTGTAAAAAACAAAAAACAAAAAAAATAAAAAAAAATAATTATAATCTTATGCGTTAAATAATTTATAAGTTTTCTTTTGTTTTTTAAGTTTAATTTTAATTTTATTTTTACTTAAATTTTTATTTTTATTTTTACCTTAATTTTAATTAATTAATCTTTTTTATTTTTTACTTGTAAAGTTACCAGTTGTATAATAAGTGATCTTAATTTATATTGATTTTGTTTAACAAAACATTAAGTTTACATACGAGTTTTGTTTTAAGCTGTACATAAAAACCAATCAAACACACATACATATATATATGTAAATACTTTCATTAAATATACATACACATAATTATGTATACATTTTTGTAAGTGCTAAGTTTAAACAATTTATTTTTATTATTATAATTCCTTTTTTAATAATTTTACGCTTTTGAAGACAAAAAAGTATTCTCACACGGCAATAGAAAATGCTTTGCTTCTTGCATTATTAATCTAATTAATGTGCATTTGTTCTTGTATATATATATATATACATACTGTATATGTGGCAGCAGAAAAATGCATACGAATAAAAGAAAAATTATATAAAAAAATTGAGTTGAGTTTTTAGTTTGTTGCAATTTTTTTATGGTTCTCTAAAGTTTTTTTTATGTTGAGCGACCTTACCAATAGGGCTGTTCGGCGTGGCTTAGTGCAAACAAGAGCACTCATTAGTGATCTTCTTTTGCTAACGACCTTGAAAAAAACGCCCCATCTTGCTAAACAACTACTTGTTTGCTTATTTGCAACGCTGGTATCAGCTATCAAAATGAAATATTGTGAACGAGAAAAATAAATTAATAGATTAATAAATTTTGCATAAAATAGGCAGATAGAAACATTTATTTTCATATAGCCAACCAAAAAATAATGTTAAAGGAAACAAAATGAGCATTTAGTTATGCATGTTGCAAGTGCTATTCACAATAGCTTTATGCCTTTACTTTGCAACACTGCTGTTCAAGTCGACAAAGTTCTAAGCGCTTTCAATTGAACTCGCTTAACCAAACCAGCTAGCTTAGTTTTTGTTGTTGCTTTCCATGTTATCCCCAAAGCTATTATTTTTTTCAAACATGCTTCCAAAAGAAAGCGGCGGTTCAGAACAATTTGTTGCTGAAGGTTAAGGTTAAGCGTTAGATTTCTTCTGCACTATAACACTCTAGTACGTTCCATATTAAACAGCCCTATATATTCATATTAAAATATTAAACAAATTTATTGCATAATGTTTTAAATCAAAATTTTTGTCATCAGTTTTGGAGAAAATATAAATGTAAATTTTTAGTATTCTAACTTCTTGTGGCCATACATACATATACATATACATATTTCTATTTATATAAAAAATGTTAGTCACAGTTATGAGTCCCGTTGTGGCAACACTAATGCTTCACTTATCATGAAAAATCGGCCAAACTGAGTCATGGCAATTAATTTTTGAAATAACTTATTTAAAAAAAAATTTTCTTAAACTTTTTTGGACTAAAATTAATTATCTACATTAAAAAACTAATCTCGATTTTTTTTCTAAAAATTTTGCAGCAATATTTTAAAACACTTCTATTTTATGTATTTTTTTTTAATGCATTAAAATTTAACGCAATACAAATTTTTAAAATTTTTCACACTTTCCATAACTGCATATTATAGTTAACAAATTTAATGTGTAATTTGCTTTATAATGAGCGTAAAATAAAAAGTGTTTAACATGTGAAATTGATTTGTCACGCAATAAAAAAAATATTTCTGTAGTTCCAACTAAGGTAAAATTAGTAGCTTCCTTATATGCAAAACAAAAGCAAAAAAAGAAATAAAACAATAAGAAAAAAAAATAAATAAAATAAAATAAATTAAAATAAAACAAAATTAAACAAGGCAACATTGCAAAACCGCAAAGTTTCCTGTAGCCATTGAATTTCGCTAAATTTGATATATGTATTACAATATCACATGACTAAAATTTATAGCAAACAAAAGCAAACAATTAAGTAATTATTATGACAGAATGCAAAAATCAATAGGCAAACAATATTAAATACATAGAAAAATTAATTACAAAAAAAAATTTGAATACAAATTTGTTTCAATAGTATAGTGTAGTATAACTACTTTTAAATTATTAAAATACAGCAAATAGACAATTAGCAATTACATATGCAATTGTGTGTGTACCCCATGCCAACCCATGGCCCCCCGGTTGTTATAAAATGCATCATACACATGCAAAGTGCACCCACATACATACATACATACATAATTGGTTAACTGTTAGATATGAAAGAAAAAAATCGGTAAATCATAGTCGATAAATAAAAAATAGCAGACAAATAAATATTATCAGCTTAAATTGTATTAATTTCGGGGCTTTTTAATTGTATTTTCTTAACTTTTCATAATTTCATAAAGGCGTATTCATCGTTTCAGTTGAGAACTTATTTTTCTCTCTCTCATACATGGGTAAAAACTTTTACTAAAAATGGCGCATTATCGATTTATTGCTAATTCAATAGTTCTGAAACCTTCGTGCTCGTTTTATCGATTATTTAGTTATCGTGTTATCAATTACACTATGCTTCAAAATGGGGGCTCATCTCTCCGTAATTGACGAATACAAAAGAAAATGAAAGATTACCCCTATAGTAACAAGGCCCCATAATGCATTTTTGGCCTATAGGTCTGGCTCCATTTTTATTTGCCTGTGCCTATGCATTTGTCTTTTGCAGCAATGTCAATAACAGTTAAAACAACAAAAGCAATAACATTTATTATGTATTATCTTTTTTCGTATCTGTTTGCTCAATCAAAGTCTAAAATCCACCAAAAATGCGCCTCCAGAATTGAACAGTAAGAATACCGTGCAACATGTTGCCAGCAACATTGTGTTGTCTTAGCAACATTGTTTTTCTGCTGCTTACAATGTACATGCCATTGTACCACAGCGGAATTTTATGTAAGGATAAACATCGTAAATAAATTCCTTGACCAAAAAACAGCAATATAACATAAATTTCGTAAGAAATTCTTTCCATTTATCAAGCTTTGATCACTTTTCCCTGTAGATGGGTTACCAACTTTAAATACAAATAAAAATGAAACCAGACCTTTAGGCCAAAAATCCAGTATGAGTTTTTGATATGACAGGGACAAAGTTTCCTCTCTTTTTTGGTTTCATCAATTACGTAGAAACTTGTTGCACTGTGTTATTTATTAAAGCTTGTCCCGTTCTCACAAAAAAAAAGAAAAAATATAAAACTTTAAACTTTAAAATACAACTAAAATTATGATTAGTCTTTATATGTATTGTCTTTAATTAAGCTAAAAAAAAATTTGTATGTAAGACAAATTTAACAAACAATTAAAGAAGTAAAATTAAAAATTGATATTTGTGATACAAAAAAAATCAACAAAAAATAAAAATTAAAAAATTATGTATGTGTAGGTAACAAATACATTAAAAATAGGACTGCAAAAATGAAAGCAGTAAAATTTACATAATTAATACTTTATATATGTAGGTACTGTATATAATCAATATTTTTATAAGTACACATGAGCATTTGTACGCTTTACGTTTAATAAAAGGGACGCTGAAATTAAATTAAAAAACATTTGAAAACAAAATTTGCAAACAAAAAATTACTAATTGACATTTGTAGATAGCAATGAGGACTAAAAAGGCAAACATGATTAAAAAAACGGCTTGAAGTAATTGACGAAATTGGTAAATTTAAATTTTCAATAAAAAAAGGATAGAGCTCACAAACACTTATCTCAACACAAAAAAAAAAAAAATTTTAAGCATGAGGAAAAACGGAGAGGGAAAATTTTTTAACAAGTAAATTGTGCATTAAAATGATTGAGTGATGAAAATAATTTACAATATTGCAACATTATTTAATATAAAAAAAAAATATTTTATGCTGCACAACCCCAATGCAATAAGAACAAACAATGTTTTTCCAAGCAGTAAGCAGTCGCTTAGCTCTGACGTCTGAAGCGCTGACAAATGCAAAGCCAAAAGTCAAAGCTTTCGCTACAAAATGCAGAAAGTTGCTGAAAATTTCCTCGCTTTGAATGTTAACTGTTGTATTAGCGTTTATTACCAAACATACAAGCATACAAGATAAATAATATCAGCAATAACACAAATAGGATGGTTTTTTTTGTTTAAAAACATAAATCTATTCCATGTGAATATTCATAGCCAAACATAATTTTCCATACATACATATTTATTATTAACATCCCACATACATACATATGTACGTATATAAGTGCTCCCAATGGACCAAAGGGCTTGAGAATAATATTATGAGAAGCTTACAAATATAAGCGTTAAGCTTGAAGAAAGCTTGTGTAAAGTATTGAAAAAGTTTTAAGAACAATTGTAGAAAAATCAAAACGGCACCCTTTTTATAAGCTTACAAATGTAATTGTAGAAAAATATTACTTGTGAAAGCTTGTTGTAAGCTTATAAATACAATTGTATGAATAAATAGTAGAAAAAAGAAAAAAATAAATTTTTATTTGCATTTTTCTTTTCATTTTCTTTCCTTCTTCGCCTTTACTGCAATGTTCTTTATTTTATATTCTCCTCCTGTTTCGAACCATGACATCAACCTGAACGGTATCATATAGTAGGACATTCAACATTATATTGAATTTTATTGAGGCTTTTATACTTCCCTTTTCCGAAAGAGGAATAATGAATTATATGAATCATTATAAAACCAAAATTTAAAAAAATTTTACAGCAAGCTTAAAACAATCTTATTATTAATAGTTTTTTAAGCCTTCATTGCAAGTGTAAAGTAAGCTTATTGTAATATTGTTTTCAAGCTTGTGTTCCTCAATTATTACAATCATGCTTGTGAATAAGCTTACAATTAAGCTTATAAAAACTGTATTGCAATAAGCTTACAGTGGACAATTGTTATAAGCTTGTTCTCAAGTCCTATTACATTTCGCTTACTTCCTGGTCTGTTGGGCTGTGTATACGCAAATGCAACTTTCAAAAACAGTAAAAATTAAAATACATACATATGTAGGTATGTATATTAAAAAAAAAGTATTCTGTTATTTGAATCCAATATGAAAAAAACCAATAAAAAAAATTTTAATACTATTTTTTACAATTAAATTTACCATTTTCGTTAAAATGCAGTCGTATTACAAAAAAAAAGTAATGCTACTTTTAAGTCTTATTTTTCAAATTCGGAATTATTTGCCGTCAATAGATGCAATTATGTATTTGATTATGAGAAGAAAAAAGAAACCCACTGCAACACGAACACTTGTGAAAAAAGAAAATAATAAGAAAATAAAAATGGCAAAATGAAGAAGTCGACGTACATACATATGTAGGTACATATGTATTGACGAAATGTTTACCTATAAAGTACAAATTATAAATATATAATTGAAAAAGTTAAAGAAAACATTTAAACATTAATTAATAACAAAATAAATAAATAATAAAAAAGAACGAAATTCATAAAAAAAGAAAAATAATAATAATTATACTCAATTTAAATGTGAAGAAATTTGTAGACAAACATCAAATGAAATTTAATTGATAATATCTATAAAATGAGTTTAGATATAGTCGAGCCTATTATAACTACATACCTACATACATACATAAATATAAAAAATAAAAAAAAAACACAAAAATAAAGGGATATAAAATATCCATGAAAAATTTAAAATTGTCTTTTTTTAAACAAATTAAAAAACAAAACGTGCCAAAAAGTATCAGGTTATACATATACATAATATGTATATATGTATGTATGGAAGAATAGGTAAGTTTGTACTGCGATAAGGAATGTAGTGCTTTTTCAATCTACATACGCTTCCATTTCCACCACTCTCACTTTGCACTTTTTGGCCTTTTCGGAAGAAGCATCTTGGCACAATCGATAAATTTTCGGCTCTGGTTTGGGAAATTCAATGCAATTTATAAATATTTTTTCCACCACGATATTATTTTTGTTTGCTACAGAGTATTTTTTAAAACAGTGAAACACTCTTAAATAATGTTTCTTTAGAGCTGAAATTTTTTTCTATCAAAGTTGAAGCACAAGAGGCCATATGTGCACGGGCTATTAATGATTTTTAGCTCCAGCTCCATACCTAGAAAGCCTTAAAGCCCGTCTCCACATAACTTGATTCACCAGGGAAACGTGTAGCAAAACATCTCGCTCAATAACCCGTCTCCACGTGGCTAATCGTGATTCAGTTTGACATTTCTCTTTCTTGTTCTTCTTAAATGTTTGTATATTTGCTTATATAATTATATTATAATTTTGTATCGAAAATCAAACGAACTCTCACACAGACCAAAACAAAAACGCAAAAATAAGCAAACATACAAACATTTGAGAAGAGCAAGAAAGAGAAATGTTAAACTGAATCACGATCAGCCACGTGGAGACGGGTTATTTAGCGAGATGTTTTGCTAGATGTTTTTTTGGTGAAACAAGTTATGTGGAGACGGGCTTTTACCTGCGATACGCTCCGGGGCCCTGAAGAGAGCGCAACAGCTGGTACATATATATAATACTTCTATATTGCTACTATTCAATTGTTTTGTTGGTCAAACTTCACAGTAACGATATACTGTAAGAAAGGGAAGCAAGATTCCATGGGTGTCGTTAAACATTTCTTTTCAAAGACAAGGGGGACTACAGAAAAATTTGATACTATGAAATACATATGTAGGTAGGTATTTTATTTAACAAAGATATGGGTATGAATATATGTACCTACATACATACATATGCATGAATAAAAATGAATTTTCAAAGAGCGCTCATTGGACGCTCACGAGCGCATAAAATGAATTTCACCGCTGGCGCTCATTGAACGCTCGCGAATATTCTTTTGCATTCGTAAATTTGTGTGAGGCATTCTTCGTTGTTGAATGTACGTATGTATGAATTTATCGCCACCGCAGAAAACAAGAATAGTCGCTGTGTATAACCGCCTATCCTACGTTATGATATTATTGAAGTAAATGAGAATTAATTTTACAGAAGAGCATAAAACTCCTTCATTTCAAACTTATTTCTGCGTATAAACTTAAATTTAAATAGTTATGTATATCATTTTGTTGACTAAAGTATCAACTTCGTATAGAAGTAGGAACATATTGAATTATTGGCAAATTTTATTTTTGGCACAAGTGCCGCTTAGGCGGTTAGCAATTTCACTTAGGCGGTTATGAAATTTAAACGACGATATATATATTGTGACTTTATTTAAGTTACGAAAATATAAATTATCTGCCTTATTTTTAGCATGTAGGTATGCATACATAAGTTATTTGGTTGTGAACTACGTTGAAATAATAAATACATGTGTACAATTTTGTTTTCGAAAGATTGGCATTTCATTGTTTAATCTACTGCTTTGTGTTTTTATAACGACCATGAAAGTTTTATATGAAGGGAATAACGACCCCTTTTAATCCCCCTTCTGTTTTTTTTTGTAATGCTACTACAATTTTATAAATGTGTGTGTGACATATATTCACATATACGACTTTTGCTTGTGTTGACGCATGCGCACAAATTACATATGCAGTGAGAAACGAGTTCAGCGCGACCAGAACTGAAACACATTGAGTAGATAGGTTGTTAGCAATATAGAAGTACTAGCTGGACCCGTGCGCATCTTGCGCAAAAAGTAATAAAACATACGTCAAAGAGTGTATATGTATATATCAAAAAAAATTATTTTGATTATTTTTGATTATTTTTGATTTTTTATGATTATTTTTGATTTTTTTTGATTTTTTATGATTTTTTTTTGATTTTTTTTTATTTTGTTTGATTTTTTTCAATATTGTTGTAAAGAAATTTGGATACGCATGCACATAAGTATTCAGGTAGGCATGTATGTTTGGTCAGAGAGGCATAAAGTTTGTTTGTACAAATGTATGTGAACGCATATTAAAGTACGTAACCCTGCAGTAAATATGGGGACAGGTGTATCCAAGTCATTGTGTATTCTACAGCGACAACTGCACTAATTAAAATGTCGACAAATTTAGAAGTACAAAATTTGTATAGACATTGGCTCGTTCGAAGTTTTTCGTACTAGTAGATACGGATACAAACCCTTCCTACACCTGGGGAAGATTCATTTCTAGGTTCAGTATAAGGACAGGGAAGAGCGAATAAAGAATTCTGATTATGACAGAGATTATCTTTACGTAAATCTATTTGCAACATAGCAAATCGTCTACTGCTTTATTATGTAGTAGGCACGCGAAGACGAATACAAATTCCCAAATAATCCTATTTGAGGAACAATGTCGGAACGTAAGTACGTAATAGTTCTGCCTTTTAAAAGAATACAATAGGGCAATAACTAGGGCTGAAACGGTATGGCGTATGATGAACAATAAATACAACTTATATGAAATTAAGAATTTTTCCTTTTTTGAAAAAATTGATGAAGTGTGAAACAGACAAAGGAAATACAACTGTGCTAATGGAGGAAGAGGAATACACCGCAAAAACAGGTCAACTAATCAAAGAAATGGGCTGCGGAGTGATGAGAAAAGACCCAACGGAAGAATACCAAATGACAATAAAGCGTGCAATAAAACAAGCGAAAAATATAAGAGACAGCAAAGTAGCCTACACTCTCACAGCAATGAATCCATCTGCCCCATCACTGATCGCACTACCTAAAATCCACAAAACAGGAACACCTATGCGACCAATAGTAAACCATAAATCGGCACCAGGATATAGACTTTCAAAACATCTAAATATGTACTAGCCGAGAAATTAGACCTGTCCAATAAACACGCAATCAAAAACACAACGGAACTAGTCAACAAACTGAGAATTCTGAACGTACCCAAGGACTCAAAACTGGTATCATTTTACGTGAAGGATCTATACCCCTCGATACCAAAGACAGAAATACTAAAAGCTCTAACTAAAATACTGACAGAGAAAACGAACAAAGACATTGCAACAGAGATCGTAAATACGCTGAAAATAACCCTGGACCAGAATTATTTCAAATTTGGCAATAAAATATACAGACAAACTGACGGAAAATGCAGAAGGAGGCATGACAGATCCACCAAAATATAACCGCTATGATGAGGATCATGAGCTGAGTCGTTTGTATAAACGCAAACTAATCCCTCATTTTTTTGAGATATCTACTTGAAATTTGGTACTTGGGTGACTTCTTAAGAGAAATTGGACCACTATAAAATATAGGTCCCATACAACGGATTGTTCAGATATAGACATTTTGGACTATAACATCTCCATAAATAACACACATAATTCACTGTATAAATTAATGAAAATGAGACTATGTATCGCTTCTTTTCCTCATTCATGAATGTCATAAAGTCTCGAAAGTCAGCGAATGTTACACTAAAATGTTTGATTTGGCCACTTTAAACAATTTTTCATAAAGATAAATAATTAGATATGAACGTGCATCGTACCATGTACGGTCAATGACAAATTAACAATAATTCCAAGCTTGTAAGATATGTATAAATGTGTATGCCTCTCTGCACAAATATACGAGGAGGAAGCATATAGAGCCTTTATCCTGTTAGTGTGGGACTTTAACCGCACTACACCACCTACGCTCATCGTATCGAACCCCCCGGTACTACCATCAAGCTACCGTCGGGAGTCTGCCTTAAAGGGCTATATACATACCTGCATACGTACAAATGTGCATATTTCTTTAAACCATATTGATAAAAATTAAAAAAAATCAAAAAAAATCAAAAAAAAATCATAAAAAATCAAAAAAAATCAAAAAAAATCATAAATAATCAAAAATAATCAAAAACAATCAAAATAATTTTTTTTGATTATTTTTGATTATTTTTGATTTTTTATGATTATTTTTCTTTTTTTTTGATTTTTTATGATTTTTTTTGATTTTTTTTAATGGTAATTGCAAAATAATCATTAAAATTTGAAAACAATGGGTAATCAATCATTAAATGGACAGTTGAAAAAATAATCAATCAAGCCGGTAATCATTACGATTAATAATCATTATTTAACAGGTTTGGTTTCAGGTGGCATGCAAGGAGGTGCTGTGTGTCATGCGGCGTCTCTCCACATGCCGGACATACGTATGTTTGGATCGATTCTGACCCTGTAGGAATTGAGCCTACTACAGAAGCCCGACCTTAATTGTGATAAGGTGACTCGGGTTTCTCTGGGCAACTCTAGTTCTTCTGCAGCTATTGGTGGTGGTTGTTCTCTAATTATTATGTACGCGGGGCGGGTTGAAACGAAGGTGGAGACTGTTTCGTTGTGTATCTCATTTATTGCCTGCCTGTATGTTGTGGGGTCTAGTGGTTGATTATTTATTTTATGCGGTTCGGGCTCCATTAGATGGTTGTTTGGATGACCTCTGCGGTAGCATCCAAGGAGAAACTGTTTGCTAAGCGTGATGTTATGATTCTCAACTGAGAGCACCTGTGCCTTGTGATGTAGGTGGTGTTCCGACGACATGAGTAGACTTTCTTGCAAGTCCCCGGCGACCATATTGGCGATGCATAGTTCAAGACCGGCCGGCCGATTGCTTTGTATGTTGCGATAAGGGTTTCTTTGTCTTTTCCCCAGGTGCTGCCTTATTCGCGATCGTATGCGCGGAGAAGGAAGCTAGGCTGTCGAAGGTAACACCCAAGAGTTTTGGGTTGTTTATGGTAGGGATGGGTATATTCCCTATCCGTATGCCAAGCTCTAGCCTAACCTCCTTTGTCCATGTCGTGAACAGGGTCGCGGAGGACTTAGAGGGCTGCAGTTCGAGGGAGCGCGATGTAAACAAGTGGGAAAGGTCGGAGAGATAACCGTTTATTTTCGAGCATAAGTCATTTATGTCGGTGCCTGACGCCATAATCGAGCAGTCATCGGCTTAGGATATAATACGAACTCCTTCAGGTGGAAGTGAGAGTGTGGAGATGTATAGGTTGACTAACAACGGGGACAGGACACCCCCTGTGGAACTCCCTCTTTTATTCTCAACCGATGCCTGTTGACGACTCGGATAGTTCGCGGTCCACCTTTTCAGCCTCGGCGGGAGGCTCGAGACGTCTAGATCCTCAATTAGGGTGGCATGATTGACTGTGTCGAAGGCTTTCGACAAATCAAGTGCCACGAGGACCTTTCTCTCGCAGGGGCGTCGTTGGTTGAGACCGCGCACTATCTGCGTGTTTATGGCGTTTAGAGCTGTTGTTTTGCTGTGCGATTTCCGGAATCCATGTTGATGTGGGGCAAGTTGTAGATGTCCGTTTATATATGGTAGTATGGCGGCCTCAAGTGTCTTTAATACCGTGGAGAGGAGAGATATCGGGCGATAGGATTCTCCTGCATTGGCTAGCCTCACCGGTTTAAGTATGGGAATGATCCTTGCCATCTTCCATATGTTGGGGAGATGTTTTAGCATCAACATGGATATGCCGTCTGGTCCGACTGATTTTGAGGTTTTGGTATTCTTTATGATTTCCTGAATCTCCGTAGGGGAGAGAGCAAGAGATGTGTCGTTGTTTGTAATCCAGGGTGTTATGCGCTTCCGTGCCCATTAGATGGTTTGCAGTCAGGGGTAACCGAAAAGCCGTTAATACATGAAATTTATTTGGAGTAAACTAAAATATTTTATAAGCTGACTCAAAATTTTATTAAAAAACGAAATAAGGATTAGAGAAGAGCGAAATTGCGATTTTTCGATATCTGGATTTCGGTGATTGCTATTTTTAAATCACTGCGATTTTAAACTGCTATTGCGATTGCATGGACTGCTATAAAATCATCAGTTACCGGTAGAGATTAATTTTGCGATTTCTGAGCGATATAACCGGTCTTCATTTTATGTTAACAAAATGATAGCAATAACAACGTATTCCGCAGTAATTTCGCTGTTTGTAAACATTTTTCAAAGATAAATTGTAAATTCAATAATTTTTTTTTTCTTTTATTTCTATATACGTATGTGGTCTGCTCAAAAGTATAAACAAAAAGAAATTTATAATGCTTTTGCGATTGCGATTCACATAGGTGAATTGCTTGCTTGCTACATCGATAGCAGTTCCCAATAAGTAGTGAACTGCTATTTTGAAAAAGTGATCGCAATTGCGATTTGCGATTTTTTATTCATAGTGAAAAAATCACCGCTTGCGATATATCGCTCATCACTAATAAGGACTGATTAGGTCACCTCACGAAACATTGCCAGTCGATGATATATATATTGTACCTGAATGTCTCTAGCTTCTAAATACTCTTCCGAAATCAGCTTCTGAGCGAATAAGAAGTAAGAAAATTTTTCATTTCCTTGAACATGAAAAGATGGTTCTTGAAAATATACTTAGAAACATAAAAATTTCTATGTATGCATACGTGGTTTTTTGAATAAAAACTTTATTTGCATCAATTTTGTGTGTGTATGTCAATATAGAGAAAATACGGCGTAGGGAAATTTGTAGGGAAAAATTTTTGTTAGCGTAGGGAAAAGTAGGGAATTTTTTGGCATGCCGTAGGGATTTTTGGTCCAAGAATATTGGCATCACTGGCTGTACTTTACTACTGTATAAATATGGCAACACATCTTGTAAACGTCAATATTCCATTTGTGACATTCCAGCCGACATTTTCAGCTTTGTTTTTCTACGCAGAGAATTTCTAAATTGGTAGTAAATAAATTAAAGTACTTTAAAAAAAAAACAAAACAATTCAAATACAAACGTTAGCACCTCTTTTATTCATCACTAACTGAACATTGCTGCTTAGCTACACATATGCATACATATATATAAGTAAAAAAAAATACTTCCGGACGTTTATTAAATACATAAAGTTCCAAGCACAATCTTTTTTTTCGACTGGATTTATAAAAAGGAATTGAGTGGAAAAATGTCTCAACCTGTTGCATTTCTAACACGAAAGGAAACATTTAGCGCTTGTCATCGTTTGCACAGGTAAGGAAGTTAATTTTTATAATAAGCGGGTTTGTACACATGTATATATTTATTAGATATATGCGCATATAAAACACATTGTACGTTGCTGTTACTTGTCCCAGCAACAAATACGTATGTTTAGAGTAAGATTCATGCAATCAACTTGTTTGATGAGACTAGTCGGTCAAATTTCTAATGTATTCTACATTCTATACTTTGCTCTACAAATCCATCTGCGGAAGAAACACAAGAGAGGCATTCTAGCGCCTTCAAGAATAGGATAATCGGATAAACCTTGAGCGCCTTTTAAATAACATTAAATAGAAATGTAGCTCGGATATTTACTACATGCAGGAACCAAAATTTTTACTGCTTCTAAATTGAAGTCATGCCTAGTACACGACTAATCAATCCAATACTGTGTAACCTAAATCAAACGCACGCCGTCAATTTACTGTCAAAAATTTCTCATGCCCATACAACTTGTATGGGAGTAACCGAAATTGAACGGCGTGCGTAAAAAGCAAATTCGACGCCCAATTTTTGTTTTGCGTGACATTTGAAATTAAGCATTGTGGGTGATTGTTTGCAAAAAAATTGACACTTGCTTTTGATATCGTGTCTGTTAGGTACATATTCCACAAAATAACAAGATTTTCTCTGATTTTCTGTATTTTTCTATTTCTTTATCTGAACACGCACGCAAGTCAATTTCGGTTCAACGCATATGAAAAATTTGCGTGCGTGCGTTAAATTGACGACTTGCGTTTGATTTAGGTTACACAGATACAAGTCATATACATTGTATGATGTATGTATACATACAAACATACATATGTACAATGAACCTTTATTATAAGCTGATAAGCTGTGTGTGTATAAAGATCTCTAGGTACATTTTTAAAAGGTCAAAACCTAGTTTATCAAACAAAAAGGCTAATACAAAATAAAAGGTTAATACACAAAAAAAAAAAAAAAACTAAAAATAATTTTTATTATACATGATTAAAGTTAAGAAGAAAACAACATTTTTTCCAATTTTTTATTTAGTCCACATCTGAGTGATGTTGAAAACGCAGAAGTCTTTGGGAAGTGCAATCATATAAATGGACATGGACATAACTATATTGGTATGCTTACAAATAATATGTCAATATTATTTTTTTAGTTAAAAAACTATATATTATAACTTTTTGCATTTTTCAGCTGAGGTAACCGTGCGCGGTCCAATTGATATGCGTACTGGCATGGTAATGAACATAACAGAATTGAAAACTGCAATGGATAAAGTTATATTTAAAGAATTGGATCATAAAAATCTAGATGCAGATGTTGATTTCTTTAAAAAGACGGCAAGTTAATTATTTTAAACATACTAAATCAATAATAAAAAAGTTTTATAATTTATATATTTTGTATATATTCACAGCCCAGTACAACGGAAAATGTATGCGTTTACATTTGGGATAATGTGCGACGGCATCTAGAACGTCCCGAATTATTATATGAAGTTAAAATACATGAGACTGATAAAAATTCGGTGATTTATCGTGGCCCGTACAATCAGAATGGTTTTTATTTACAAAGCTTGCAAAGCAAACGTTCAGAAAAAACATCATGCAATAATATATCGTCCGATTCTGATTGAATTGAAATTGAAGTGATTGATTGATTGATGATACAAAAATGACTTTTTTTCTCTATGCATTTAATTAGTATTAGTTAAGTTGCATATTTAGCATTTTCTTTGTTTTGGTCAGACATATGTATGTACGTAATGCATGCATAAAAAATAAATTACCCACATAGCATTTGGAAGATTGTTTTATGAAAACTGACTGCGCCGAGTCTTTTTCGATCCCCTTTGATGATCAAAAACTGATTAATCACCTCTGCGATTAGAATAAGACTCGAAAATGAGTCACTCCAGCGATTGAAAAGTAATTTTATTTTTTATCATATAAAAATCACCTAACTGAGCCTTTTTCGATCCCCTTTGCTGATTAAAAAAAAGAATTTATCACTTTGGCGATTAAAAGAAGTCTGGAAAACGAGTCAGACCACCGATTGAAAAGTGATTTTATTTTTTATCATATAAAAATCACCTAGATGAGTCTTTTTAGATGCCCTTTGCTGATTAAAAAAATAATTTATCACAAATTGATCATGCTAAAGATCGAAATGTGATCGATTACTTTGCTTTTTTGGAAAAAAAAAATGAAATATTCCTTAGCAAGCCTAATACATAAAGCTACAATTTTTCAAAAAAAATATTTCAGAGAATTTTATATTAGATTTCGGTATTGATGGTTCTGAATGTTGTAGAGCAGGAACATATGGATGTATGTCTTCCGTGTTGCCGTATATGAGAGTGCCAAAATGCGCATATGCATTTTCATAGGAATTCATTTATGGCTTGAAATTTTTATATCTTAAGCTCCTTATTTCCTTAATATTATTGTAGGCTAAAAATCTGTTTCAAAAGTTCCAACCAAAATGTGGACTGCGATTGACTGTGGAGGTTCTTTTTGCGATATTGGTAAAGGTAAGGGTAAGTGTAGAATATGTAAGAGGATAGAAGATGGGAAAGAAATGCGGTTGCAAACTGTCCCAAAAATGATAGGAAAAAGAGTAGAAAAGTATTAGAAAATGATTAGAAATTGATCAGAAAGTTACTGGAAAACGACCCAAAAAAGATTCTAAAATGACCAGAAAAACGATTGAAAAATTACCCAAAAAAGATTGGAAATTCAATTGAAAATGATCAGAAAAACGAAGAAAAATGACCCTAAAAAGATTCAAAAACGATCAGAAAACGATTCGAAAATGACCAAAATAAGATTCAAAATTGAAAAAAATAAAATCGAAAGGGACTCGAAAATGATTAAAATACGATTAAAATAAGACTCGAAAACGACTCCCCAAGAAGAGTTGGACGTAGGGTACCATTCTCTACAGACGAGAGGCTATTTTATGATCAGAAAATGAGCGCATTTTCCATTATTTTAAACGTGCATAGGGATCGAAAAAGACTGGAATATGATCAAAAAATTCAGAAAATGCTATGTGGGTATAGAAATAAAGTAAAATAAATATTTTTTCTAAGAGCACCAAAAGTATTGAATAGCTAATTGTTTAATTGAAAATAGGGCGAGACAGTCTGAAGCAGTGAAGACGTAATGCGCAGCTCCGCTTGAGATATCACTCACTATAATTTTGAAGAGATCTCTAGTGCTAGATTACATATGTATGTATGTATATAATATACCCTGCAAAAAAATGTGCGATTAATACCGAAAGATATTTGTCCCGGTCCACAATTAGTCCCCGATTGTTCCCGTACGGGTATAAATGCAGACTAATTGTAGACCAATTGTTCCCTAACGGGTATAAATGTAGATTAATCGCTTTCATTCCGAACGGGTACAAATCTAGATTCCTTAAATGTAGAAATTTTACAAAAATATGCAATGTATTTAAAAAATTGTAGAACAACCGGTAAAACGAATTGAACACCCTTTCTTTTAATAACAATGATGAATAATAGTTTTAACAAAATTTTGCCTAAAATATTCTATGAAAAAATATAATGCATAATAAAAACTTACAATTTTTTTTATTTATTTATTGAGATTTTTTTTTTCAAAAGTAAAACATTGGGTCATATTAATAAAAACCAAGCATTTGCTTTTGCTTAAAATTTCGGACCTTTTACTCAAATTTTGAAATTTGGTTCTTACAAATTAATGTCAAATTTTTTAAATCTTGAGTAAAGGCATTTGCTTGGTTTTTATTAATACGGCCCATTATATAATCTTTTTTTAAATATGCTTGAACATTTACAATTTTTTAAAGATTGTTATTAAAAATTGCCTTGGCGAACAACTTGGAAAAATCAACATTTGTACCCGTTCGTGCTTGAAGCGATTGATCTACATTCGTACCCGTTCGGGATGAAAGCGATTAATCTACATTTGTACCCGTTCGGTATGTTAGTGATTAATCTACATTGGTACCCGTTCGGGTATACAAGTTGAACAATTAGTCTCTTCATAGGACATGTTCGAACAAATGCGATGAATTCACTCCATATAAAGGGATGTAAAATTGTATTAGTCGCATGCTCCCTTGCGATTGATCCCGGACACGTCCCGGATTAATCGCATTTTTTGCAGAATTCATTTCATTGTTAACCTTATCATAACCTTAAGTAGCGTGTACTGAGCAGAGTAGCTGGAAGGCACTTTCATCCAGCGGATCCGTTCCGGTATATACATCCGATTGTCAGTAAAAAACGAAAAAACACTGCCTAGAAGGCTCGAAAAGCGCGATATAGATACTTACCTTTTTGCTTACTCTTAATTAAATTATAATTACATATTTTTATAGTTTAAAAAAGAAAATTTATTTACTTAAAATTCAAATTTATGCTGAAAAGGCAATCCAATCATAATATATTTTCTTGAAATAGGAAATTCTAACTTAAATTAAAGTATATGAATTAGTATGTAATAGATTTTCATACATATGTATATGTATTTTCAAATATTTGTACAAACTATAATAGTTACAACAGCAACAACATATTACACTTTCACAAAAAAAAAAACTGAATTTTTATAAAAGTAAAAGTTACTTTTTTATTATAATTGCTTTATAAAGATATGCGCATATTACTACTAATACTAAATATATGTATTTATATACATACATATATAAAGCGGCAATGCTTTGTTGGTGTATATTTGGCGCTACGTTTTTTTTTTTATAATTTGAATTTCTTATGCCTGTAATTAGGTTTTTCTAGGTATGCTTATATTGGTTACATTATATATTTTTTTATTATAATTAAAAGCTACATATTTATTTTTGGTTCATATCACGAGCCGTTTGCTTTTGTTGTTGCGTTCAAGCAATTTTATTGTTTTATATGTAGGTTGTGCTAAGAGCATATGCTTAATTGTTAAATATGTATGTATATATGTATGCATGTAACATACCTGTAATGTACTAAGTATATACTGGTACTAAGTACCAAATAAGTACAAGTACTCAAGTACTTTATGTACAAAAGTAAAAGTACTTGTACTAAATTAAAATTAGCTCAATGCTTGTACTTGAAATCTCAAAGTACTGCAGTACTTGTACTGGAATTTCGAAAGTACTGGATTACTTGTACTTGTGCTGATATATAGCTATGTACTTGCAGTTTACAGGTCTGGTATGTGTGTACGTATTTATCAGAGCTGTTATGATATGATTTTACTTTATTCGATTTTGTTTATAATGTTTACTACATTTTAAAACAGACTAAAAATAGTAAGAAATAAGAATTTTAAATAATTGTGTGATCCATTTTCAAAAGTGGCTATGTGAATTTTTCATATTGTCATGAATTAGAAAAAGCTGAACGAGAATTTTGAAAGTGTATATATAAAATCATAGAGACTTTTGAAAGTGTAATCGTATTCAATGCAATTTTTTCAGAATACGGAAGGATTTTGCAATAAATTCTTAATGGACATTATAAACCTTTAAATACTGTTATATAATCCATCAAAAACTCAATATCGAAAAAAATTCACATAGCCAGTTTTGAGAGTGGACTACCCAATTGACTAATGTGAAGCACTTTTTATGGTTTCTAAAGTAAAACTGACTAATGTGAAGTACATTTTATAGACCAAATTAAAGGGAATCAAAATACCTATCGAATGGTATAAAAATATTCGAAATCGGTTCAGTAGTTTTTAAGTAATTGCAACTTAAAAAATTCATAATATAAACTTTGACCTTTAATAACTTTTGTTGTTGTTGTTTCCAAACAAAAAAAATTCACTTTAATACTCAGCTTAGCCATCTTTATCAATCCTCAAACTTCGTTTTTTGATTTTATAATTTTCAAAATTTCATATTTGTACCAGATCGTGCTTATTGCTTTCAACTTTGCGGGGCAGTTCAAAACGTCATCCTATCGCCATAAAATTTTGTGGGGTTCATTAACTCGTATAAAGGCAACTTTTCATTGCTGGTGCGTTCGGGAAAAGAACAAAAAAAAAATCGGCATATGATTTCACTCCACCTTAATGTAGATATGTATATATTTTTATATCTTGCTCAAATTTTTATACTCAGCTGTACTAGTACACAGAGTATTATAGTTTTAATCACATAACGGTGGATTGTAACAGAATGAAATAATCGAGATAGATATAGACTTATATATATCAATATGATCAGGGTGAAAAGAGAAATCGATTGAGCCATGTCCGTCCGTCTGTCCGTCTGTCCGTCCGTCTGTAAACACTCTAACTCGTACAAAAATTGAGATATTTCGATGAAATTTGAAATGCAAGTTGCTATCGAGACTGGGACGGTTGGTATTGAAAATGGGCGAAATCGGATAGAAAAAATTGGAAATTTGGTATCTCAGTCACTAATAGAGCTAGAGCGATGAAATTTTACCCACGTGTTGAGCTCAGGCCCCTAGGAAGAAATTTTATGAAATTTTGGAAAATGGGCGGTGCCACGCCCACTTATTAAGGGTCAACCCTTGAAAGTTTTATATGTCATAACTCAGAAACCATTGAAGATATATCGATCAAATTTGGTACGCGTGATATACTTACTTAGGTAAACGTTCGTACGGAAAATAGTTAAAATCGGTTGACGGCCACGCCCACTTTTATATATGTATATTATAAAGTGACCTAATAAAAACATTTTAGGCCATATCTCCGTCAAATATAAAGATATATCATTGAAATTTTGTCGCATGGGTACAACTATGGACATAAAACAAAAAACACAAAAATTTTGGAAAATGGGCGGTGCCACGCCCACCTATTAAGGGGCAAACATTGCAAGTTTTATGAGTTATAACTCAGAAACCGTTAAAGATATATCGATGAAATTCGGTACGCGTGATATACTTACTTAGGCAAATGTTTCGACAAAAAATTTCCTAAATCGGTTGACGACCGATATATGTGTATTATAAAGTGGCCTAATAAAAACATTTTAAGCGATATCTCTGTCAAATATAAAGATATATCATTGAAATTTTATGGAAGGTGTTCAACTATGGACATAAAACAAAAAATATAAAAATTTTGGAAAATGGGAGTGGCACCGCCTCCTTTTAGAAGCAGGAATATACGAGATTTCGGAGCCCATAACTCGACAAATAATCGATATATTAGACGAAACTTGGTGTATACACTTTTATTACTTCTGGTAATACATGTTGAAAATTTTAGCGAAATCGGTTGACGACCACGCCCACTTTTATATATGGGTATCATAAAGTGGCCTAATAAAAACATTTTAAGCGATATCTTTGTCAAATGTAAAGATAATTTATTGAAATTTTGTGGTATGATTTCTACAATAGACCGGAAACAAAAAATAGAAAAATTTTGGAAAATGGGCGTGGCACCGCCTCCTTTTGGACAAAGGGATATACGAGATTTCTTAGCCTTTAACTCGACAAGTAATTGAGATATTATGACGAAACTTGGTTTATACACTTTTATAACTTGTGTTAATAGACACGCAAAAATTTATTGAAATCGGTTTATGACCACGCCTACTTTTTAACAAAGATATTTCTGGAACACGCTTTGGAAATTTGTAACGTGACATCTTTGTAACTGGAAGTCATACAGGAATGAAATTTTGCATAAAGAATAATATTCATATGCTTAGTTGGATGACTGATAAAAATTTTGAAAATGGGCGTGGCTACGCCCACTTTATGCAGCACGCGCTTTATATAAAATCCATCAAACGCAAACAAACAATGAAAACATACAGCTGAGTATCTAATGTTCGATTCCACTCGAACTTAGGCTTCCTTACTTGTTTCTGTTGAAAATAGATATCAGTGAATAACAGAAAATTCAAGAATGAAAAGTTGAGTAAACGACCCTTAGAGCCGATTACTCAAGCTCCGGTTAAGCAATTTATTTGACAGCTCACCATACAATTTAGGTCAAACTAACCAGCGATTAAATTAATCAGATGTAAACGGCCCTTAGTTTTCTAGGCGGTTATGCAAAAACACAATCGATGGAACATCAATTTGCGATTTAGCCTTAAAGTTTAGAGTTTGCACATCAAAGAAAAAAAATCGTTTCGTTGACGTCAAAAAAATATCGTATTGATTACAAATAAAAAAAAGTAAATCTAAGAACACATTTTAGAAGGTACATAAATGAAGTGCCCAATACATTTATCCAATAAGTAAATTTGGACTAAAAGAAAACTAAAACACCTACCAGCATGATAAAATGAGTTGTAAAATTAAATGCTAAATGACAAAACGGCCCTTAAATTTCTTTTTTTTTCTAATATGATTTTCGGTTTAGTATTTAAATACTGTATGTGCTTCATATTACTTGCTTACAAAAAAAATGAATGAAGATGCAATTATGTATTTTTAATTTTTTTTTTGCTACGTTTTTCTTTGCGTTTTTTTTTTTTTTGGTAATTTTGGCAAACGATTAGTAATAAGAGGAAGTACTTTTTCATAATCCCCTACTGAGATTGTTATATCGATAAAAATTAGAACAACTTTTTCTTCTTTACTTTTTAGTTTTCAAATACATATACATATACTCAACTAAAAATATATACTCAATTTCGGTATAATCAAAATGAATGCACACAAATGCCGCGCATTTCCCACCTCGCACTCTAACTAAACAGGTACGCTAGGCTTAAAAACTACTGCATACATGTTTGCACATGTATATGCCATTTGTCACTTTACAGCTCTTACATACCTACATACATACCTACAGCTTTATTTGTATTTAATGAAAAAGTGTTATAAAATTTAAAATACTACTTTGTCTTTTTAGCGTTTTTGTTTTCTTTTGTGAAATAAGCTCCTGTCTCTACACTCTCCCACATCATCTTAGCGGAAGCTGAAATATATAAATGCATATGTAAGCGTTAATGCAAAGAAATTTATGAATTTATATACATATGTACAAATATATACATTAAGGTGGAGTGAAAACATATGGAGATTTTTTGTTTGTTCTTTTTTTGAACGTACCAGCAATGAAAAGTTGCCTTTATACGAGTTAATGAACCCCACAAAATTTTATGGCGATAGGATGACGTTTTGAACTGCCCCCAGCCCCGCAAAGTTGAAAGCAATAAGCACGATCTACTACAAATATGAAATTTTGAAAACTATAAAATCAAAAAATGAAGTATGAGGATTGATAAAGATGGCAAAGCTGAGTATTAAAGTGAATTTTTATTTTTTGGAAGCAACAACAACAAAAGTTATTGAAGGTCAAAGTTTATATTATGAAGTTTTTAAATTGCAATTACTTAAAAACTACTGAACCGATTTGGAATATCCATATACAATTCGATAGATATTTTAATTCCCTTTAATTTGATAAACATACATCTTATATATGAAAAGTAAGGCGGGTAAAAGGGGGGTTGACCCGAGCAGGGGGGTGTTATGAAACCCATATAAAATGTATATCAAATTAAAGGGAATCAAAATACCTATTGAATGGTATCAAAATATTCGAAATCGGTTCAGTAGTTTTTAAGTAATTGCAATTTAAAAAATTCATAATATAAACTTTGACCTTTAATAACTTTTGTTGTTGATGTTTCCAAAAAATAAAAATTCACTTTAATACTCAGCTTAGCCATCTTTATCAATCCTCATACTTCTTTTTTTTTTGATTTTATAATTTCAGAAATTTCACATTTGTATCAGATCATGCTTGTTGCTTTCAACTTGGCGGGGCTGGGGGCACCTCTAAACATGCGAGTAGGTCAATAACAGGCTTATTTCTGGGCTAGAAAGGTGCCGTTCTGGCTTTGGAACAAATTGAATTTCCAAAAAAAAATTTCACTCGACCTTAATATATGTACATATGTATCTATGTATGTTCGATACGCACCACTTGCCTCCTTTGCTCTTCTCTTTATATGGCACTTCTAATCGTCTTACCCGGATTTCGTATGTGTATAAACGGTATGCCAAATTCGAAATCATTTTTCGGCCAATATTTTAGCAGCGGCTGTCGTTGCGGCATTTCCGTTTCGACATAAAAATATGCATACAACACCAGCACCGTGTATGAGGCAATGAAAATGAAAATATGCCAAAAACCGTGTAAATATGGAAAATTAATTGCTGACCATGCCTCGCAGAACATGCGATCATTGATCCAACAGAAAACGGCGACCAACCAAACGGTGGTGCAGCGCAAACCCAAACGATAGACACGTTGATCTCGCACTCTGTAATGGAATAAATAACGAGCAAAAACAACAAGATAATGAGATATATGTATGTACATATCGTCGTACCATACGAAAACTAACATATTTAAAATTTCTGGCGAAATAATTTTTTCTTCGCTGGCTTCAGGTCAATTGAAACACAATGTTTTTAAATTTTAATATTCCCAATATATTTCGACCACACAACGGTGATCATCTTCAGGGGATTTATCTTTACACGTCACCTTAGTTCGACGCGTTCAGTAATTATATACTGTTTTTACATTAAAATTGTTGTTGTTTAAACGAAATTGATAGTTTTCGTCAGCCAAAAGTGGATTTTATTACTTTTCGTCAGCCCAAACTCGATTTTATTACTTTTCGTCGGCCAAAACTTGAACTTTTTACTTTTCGTCAGCCACAAAAAATCTGATGTTAGTTTTCGTATGGTACGACGATATGTATGTATTATACTATATAAAAAAGACCAACTGACACAATTTTGTTAATATCTGCTATAATTTGTTTCCTGTATAACACAAGCAAAACAATTAATTGAACATAAAACTGGTAGGGCACTGTCAATCACATGTACTTTAATTAAAAACCATTGGATCGGTCTAACCGATTGCAAAAAAAAACCTTTTCAACCGGTGTCTAATTTGACTGCGATTATAATTGACCTTTTGCAATATCAATGCTTGTAAAGAAAAAGTTTTTTTTGGCTCTCCTGAAAACTTTTGAATTTTGAGTTGTGTCACTTTATGATTTAGGGTGCGATTTGTACTCTGTACCAAAATCTGTAAAATTCGGAAGTTTTTTTTTTTTTGTTTTAACATTCAATATATTTTGCCAACTGTATAAATAAAATACATCTAACAATTTTGTGGTTCGTTAAAAGTAATTAATAGTTAAGTTTAAGATAAAGAATTTTAGTTCGTCGAGCTCCTGTATTAAAATTAGAAAAGTTAATCTCTGGCATGACAGGCGTGCACTCCAAAATAAATACCAAATTAAAATTTAAATGTTTTGTTTTTTCACCAACTTATGTAGTTCGTGCTAAAGTTTATATACCTAATACCTTCATTGCAATTTTATTTACGTACATACCCAATAAACACAATAGATTCGCCTCGAATTCGAGATGATTTTGCTTCTATGATTATGTCATTGCGGCGATACTTCGCTACGACAGATCGGTGAATCCGAATTCCCAGGCGCGTCACTAATCTTTAGCGTTTCGTGCATATGTATATTCTCGGATCGTTGGCGAAAATTTGGGTTTATTGGCGAATGCGTTATAATCTCCTGCGAATTCGTCACGATATCATCCTAGCTTTTGGTTTTCTTGAGTAGAGTTTTAAAATCGACGCTTCCAAACAAAACTGTACTAAGTCTGAAAACTGTGTTTTGCAGGAGAAGCTCTCAAAGTTTAAACTCGATATGAAACTTCGGTTGCATGTTAAGTATATTTTCACTTGTAACTTCTGTTTGGATTGAACGATCAACACCAAAACTTGACAATATCGAAGTCAGGGTACGCTTTATATCAAACCGTAAGAAAAAATAAAAATTTGCTACGTGGTTTTCCAATTCGATAGATATTTTGATTCCCTTTAATTTGATAAACATACATCTTATATATGAAAAGTAAGGCGGGTAAAAGGGGGGTTGACCCGAGCAGGGGGGTGTTATGGAACCCATATAAAATGTATATCAAATTAAAGGGAATCAAAATACCTATCGTATGGTATATGGATATTCCAAATCGGTTCAGTAGTTTTTAAGTAATTGCAATTTAAAAAATGCATAATATAAACTTTGACCTTTAATAACTTTTGTTGCTGTTGTTTCCAAAAAAAATTCACTTTAATACTCAGCTAAGCCATGTTTATCAATCCTCATACTTGGTTTTTTGTTTTTATAATTTTCAAAATTTCATATTTGTACCAGATCGTGCTTATTGCTTTCAACTTTGCGGGGCTGGGGGCAGTTCAAAACGTCATCCTATCGCCATAAAATTTTGTGGGGTTCATTAACTCGTATAAAGGCAACTTTTCATTGCTGGTACGTTCAAAACAAAAACAAACAAAAAATGTCCATATGTTTTCACTTCACCTTAATATGTATGTACAAAAGTGTGTAAGCATGTAATAAAAAAAATTGTGTAAAATTATGCAAATCTGTAAATGAAATTTACGGAGTCTGGTTCAGTGCATGAGAAATCAAGTTTTTTCTATGAAGTTGAATCATATCCCCTAAATATAATAATATAATAATACAATGGCGCTATTATAACTCTGACGAGTTTTATGGCCGAGCTTCTCTCCCAATTCGAGGTGTGCTCCTTTTTGTTTTTCCTACTAATTGGGTGGACCTACAGTTTTATGCCGGCTCCGAACGGCGAATGCATTTTTTGTGAGAAGCTTTTTCATGGCAGAAATACTCTCGGAGGGTATGCCGCCCACTGCCGAGAGGTGACCGCTGCTCTTAAAAAACCCAATAACTGGATTTTTACTAATTAGAAAAATTTGTTTGGCTCGGACCGTGGTTTGAACCCGAGACCTCTGGCATAGCAGGCGAGCACTCTACCCACTGCACCACAGCGGCCAATCCCCTAAATATACCCAGCAAAAATATGGTCATCGCTATTACCTGTCAGGCATGACAGAAAGCCTTGCCATGGAACATCTGACGAGTTCATCACTTCTTTCACGCATTGCCAGTAATGCAGAGTGGAATGAGCTTCCATTACCCATTCCACGTAATGTAAAGTAGAATGGAGCGCGAAAAAATGAACTGGAATAAATACCACTGGAAATTTCCGTCATGCCTTACATTTTTCGCCTTCTTTCTCTGCTTTTCTGTAAGGTATTCTTTATTTGATTCGCTAGAATCCTTGCGGTATTGCGTGATTTATTCGTTCGGCGGTAATGCAGTGAGCAAGCCCTTCCCTCCAATGACAAGTCCATGCTAATGTCCGGCATTATGTCAACGAATTTGGAAGCGATTGCCAGGGGTTTTCTGGATTACCCTCTTAATTCCACGGTCATCGAGTTTTTTGGTGGGTATATACATATGTACATTAGGCATATAACAAATTTTGACGAAAAATTTGGCATACCACCATGTGGTGGCAAATATTGTACAAGTAATGAATATCACTTTTTTAGGTGATTTCGGTTCAAAAACGTTCCGCCCAAAAATGGATTTCTAAAAAAAGTCAGAGTTTTTTTTAATTTTTTTTAATATTTTTATTTTTACATTTTTGTCAATTGTTATATGAAATAAGTTTTAAGTTTAAAGTATGTATGTGATGATTTCCACATTTCTTTTAATAGACCTTAAGGTAAATATCTATTATTATGAAGAAAAACGTGTACACTGTACAAAACTTTTTTTGTATTTTTCAGCAGTTCTGATAAAAAGTAATTTCGTTTTGCGCGGAAACTTTTTTGGAATTTCGCAAAAAAAAAACAAAAAAAAATACGGGGGTTCATACTTTTTTATGCTCTATTCGACTATGGTATGCCGTTTTTCGTATTTGCAAAAATTGTAAAAAGTTATATGTCTAATGTACATACATATACATATACTTAGGTATACATACTCATCATGTTGGATCTTTTCAGTTCCTTAGTTTAGCGGACACATTCTTATGTATACATACGCACGTATGTTCGTACATTGACTCCTTTGTTTACTTTATTTAATAATACATGTATTTATTATACCTTTCATGATAGCGAATTTGTGTTATAAATTTGGTACAGAGCTAAGATGTTTTTAAATATCAGAAGGAAAGGCAACATACCCACTAAAATATACAATATACATACATATATCAGAATCATGAACTTAGTCTATTAGTTAAGTCATCTTGGTTAGTTTATAGCATATCTACTCGAAATTCGGTATATGGGTATCATATCGGACCACCACATGGTAGATAAAGATTTGATACAACCGATTGTTCATATCTACACCATTTCCAGGTGGATTGTAGAAAGCATCAACTGGATTTTGGAAAGAGTCAAATGGATTTTTGAAAATTTTAATTCTATTTCTAATATAATTTACTAAAATCCAATTTTCACTTTCTAAAATCCAGTTGACGTTTTCTAAAATCCATCTGGAAATGGAGTAGACAGTTTTCTTAAGATTATGTTAAGTTTCTGCTAAGTTTGCATTTTTTATTGGGTGTACAAATAGATACATACATACATACATATATCAATGTATTATTTTTGTATGTGCTTTCAACGGCTCCATTTATTGCTTAATTGAAATGTGACACATAAAACAAATTATTTTCTAGGGGTCAATTAATTGGTTGAATATCAGCAATTTGATACATATGAATGTAACAAGCACACATACAAACATAAATACATACATATGTATGGGTGTTCCCGCAGACGCGAACGTGACATTCGTACGCCTTCAAAGCTCAAAAAAGTATGCATAGGTTTAATTTTTAACTTTTTGTTTCTACGAGGGCTGCTCGACATATTTTTAGCCTAATGAAAATGCGAATATTAATCATCAAAAATGGTTTTTATTGTTTTTCAAAGTATTCTCCAGCATGATTTATTCACTTTTGCATGCGCTCAAACCAATTGTCGAAGCACTTTTTCCAATCCGATTGAGACACCTCCAAAACATGGTTTTTGAACGCTTGAACAGCTTCTTCTGGCGACGAAAATTGTTGAGCACGCATTTTTTTCTTGATGTGCGGGAATAAAAAGAAGTCATTGGGTGTACGGCGGATGACCCATCAATGCCACGTTTTTGCCGGCCAAAAAGGCGTTGGTTTGAGCCGATGTGTGAGAGCTCGCATTATCATGGTGAACAATGATTCGTCTTCTCTTGTTCGTTTTTCGAATTTCTCCGAAGACTTCAGGCAAACAAATTGTGGTGTACCAGTCAGAATTGACCGTCCTACGTTGCTCAAGCGGAACAGTCGCCACATGACCAGTTTTGCCGAAGAAACAAGCGACCATTTGCTTCGATGTGCTTCTTCCACGAACAACTTTCGTTGGATTTGGCTCGTCTTCGAAGACCCACACGGTCGATTGTTGTTTTGTTTCGGGTTCATACGCATAGATCCATGATTCATCACCTGTGACGATCTTATTAACGTCTCTTGAAGCACCGCGATCGTATTTTTGCAACATTTCTTTGCACCAATCGACACGAGCCTTTTTTTGAGCGACAGTCAAATTGTGCGGTACCCAACAAGAACAAACCTTTTTTACGGTCAGGTGTTTATGCAATGTCGAATGTATGCTGGTGGGAGAAATGTCCAAGGATGTCTCTATCTCACGGTATGTCACATGACGATCTTGCATTATGAGTTCAAGCACGGCATCAATGTTCTCTGGCTCAACGGCCGTTTTTGGACCACCTTCACGGAATTGGTATTTGAGCGAGCGTCGGCCACCATTGAATTTATTACATATATATTTTTCACAGTGCCATAGGATGGTGCTTCATCGCAATATAAAGACTTAAATTCATCAATGCACTCTTGTCGTGATAATCCACGTCGAAATTTGATCGCACGAAAAGGTTCACGAGTTAATTCCATTTTTTTGCCAAATTAAATTTTTCAAGTCACTGTAAACAACACAAATGATGGTCGTACGCCAAAACGTTCTGAGTACGATTATGCTAAAAAATGTCAGACTTTCCAATGGAAATATCAGATTTCACCTGGCAACACTTTTTCATACACAGGCTAAAAGTATATCGAGCAGCCCTCGCATTTTCCGATAACATTTTTTAACGCTATAATCAGTAGAATAAGGAAGTTCTGCCGATTTGTAGTTTCCATGATATAAGCATTATTAAAAGGGCGATAGTGATTGTACGTGACAAAAAATAGAACGCGCCATTCCCCACCTGACTAATAACGCTTAGCTAACTATTTTAAACTCGAAAACAATTTACATTTACAGGAGTTTAAATTTTTCAGGATGATTATAATATAATACATATATATTATGTATATGTATATATTAATAGGGAAATATTCGAAAATATGCTCTTAAAAATTGACTTTAGCGCTAAAAATATGCTCATAATTTTTTTGTTTTATAAAATCGTCTAAAAATAGGTTTTTTGTAATAAAAAATTGGTTTTATTTAAAGTTATTATTTACGTAAAAGTGGCCGCTGTGGTGCAGTGGGTAGAGTGCTCGCCTGCTATGCCAGAGGTCTCGGGTTCAAATCACGGTCCGAGCAAAACACCAAAACAATTTTTCTAATTAGTAAAAATCCAATTATTGGGTTTTTTAAGAGCAGCAGTCACCTCTCGGCAGTGGACGGCATACCCTCCGAGTGTATTTCTGCCATGAAAAAGCTTCTCACAAAAAATGCATTCGCCGTTCGGAGCCGGCATAAAACTGTAGGTCCACCCAATTAGTAGGAAAAACAAAAAGGAGCACACCTCGAATTGGGAGAGAAGCTCGGCCATAAAACTCGTCAGAGTTATAATAGCGCCATTGTATTATTATTATTATTATTTACGTAAAAACTAGAAACAATGCACATTTGCGAAATGTTACTAAAAGAGGAAACAAAATTTGGGTACAAAAGCAGTTTTGCCTTACTAACTCTAATTGCTATTGCAGTACACAACAAAAGTTTGGCGTATATTATCGAACATAAAACTAATGTTTTTAATTTGTTTTTTCCCTATAGATAAAACAAAGTTGGCGCTGTACAAAAAGGAGAAATAATATTAATTAGAATCGTCCAGTGGACGAAATTCGGTCAACCCATCTCTCGCAGTCTAATTAACATTTTCATTTTCCAGCCAAAGACGATTGCTCGTTCTTTCCTCTCGCTCTTGCTATCATTCTACCTACCTTTACGTGTTAATATACATCCATATGTATGTATCAGCGTTGCCGTTTTAAATTCCTGATATTACCCAAAAAATATTCAAATTACCCAAAATTGCCCAAAATTCCCCATACAAATTTTCAAATTGCACTACCCGACAATATTTCAAAAATTTTGATATCCTCGACATTTTATGCATCTTGTATTTATCTTATTTTTTGCATAAAAACAAACCTTTTGTCCGCCAAATTTCCGTCACTTTAACGTCGATTTTATGTGGAATTGGAAAGGGTATTTCATCCTCTCAAAATGAAATGAAGTAGCATAAAACTCAAGACGGTAATGGTGGAGATATTGACAGATTAGTAATCCTCCTTTTCTTCTTAGCTCGAAAACTGAAATTTCAAAATATCTCGAAAAGTCTTCTAATTTTGAACCATTTGATTACATATTTGGAATCAGCAGGAATACATAGGAATCAAATGTCGGGGATATTTTTTTGTCGTTAGTTTGTGTTTTTAAATTCATGTGCATATATGTATGTATATTTGTGGTTAAAAAAAGTTATAAAGAAACATAAAACAAGTAAGAGAGAAATGAAACATTAAATAATCCGATTTTCTTTAATTTATAGGTACCTTCAATTCTGTGGGTTGTTTATGCAAATATTTATAAAAAAATATTGTAATGATCTTAGCAATTTAAGTGGAGAAGTTTTACCCCAAAATGTATGGTTGGTTGTAGGGGAGCTATATGTTATAATGGTCCAATTTGGCCGATTCCGACAAATGAGCAGCGTATCTTAACAACTGAGGAACTAGCTCATGATTCTGATAATATCGGTATATATTTTGGTGGGTCTAAGTTTTCTCCTTTTGGAACTTTCGACAAACCTGTTTTGGCTCAATGTTATAATACCATTTCATGTTCATAAAAGGTATAAAATTGCTTATTTTTTCCTAGCAAACTTCTTACTTTAATAGGCTTATGAAATTTGCTTGTACATACATGTTCGACCAGCCGGTAATTCAAGATTAAATAAATGCTGCAAAAATTCATGCAGACTTTCGCACAATGCGAATGTAATAGAAACTCATGAAAATAATTAATTTTTTTATAGGTATTATTATTCATATAAAACTATTAAAAGGCGAATTCCCCAAAATTCCCCAAATCATAGCACTCCCCAAAAATTACCCAAATATTAAAAAATTCCCCAAATTTGGGGAATTACCCACAAAACGGCAACGCTGGTATGTATGTAATATAAAAATAAAAACTATTTTAAAATACTAACAATTAACTTGTTACTTCTATTATTTGCAGTAGTTTCTCATTTTTAAAACTTACTTATGTGCGAATTTCTAACGTTCTAACAATTAATTATCATTTCGCCACTAAAAATGTTAAGTCTATATGCATGTATATATGTACATATCCCTGCAAAAAAATGTGCGATTAATACCGAAAGATATTTGTCCCGGATTGATCTCTTTCGAGAACAATCGGTCCACAATTGGTCCCCGATTGTTCCCGTACGGGTATAAATGTAGACTATTTGTAGACCAATTGTTCCCGAACGGGTATAAATGTAGATTAATCGCTTTCATTCCGAACGGGTACAAATCTAGATTCCTTAAATGTAGAAATTTTACAAAAATATGCAATGTATTTAAAAAATTGTAGAACAACCGGTAAAACGAATTGAACACCCTTTCTTTTAATAACAATGCTGAATAATAATTTTAACAAAATGTTGCCTAAAAAATCCTATGAAAAAATCTTTTACATTACGCTTATATAATGCATACTCAAAACTTACAATTTTTTTTATTTACTTATTGAGATTTTTTTTTTCAAAAGTAAAACATTATATAATCTTTATTTAAATATGCTTGAACATTTACAATTTTTTAAGGAAAAATCTACATTTGTACCCGTTCGTGCTGAAAGCGATTGATCTACATTTGTACCCGTTCGCGATGAAAGCGATTGATCTACATTTGTACCCGTTCGGGATGAACGCGATTGATCTACATTGGTACCCGTTCGGGTATACAAGTTGAACAATTAGTCACTTCATAGGACATGCTCGAACAAATGCGATCAATTCACTCCATATAAAGGGATGTAAAATTGTATTAGTCGCATGCTCCCTTGCGATTGATCCCGGACACGTCCCGGATTAATCGCATTTTTTGCAGGGATGTAACTGCATATGTGCATACGTATGTACATAACTCTAGTGCATTTAACTTACCTTTGCAACTCACGATACATCACCAGCATGGTTGGTACGCCCATTGCCATCAAAACAAATGCATTTACAATGGGCTTCCAAATTGACATTACCGTTGCAAAAATTGCCGAAAAAAACATGAATAAGCTGAATAGTTTCCTAATGACGAAAAATATTTATGTAGAAATTGTTATAGATATGTATTTATAAATGCATTGATATATACTAAGTGTTCATAGCATATAAGAAATAACAAGTATTATATAGGTAAAGGAATCAGAGAGCTGCATTTAGTGCTTTCGAGTAAGCTTGCTCGAAGTAATTTTGTGCGAAAAACCCTTGACCGACACTACTTTGTTCAATTAGCACACTTAAACAGAAACATGTTTGCTTTCTTAATGCCGATATGCATTCCATCCAATATCTATCCTTTTTGCGCAAGGATATAGCCTAAACCCTGCGAAATCTTATACATATTTACAATTTCGATACTCTTATTAAGTTCGTTTTGGTATCAGTACCCGGATTCTAGAAACCGTCACCGCTAAATTTATATCAGACGCGCCTAAAAGTATGCACTTCCTTTATTTATTTATATCGTCTCAAGCTACAGCATGCTGGCAGCTGTAAATTTAACCATTTCTGGCGATCTCATTTAGCGGTGGCAATTTTTAGAATCCGGGTACTGATACCAAAACGAACTTAATTAAGAGTATCTAAATATGTATGGCGCAGAAGCATGGACTATATCAAAAGCAGATGAGATGGCGCTTGGAGTATTCGAGAGGAAAGTTCTTCGGAGGATTTATGGACCTTTGCACGTTGGCGAGGGCGAGTATCGACGGTGATTTAACAATGAGCTGTATGTGCTGTACGCAGACATCGACAGTGTTCAGCGAATAAAGATCCAGCGGCTCCGCTGGGCAGGTCATGTCTTGAGAATGGAAGAAGGTGCTCCGGCCAAGAAAGTATTTCTTTGGAAACCCACTGAGAGCAGAAGAAAGGGAAGACCTCCACTGCCTTGGGAAGATCAGGTCGACAGTGATGCTGGCTCCCTAGGTATTCCCAAATGGCGCGACGCTGCAGGAAACAGAAACAGTTGGCGCGCTATGTTGGATTCGGCCAAAATCGTCTAGACGGTTATGCGCCAATTAAGTAAGTAAGTAAGTAAACTAAATAAAATTTGGATCTCAATGGATCTGGGTTTTAAAAATCCAGTCGTAGTCATATTTCGAAAAATTACCCTAACTTTTTTACTTGAATTATTTTTATGTTAAAATCGCAGTTCCGTTTTAAGTGAGAGTTTAAGCTGGGTTTCAAGTCTAGCTGTTTTGCAGGTTGTTGGTGACCATTTCCAGCCGGAATAAATGAGTCAAGTAAGTAGCTCACAAATTAACTAAGGAATAGCGCTGGCGGAATTACCCTTAAAAATAGCCTTAACTGTCAAACTGAATTGAAGTTGTTCTCAATATGACTTTATCCTCTACAGCTCTCTGTTAAAAACACACAATTTAACTCAAGTCAAAGTACATACCTACATTTATACGTACATACATATGTGAGTAAATGTATAATTCTTTTATTACTTACCGATCGTTTCGAAACACTTTCGGATAATTTTTTTTTGGAAAGAACAATGAATACGCAGCCATAAAAACCCATAAAATCGTCAGCTCATCAAGTAATTGCCCAACTAAACTGAGCGTCGCATGAAAATACATGGAACTTAAGCCCACGAAGATGAGTAATACCCATATGAGGTGAATGCCCTGCGTTACGAAGTGTCCAAAATCTCTGAATAAGTACATTAAAACTGGTGGCAGGAGCAGAAACAGAAAATTGCTGATCTGTAAAGAAACATGAAATATGATAAATTAAATTGAGAGTTAATTTAGTAATAAAACTGATTTCCAATAGCACATTTTCGTACTTAAATAGTAAAAAATAAAAAAAAGTCTAAATGAATCTGGCACATAAAAAGAACTTAGCGAGCAAATGAAAAATGTACTCCGGCTCTTCGAAAATCTTCGTAGAGTTGAGAAAGCCCGAATTATCCTATAGCGCTATTAAAGTACAGTCAAACATTTCCAAAACAATGCAATTGGCGGGTTTGGTCTTCACGGTCGGCTGGCATTGGTAATAAATATTCACTGGTGTCCGGTGTTTTTTTTCTTGTAATTGTGGTAAATTTTGGGGCACTTAGGGTTAATGAGCTTTAGTAAAAAGAAGAGGAAACATTGGCGAGCCTAATGTAAATAGATAACTGAAAATGGGTGACATCGCTCTTTGTGTTATATGTATGTAATTATGTTTTGAAATACCGCTGGTATGTCATGTATGTATGTAAGTAAAAAGAATGAAGTATGTTGGTATATGGATTGAAAATTGATTTATTAGCTGTTGAACACAGTTCTAGCTGTATATACCCAGCAAATATTCTATGCCTTATTTAAGAATTATTACAGAAGATTTAAAGGCATCGAAAAAAGGGCTGAAAGTTTTAAGGAAAGCTAAGTTGTATGGGCGAAGGCTCAAAGTAAGGCTGATTTGTCTGTGTTGATGTCATCAGGCCATAAGGAATACTCTCTCTCTTTGAGAGCTAAGGCTTATCCGCATGCGAAATAAGGATTATTTAAGACCTTATTATGACCTGATTATCAGGCCTTACTATGACCTTATTATTAGGCCTTATAAGGTGTATTTATACCTTATCATTGCCTTGTTGATAAGGTGTTTTTTGTTTAGCTGTATAATAAAAATTTTTTTGCGCAATTTAAGCGTTGCTAGAGTTGAAACATTATTATTAGTACATTTATATACATATGTACAATGTATATATATATATCGGAATGAGATATGTAAGTGTGCGCCTTTAACTACTTAACACTTGATTGCATGTCAGTTGAAAATGGACTGAGGTGACAATACTCAATTTTTACGTTCGCCACACAATGGGCCATATTAGTAAAAGCCAAGTATTTGCTTTTGCTTAATATTTCAGACCTTTTACTCAAATTTTGAAATTTGGTTCATACAAACTAATGTCAACTTTCCGAAATCTTGAGTAAAAGCATTTGCTTGGTTTTTATTAATACGACCCATTGTACCTGTCATAAAAACTCAATTCCCTTTCTCTCTCTTTGGGATATGTTAAAATGAAGTATTAAAACGTTTGGAGCAGGGATAATCAGTGCAGCAAGAAGCGCTGCCAGCGTATTTCAGTTTAACAACTTAGCTTCAGCTTAGGCTTATGAGTCTGTTTCTGGGTATGTATGTATGTTAAGGTGGAGTGAAAACATATGGAGATTTTTTTTGTTCTTTTTTTGAACGTACCAGCAATGAAAAGTTGCTTTTATACGAGTTAATGAAGCCCACAAAATTTTATGGCGATAGGATGACGTTTTGAACTGCCCCCAGCCCCGCAAAGTTGAGAGCAATAAGCACGATCTGGTACAAATATGAAATTTTCAAAATTATAAAATCAAAAAACGAAGTATGAGGATTGATAAAGATGGATAAGCTGAGTATTAAAGTGAATTTATTTTTTTTTGAAACAACAAGAACAAAAGTTATTAAAGTCAAAGTTTATATTACGCATTTTTTAAATTGCAATTACTTAAAAACTACTGAACCTAATGTTTTTATACCGTTAAATAGGTATTTTGATTCCCTTTAATTTGATATACATTTTATATATGAAAAGTAAGGAAGGTAAAAGGGGGGTTGATCCCCGCAGGGGGGTATTATGGAACCCACATAAAATGTTTATCAAATTAAAGGGAATCAAAATACCTATCGAAATCGGTTCAGTAGTTTTAAAGTAATTGCAATTTAAAAAATGCATAATATAAATTTTGACCTTTAATAACTTTTGTTGTTGTTGTTTCCAAAAAAAAAAAATTCACTTTAATATTCAACTTAGCCATCTTTATCAATCCTCATACTTCGTTTTTTGATTTTATAATTTTAGAAATTTTACATTTGTACCAGATCGTGCTATTTTTTTCAATTTTGTGGGGCTGGGGGCACCTCTAAACATGCGAGTAGGTCAATAAAATTTTACAGGCTTATTTCTAGGCTACAAAGGTGCCGTTCTGGCTTTGGAACAAATTTAATTTCCAAAAAAAAATTTTCACTCCACCTTAATGTATGTGTATGTAGTAGACATATACGCCGCCGATTGACGCCGCCGCCGCCGCGCCGATTACCTTCATAATCGGCCGCCGCCGCCATAATCCGTGAAATCGGCGTATCGGCGCGGCGGCGTGCGCTGGCGCGCCATACCCGTATGGAGCGAGATGTGTACATATTTTCCTAGTTTTGCTAACTGCTAAAGTTCTTCAAAATTAAAAAAAAAGGAACCAATCGACGTGTTTTGACCTCAGGAACACGAAGCTGAATGCGGAAATGTTTTGTTTTTCGCCGGTTAAAAGTTATTAACAAAAACTTTGGCTGTTCCCTACTTTACTAGCCTCAGTCCTAAAGAATTTAAGCTACTGGAAAATTTCAGTTCGTTGGCTTACATAATTTTTTCTCAGATACGGAACTTTTCTGGGATCTCTTCCATTTAGTCCTACTTCCCGGGGTCTGTTGTTAATTGTTCTACTCAAAACTGCACCATTTCAACCCTCCTTGATATCATTAGATGCCGAAAATGATCCCAAAAATGCCTCCAGAATCGAAAACTCATAGTTTGAACGTAAGAAAGTTGCTGTTTTTAAGTAGCCCTCACAGTTGTCGAACCTCAGCCCTATAGGGAATATTAAAGAAGACGATGGGGGATCAAAAATGGAAAAATAAACAAGAGTTATGGAAAAAAAGTTAAAGAAGCTTGGTACTTAATAGAGCTCTCGATTTTTTTTGAACATTTTCGAGTAGCCCGAACAATTGTTGTTCAAATGATCGAACAGTTGTTTGTTTGTTTATTACCCGTATGTTTGTACGGGCATTTGAACAATTCGGGTATTTTGAAGTTTGTTTTTTTCTTTTATTTATTATTTTTATTTTTTTTCTTTACATGTAGTTTTTTATTTTTTTTTTCCGATACACATTTTTTTTGTTTGTAAGCTCGAAAGCTCGAATGTTTGTACGGGAATTTGAACAACAAACGGGCTTCAAACAAAAACGATCAGATCGAATTGCTCGATACCCGGGTATCTAGAGTACTACTTAATACCAGTTGCAAATTGCGCTGATTTGGTCAACCCTATGCCACGAAGAAGTAAGGAAGTTATAAAAAATAAGGGAGCTTCAACTAAACATTAGTTTAAATCTAGCTGCAGCAGTAATATTGTAGTTTATTTGGAAAAACAATCGAATTTAAAGTTTGTCCCTATTATTATTTCCAACTTAAATTATACATTTCATTATTTTTATTCATAAAAATTAAATTATTATACAAAAACCACCCCAGAGTCATTGAAGCATGTCCTCTCCGTGTAAGCATCAATATATGGTAAATATTATTTGGTCTTAAAACGAAATAAATGGAGAATTGCAAAATTTTGTCCCTATTATTTTTTCCAACACTGTATATACATATATTTATTTTAAAGTGCCTTATATATATATAAATATGTACATATGTAAATATATGTATGCATGTTTATTATCATACCAAATAAGCAAATGAATTTAAATTTACCCTTACATATGGATTTGTGTATATTCTTTAATATTTATTTTCCTTATTTTATATTTTAGTTTATGTAACAATTGTTTTTTGCTGTTAATAAAAAAGTTTCAACAATTTAAGGTGGAAATTAGTTTATTTATTCCATTCAGCCAGCGCTATTAAGGTAACTAAATAAAATTAATATTTGAATAAGGATTGTGATTTGTAGATTTGGGGCAGGCGCGCCGGCGTCGCCGCCGCCGCCGAAATGTTTTTGGAATAGCGCCGCCGCCGCCGGAATCACCGTCGGCGTATATGTCTAGTATGTAGTACATAAGTAAGAACCTAGGCAGGAGCCATCGCTTGGGGTAATAAATGCTAAATAAACATACAAATTAGGTATGTATGTACTAATGTACTAATATACATACATATGTATTTATGTTTTTACATACATAAATATTAAATTGATAATAAATGGCGCTCAAAGTTCAATGATAATGCAAAGGATTTAAAAGCAAATTAATTAGATTGCAGCTGTTATAAGAGCCGCCTTAATAAACAGAATAACTTTGACCAAGGGGGCATAATTTAAGCATACATATGTATGTATATCCAATGTTTTCAACTCAAACGAACAGTGCACGGAACCCAAATAAAATATAATAGAAATATTGAAACTACGAGCTGATTTGACTTAAAGACTGTTCGTTTGTCTCTTTGTTTCAACTTTAGCTCTTGCTAAGCTTTTGTATAACAATATGTGTCAACTTCGAAAAGAACACTTTTGAAATTAATGCAATATTCTACACATTAGATTCGTATTACGAATCTGCATTAAGGCTTAGGTTTACAAAATTCAATATATTCCAATTACCCACATAGCATTTGGAAGATTGTTTTATGAAAACTGACTTTACCGAGTCTTTTTCGATCCCCTTTGATGATCAAAAACTAATTAATTACCTCTGCGATTAGAATAAGACTCGAAAATGAGTCACTCCAGCGATTGAAAGGTAATTTTATTTTTTGTCATTTAAAAATCTCCTAACTGAGCCTTTTTCGATCCACTTTGCTCATTAAAAAAAGAATTTATCACTTTGACGATTAAAAGAAGACTGGAAAACGAGTCAGACCAGCGATTGAAAAGTGATTTTATTTTTGATCATATAAAAATCACCTAGATGAGTCTTTTTCGATCCCCTTTGCTGATTAAAAAAATAATTTATCACAAATTGATCATGCTAAAGATAGAAATGTGATCGATTACTTTGCTTTTTTGGAAAAAAATTAAATATTCCTTAGCAAGCCTAGTACATAAAGCTATAATTTTTCAAAAAAAAATTTCAGAGAATTTTATATTAGATTTCAGTATTGATGGTTCCGAATGTTGTAGAGCAGGAACATATGGATGCATGTCTTCCGTGTTGCCGTATATGACAGTGCCAAAATGCGCATATGCATTTTCATAGGAATTCATTTATGGATTGAAAGTTTTTATATCTTAAACTCCTTATTTGCTTAATATTATTGTAGGCTAAATATCTGTTTCAAAAGTTCCAACCAATATGAACTGAGGGTGACCGTGGAAGTTCTTTTTGCGATATTGGTAAAGGTAAGGCTAAGGGTAGAATATGTATAAAGATAAAAGATGAGAAAGAAATGCGGTTGTAAACTGACCCAAAAATGATAGGAAAAAGAGTAGAAAAGTATTAGAAAATGATTAGAAATTGATCAGAAAGTTACTGAAAACGACCCAAAAAAGATTCGAAGATGACCAGAAAAACGATTGAAAAATTACCCAAAAAAGCCAATCGAAAATGATCAGAAAAACGAAGAAAAATGACCCTAAAAAGATTCAAAAACGATCAGAAAACGATTCAAAAATAACCAAAATATGATTCAAAATCGAAAAAAATAAAATCGAAAGGGACTCGAAAATGATTAAAATAAGACTCAAAACGACTCCCCAAGAAGAGTTGGACGTAGGGTACCATTTTCTACAGACGAGAGGCTCTTTTATGATCAGAAAATTAGCGCATTTTCCATTATTTTAAACGTGCATAGATCGAAAAAGACTGGAATATGATAAAAAAAAATTCATAAAATGCTATGTGGGTACCTAAATAAATAATGTACATCGAATGGTATCACAACAAAAGTTAAATTTCATTCAACGAATTCGAAATACTCACTATGAAGTCATTTCAGGAAATAAATACTTTTTATTCACCCATTAAATCGTTCACTATCGGTTGGTTTTGTATAGACTTTTCTTTTGATGTCCAATTTTTATAAACGATATCTTTGTAAAAGTGTTTGTAATATTTGTCATAAATTCGGGCGGGTATAAATTTCACGCACTACTTTTAATTACGCTAGTAAGCGTGTGAAGGTACATTTGAGAACGTGGAAAAAATAGCGGTTATTGCCAAGAATTGAACTTTTGAGTTAAGTCTTTTTTTAAATTTCAAAAACTGACCATTACATCTTGTTGCCAAATAAGTTTCCTGATGCGGTCTTTACACGGGTCGATTTCCTAGTCGATTTTTGTCGTTCAACCAAAATTGAGTTATTTTAAACAATATAAAATAGTTAAAAGTAATAAATATCGTAAAAATCGCTGGCTCGAAATTCATTTTAGACATATGGTTTCTTGGGGAAAATCTTTGAAAATACCCAAATTTTCTTTATGGCGATGTACGCCTGGTAATTTTTTTTGGCCCCTAATAATCGATCCGCCCTAATATACATACATACATATGTACATATGCTCACACCTATGTATAAAATATAAATAAATATACATACCTGCAAAAAAACTGTGCGATTAATCCCGAAAGAGATCTGTCCCGGATTGATCTCTTTCGAGAACAATCGGTTCACAATTAGTCCCCGATTGTTCCCGTACGGGTATAAATGTAGACTATTTGTAGACCAATTGTTCCCGAACGGGTATAAATGTAGATTAATCGCTTTCATTCCGAACGGGTACAAATCTAGATTCCTTAAATGTAGAAATTTTACAAAAATATGCAATGTATTTAAAAAATTGTAGAACAACCGGTAAAACGAATTGAACACCCTTTCTTTTAATAACAATGATGAATAATAATTTTAATAAAATGTTGCCTAAAAATCCTATGAAAAAATCCTTTACATTACGCTCATATAATGCATACTCAAAACTTACAATTTTTTTAAATTTATTTATTGAGATTTTTTTAAAAAAGTAAAAAATTATATAATCTTTATTTAAATATGCATGAACATCTACATTTTTTTAAAGATTGTTATTAAAAATTGCCTTGGCTAACAAATTGGAAAAATGTACATTTGTACCCGTTCGTGCTGAAAGTGATTGATCTATATTTGTACCCGTTGGGGATGAAAGCGATGATTACCCGTTGTACCCGTTCGGTATATTAGTGATTAATCTACATTGGTACCCGTTCGGGTATACAAGTGGAACAATTAGTCTCTTCATAGGACATGCTCGAACAAATGCAATCAATTCACTCCATATAAAGAGATGTAAAATTGCATTAGTCGCATTCTCCCTTGCGATTGAACTCGGACACGTCCCGGATTAATCACATTTTTTCCAGGGTTTGTATCTATGCACAGACACAATGCATGTATAGTTTTGGAAAATGCAATATTTGATAACAAATAAGTGATAAGAAACTAACATTACAACAAGATTTACGTTTTTGTTGATTGTCAATTCCTGTATAAGATCGGGAGCACGATAAATTGCTTACATGCAAAGCATTCCATCATATATCACAGAGTACGAATTTAGGGTGCAGTTTTATAGCACCATGATTTCATACATTAAAGTGCTTCGAATTGGGTACAAATACATTAATCTCACAATAGTAGGTAGTAGGTAAATTAAAGTTCGAGATTAAAGTGGCTTTGATAGGAAATTACGATTGTGTAGGAAGCAAGAGGTCACAGGTTCTATTCCTGTCTTCACCATACATTTTAAAAAAAAAGCATTCACCCTTCAGGCATTGTCCGCATACACTTCCAGTGCATTTTTCCCATGAAAGGGCCTTTCGCAAGCACCATCTGAGTCGGATTAAAATAGTATGGTGTGCGCACCGCTGAATTTCAATTAAAAACTCGTTAGAATTACATGTGGGTATATATATGTACATAATCGTGAGAGTCATTACATACATAGTATGTAATATTGAAATACATACATATGTACATAAAAACTTTTCTTTAACATTGGCCCTTTGGCCTCAATATGCCGCTGGTACCTACATACATACATACATACATATGTACACATGTGACGAATTCAAGCTTTTTACACAGCGCTAGATTCGATCGCACAAACACCCAGTGTAAAGCGTTAAATTTTATTTATTTTTTACATATATATGAAAACTGCAGTCGTGCATATACATACATAAGGGTGGTCCCCAAATATATGGAGACAAATTTTATGGCATATTTCTTCAACCTCACCCCCTAGGTCGATACTAATATAATCGAAGATACCGCATATAAATTTTTGACCCGATCGCAAACGGTTTAAGGGTGTCGCACACGAGGCAAATTTCAGAAAACTCTATGGAGACTCAAAAAATTATGTTTATTTTTTGTATATCTAATGCCCAAAATTGACTACCCCATGCTCAAAAATACAAAATGCAATTTTTGGTCCCGATCGGAGGCGGTTAAGGGGTGCCGTAGAGGAGTCAAAGTTCATATTACCTTAAAGAAAAAAATTTAATTAATTTTTGTTTATATTTAATGACCAAAATCAACATTCTTGTATTCAAGGATACCAAATATAGATTTTGGTCCTGATCGGAGACGGTAAAGGGGTGTCACACAGAGGTCCTATATGGTTATCTGAACTTTTATCCCTTTGCGACACCCCTTAACCGATCGGGACCTTTGAGTACAGCAGTATCAATTTTGGGACTTACATTAAAAAAAAAATTTAAATAAATTTTTTGAGTCTTCATATAATAATCTGAACTTTGGCCCTCATGCGACACCTTTTATCAATCTCCGATCGGGACAAAAATTTATATGTGGTATCTTTGACCGTGCTATTACCGATGTAGGGGGTGAAACCAAAGAAAATTGCTAATATGGTTTTAAGCATACATGGCCACCCAATGGCTCCAGTGACTCCGTTTGTCTCCCAACAACATCGCTGTGGCTCCGAGTGGCTCCCAACAACAAGCAAATCAATTTCGACAGAATAACACACATTTCGTTTTTTCACAGAAATCGTCGTCGCGGCGAGCACTCAAACCTAACGGTCCAGCTTCGATCGACATTCATTGTGTAGTTACGCCTTCATACATACATACATATGTACATATGGTTGTACATTTATATCTGCTACCTCGTTCATGTTGTTTAGCAAAATATTTGAATGCCTAGCTGCAGCATATCTATACATATGGCTATGTTCAGAAACGCAGCATGAAGCGCAACAGCGGCAGTTATTATTATTTTGATGATTGTGATGAGCGACGCTTCATGCAAAATTTACGTTTATGAACGCTCTGCTTGTACTACAAAATCAGGTTGCGCTTAAAAACTGAGTTTCTAAACAAAGCCTATGTATGTATGTAGGTACATTGTACATTTGTTCTTTTCAAAACGACATCTAAGAATAGAAAGTGCTCATGGGAGTATGATTTTTTTTATGTATGTTGTTGCAATAAACCGTTATTTGGCAAAATAATATTTTTATAACTCCGAGAAGAAGGTTGTTGCAATTTTTATTGTTGTTGTCGTGTGGCTCCCTTATGCTTAATTTGTGGCCACCTATGGTTTTAAGAACCACCGTAATATACATATATGCACACTTATGTACATCCATGTAATAAGTACATGTGTACATTAGACCGTATCGAAAAAAAAGTTCGCCGTACTCGGGCTCCACTGAAGCGATCGAAATACTTCTTTCGTAACAGATTAATAATTAAGTTCTGCGTTTAACATGTTGGCACAAAAATGTACATTAGGGTCGTAGAAACTAAGTATCTACTAGGTGGTACTTACCACCCGCGCACATAGGGTTAATACGATAAAATATCCAACACCGCCCTCTTAAGCCAAAGGCATCGGTGTAGTACTTTACGATCCTGCCACAATTATCGGAGATATGAAGAAAAAATATATTTGGGCGACATCTAGCGGCGTAAAAAATTCAATTGTTCAATAAAAGTTTTCTAAAATATAACATATAGGGTGGCGAACGGCGGAGTTTTTTGTGCCCATAACGCAAACGGCCTAATGTACTTATATATATACATATGTACATATGTGTAGATATATTTTTACAAAATTTTAAGCTTAAATTATTTGTCATCAAAAATAAGTATTTCAAAAGTCACAAACGGATATCCGCCTGATGTTGCCAATGCGACAATACTTTTTTATCCGTTACCGTTTTAAACCAATCCAAAACAAAATAAACACACACACATAAAGTGCATATTCTGTGACGTACCAACATATTTATGTAAATAGTACATTAACCTACCGTATTTACAAACTCTGCTATATTTGAAGATATCAAATAATTCCCCTCACACCAATCTACAGGAGAGCTGCCATGCTCCCAGGCCATAATGTAAATGTCAAGAAAAGAACTGTGCGAGGCCAGTTTGACAAGTTTATGTATGTAAGTATGTAGCGTATAAGAAATGAAAAGAATTCTTGCACTTTAAGAATTATTAAGAATTTGTTGCTGTCTCGAATTTAGCACACCAAAATTCACTTGATTTTTAACACATTTTTTGTTAAATTTATAAAATGTAGCGAGTGTGCAAAATTTAGCTTTTGCCAATTAATACGGTTTTTGTTATTAAATAATTGATGTCGTCAAATTATTTAAAAGCGTTCCGCTTGAACCATTAACTGTGTAACCTAAATCAAACGCACGCCGTCAATTTACTGTCAAAAATTTCTCATGCCCATACAACTTGTATGGGAGTAACCGAAATTGAACGGCGTGCGTAAAAAGCAAATTCGACGCCCAATTTTTGTTTTGCGTGACAGTTGAAATTAAGCATTGTGGGTGATTGTTTGCAAAAAAATTGACACTTGCTTTTGATATCGTGTCTGTTAGGTACATATTCCACAAAATAACAAGATTTTCTCTGATTTTCTGTATTTTCCTATTTCTTTATCTGAACACGCACGCAAGTCAATTTCGGTTCAACGCATATGAAAAATTTGCGTGCGTGCGTTAAATTGACGACTTGCGTTTGATTTAGGTTACACAGTAAAAATCGATTGTTCCGTTTTTTTTTTTTTATCTTAGTTGTGGGGAATTATGTAAGTGTGAATCAATTAATTTAAATACAATTTCCGTTTTTAGTTGCACTTTATGGCACTCAACAATATTTAAAATAATTTTTGTTAAAATATTAAATGCTTTTGTTTACTTTTCATTGCTACATAAATATGTAGCTTGTAGCTTGACACTTTGCTGTAGTGTAGTGAACATACGAAATAAACACAAAGAACTTTTAGAGCCTATACACACTTGCGACTCAATCGATTTGGTCGAATTGGACTGTTGTATTCACACTACTCCAACTATTTAGTCGAATCGGTGGCAGCTATTCACACTAGAGACTAAATAGTCGGGTGATTGACAATGACATAGTGTTGCCAATGTTCACATTTTACACAGCAAATTTTACATTAGTGGTCTTCACATAAAGTGATGAAGTATTAAATTGCTTAAGTTTACCAGTTTATCTGCATTCTTACATGAAAGCACCTTCTTGTCAGCTGTCAACTTGATTAATAAATAAAAAACAATAAAATAAACAAAAAGTGCATACATTGTTTGGCTTTGTTTCTTATTAAACTAGCAACTAGCTGTCAAGTAAATGAAAAGAGAAAAACGGAAGGAATGACGCTCATAAAGGCGAAAGAACAGAAGTAAAAGAAACGGAAAAAATAGTAAAAATTAGCCATTAATAATTTCCATGCAATTTCATTTTCATTATTTCTATTTTAAAATGCGATTAATGACATTTGAAGAGAACAACAATATCAAGAAACACATGAAAACGGAAGTAAATATCCTTAGTTAGATAATTCTTGTCTATAACTACACCATTTCCAGATGGATTTTAGAAAGCGTCAACTGGATTTTAGAAAGGGGAAATTGGATCTTAGAAATGTCAATTGGATTTTAGAAAGGGGAAATTGGATTTTAGGAATGTCAATTGGATTTTAGAAAGGGGAAATTGGATTTTAGAATAGCCAACTGGATTTTAGAAAGGGAAAATTGGATTTTAGAAATGTCAATTTGATTTTAGAAAAGGGAAATTGGACTTTAGAAACTGTAAATTGGATTTTCGAAAATTTATATAATTATTAATTTATACTTTCATACGCAATAAAGAATTTCTATTCGAAAAATTCTGTGTAAAATTTATTTTACGCACATTCTGAAATCCAATTCACGCTTTCAAAAATCCAATTTTGTTTTCTAAAATCCTTTTAACGCTTTCTAAAATCCAATTGACATTTCTAAAATCCAATTTCCCCTTTCTAAAATACAGTTAACGCTTTCTAAAATCCATCTGGAAATGGTGTAGTTAATAAGAAACGAACCTTTTGTTTTTAAACATTTTGAAAATATTAATTGAAATATTCAATCTCTACAATTTACCAAAAGTGAAATAAAAGTAGTGCTGTCAGCATGGCAACTCTTTCCACTACGAATATCACTGTTGTTGTTGTAGTCGTTCGACTAAATTGTCTCAAGTGTGAATACGTAGAAGGGCGCCTTGCTGATCAAGCAGTTGTACAACTGTTTCAGTTGGAATGAAATTGGGCTGCAAATCCAACTGTTTCAGTTGTACAACTAATTGAATGTAGTGTGAATGCTTCCATACATTCCCATGCAAATCAACATTCGACTAAATCGATTGAGTCGCAAGTGTGTATAGGCTCTTATAGGACACAAGTGGCGATTGACTATTGTTGTCAAAACAAACAAAAACAGCCAGTGTTGCTGTTGCCATTTTATAGGGTATATCAACCTTAGGGTATATTTAGCAGACAAGTGCTACCATATCTTGTTATATTTTTTTGTTTTTTTTTTTTTCAATAAGAAGCCCTCGCCTGCAAGCTTGCGCTGTTCATCTTAGGGCCTTTTCACATTACTCGGTACGACATCGGATCGATCCGCGTTGCTGTGTTTTTCACACTTGTGGGAATACTTTCGGTGCGTAATCGGCAGAAAATAGGAAAACAAACATCGAAATTTGCAAAACAAAATTTTTAACTTCAACAAATCACTCAATAATAACAATAATGTCTTCTAGCGAAGACGAAGACATTATAACTTGCTACATTTATAACCGAAACTAGTTTTTTACTGACTTTGTTCTTCTTCTTTTATTACGCCGCAAAAATGTATGCAGTAATTCCTCAAATTTTACTGACCGGTCTTACCGCGTTGCGGTATACCGAAATTAATCCGCTCCGATTTCATGTATGCAACACTAATGTGAAAGTGCCAATTGAAATACATGTGGTCAGTAAGGTTTCGGTATACTTACGGTAAAAACCAAAAATGTCGATCCGATTCCGCACCGAGTAATGTGAAAGCGCTCTAAGTGTGCATAATCAAATGTACTCAACTCCCATTGAATTTTGAATGAGTTTGTTCATACTACGTTAAGTACCTATAATTCCAGCTTTAAGAAAAAACAAGATTGTAATGATACACTGGCGCGGATATAACTCTTACGATCTCCTTGGCGCTTTACTAAAAATCGGATATCTCTTAATTTTGAAACTCATCGTATTTCAGATGAAAAATAGGGTTCCTGAAACTTGTAATTAAAATTCCATATATATTTATTTTTTTAAAAAAAATTTTATTTAAAATTATACGTTAACAAAATTCGTTGTTTATTTTTTAAGTTTCAAAAATTCTCTGCAGGATCGCCAAATATGGAAATTAAAAATCCATATATTTATTTATTTTAATAAAATTTTATTTAACAAAATTCTGTGTAATATCCAAGTTTCAAAAATTTTTAATAATGAAAATTTTTGAAGTTATATATTTCAAAAACTAACATAAAATCATGGTATAACTGTGTAACCTAAATCAAACGCAAGTCGTCAATTTAACGCACGCACGCAAATTTTTCATATGCGTTGAACCGAAATTGACTTGCGTGCGTGTTCAGATAAAGAAATAGAAAAATACAGAAAATCAGAGAAAATCTTGTTATTTTGTGGAATATGTACCTAATACTATGTTCATGCTGGATTTGAAACGCAACATTTTGCATTTTCGAAGATGGCTTTTCGAAAAGTGCTCATGCTGCCGCGTTTTGTAAATGCGCATTTGAAAAGTTCGAAACAAACGGAGCTAATATCCCAGATTACGCAACAGGTTTTGAGGTTCATTTTTTTGTTTTGTCTAATTAAAAAAATAGAACAAGAATTTTCAAAATATGTAATAATATAATACACTAATTTTGCAAACCAAACGTACCAACCGCTTTGTTATTAATTTTGATCTCTGTTTTGTTTACTTTCGTTCATTACATGTAGAGTGACGTCATCATGGAGCTCGTGTGCCCATGCTCATGCTGCTCTATATGCGTAATCTTGTAGGTAATTCGTTCTTGTATTGCCAGAGTGTTGCCACTATTTTCCATTCGAATGGCAAATTTTTTCGAAGATTTCAGGGTTGCTTTCTGCGTTAGCATTCAAAACGCAAAAAAATAGTTGCGTTTAATTGCATTTTGGTGGTGGCATTTGTATGGAGAAATGTAACATTTAATGTTGCGTTTTGGACTAAACGCAAAAATGCCTCCAAAACGCAAAACGCAGGCTCACCATGAACATGCTATAAGTATACCAGGTAAAACAAACGTCAAGTTTTCGTCGCCATATTAACCACCTGACAATTATAGCCCAGTTAGTCGAGAACGTAAACCCGTGTACCGTGTCAGCTGATCCAACCTATTTAATGGGATTTGTATGTAACCGATTATTCAACGACGTACGACGCAGAAGCCCGTACCGCAGAAATCAAAATCATTTGATTTTTTACGTAAAAACGTGGCAGCTGATAGCTCGCATGGTTGCAAGGTAGAAGGGTTGCCAGTTGAACATTTTTAGTTATTAAATATTTAAACAGTAATTTTCACAGCATTATACAACTAACTCAACAAGATTGTAAAATGTAATCGAATATACATATATGTGTTCACATGGAAAAAATAGTATGTCTGATACGCTGTTTTGACAATTTGATTTTTAGGTTAGGTTGTAATTGAAATTTTTGAAATTGGAAATGAATGGAAATAACTGAATTAGGAAAACAAAATTCTACTTTGGCTATTTTCACAACATCATCAAGATTCGTTTTTGCACTAACAAAAACAGCCAGTGTACAGATTTCTTAATTAAACACAGATTTTTGTGAGAATCTTGTTGCTTCCCAATATAATTTTTTTTATGGATTTTCGATTGTAAATTTAATGTTCTGACTGTGTTTTTTGTTATTTTATATTTTAGCCCTTGATAACTATGACTAAGGTGTGATGGAAATATATTGGGCAGCAACAAAATTACAAGAAAAATGTGTTTTAATTACCAACTAAGCAGTAAAAAAGTAACTAAATTAATAAAAAAAAGTCGTCAACGACAACTTTAAAAACGATTAAATTAGTATTTTCTTGTCATTTGGCAAATAATGCACAGTTGTGTATTGAAGAGTAATCCGCATAACACTTTGAAGATTACTAAAAATCTTGTTTGCTCAAAAATGACTAAATGGCAACCCTGCCAAAATGTAAACAAACTTTATATATATGTAAATATGTGTGAGTAAAACAGCTGATTGCTACGGGCTCAAAAAATCCTAAAAATTGCATACGGGCGTTTGCGTCAACGAGCGGACCACACGTTCTCGACTAACTGGGCTATTAAGCAGATTATGACATTTCGTGCTGCCATACTCAATGATAAAAATCCTCCATTAATGGCATTTTCACTGCTTTTGGCTGTGTGCCAATCGGCAACATTTTTCTCTATGGGAAAATGAGGTAGAAAATTTTACCATGTTGAGATAAAAAACACAATTTTGCTGTGCCAAACGGAATAGAAAATTTTGACAGATACAAAGATAAACTTTTGGGCGAAAACGGACAACGATACAATTTTAAAACGTAAAATGAATGTAATTGTTGATGGCAATATTGATGGAAACAGAAGAAATGTATTCATGTAATCATCTCATGTTATTTTGTTTTCAAATATTTGTGTTACTTGTATGTGTACGTAATTACAAAATGTCAAAATTTTACCTAGCCCATTGAGCTAGGTAAAATTACGACACTAGAACTCACCACGAATACTGCCAAAATTTGACTCCCTTATGTCAAAATTTCATTTTTTCTACCGATTGGCACACAGCCTTTGTTTTAAAAATAAATTGTAACCATGGTATTCATAGTAAAGAATTTTTTCAATTTGAATTAAAAGAATTTTTTTCAATTTAAAAAAATTACACATCCTGCAGTAAATTTGTTTCACTGCTGAATGATCATTGATGATTCTTCTGAGTACAATTTTTATTATTATTATTATTTTTTTTTTTTTTTGAAAAAAAGCAAACCATTTATATGAAAAATTCAGCAGTCTTTATTTGAAAATACTCACTGATGCCTCCTCAGTCATAGATGAATTTCATCAGTAATTCATAAAAGATTCATTTCGGATTTTTACTTCGCGGAATATCTGTTTGGCCGTACTACAAAGTAGCCCCTTTCCGGTATTCTCGGTGAGTTTTTAATTTAGTTTAGTAGTGACGATCACTTTTAATTTAGGCTTTGTGATCACTCTGGTATATAGTTTGGCGAGGTTTTGGAGATTGATCTATTATAACTCCATATCGTCGCATATAGTGCAATACCGCGTATCCGCTACCACCCAAATTTTACAGGAGACAGTAAAAACTGTTTTAATTCAAAACGGTTCGGAATTTTGCAAACCCACATCCAAACAAAGGTAGATTTTTGGATTATATTCTTAATCAAAATATCATTTTGGCGAAAAACAGTTTAATGTGCAGTTATTGGCTTACTTATGTATTTAAAAGCGGTTTTGCGCCTTTTATTTTGTTCAATAGTGACGTATAGGCGGTTTTGCAGGCGTACGTAAAAACTTTTAAAGCAAAGTTATAATCCATTTCGTGTTTATGAAAGTATAATCAACTTTAATACATTCCAGTACGGTTATAAAGCAATAACACCTATTATTCGCGGTATTGGTTCGAAAAATTTCCTTAAAAAAAGCGGTTTTGAAACTGTGTCATTATTTGGAATTGCGTTGTGTGAATCTCAAATTGTTGCATGAATGAATGGGGACGGACGCCAGGAATGTATTTTTGATGAAATCTCATTTTTGGCAAAAATGTCACGCGGTTTTCACTTTAAACGACGATATGTATGTACACCACCATACCAAGTGAGCATTTCAGTCTATATATGTATGTACACTGAAAAAAAAACTTACTCAGATTATGGAAAAGTGGGAATGATTCGGCGCTACAGACATATTTCCATATTTTGATGTACGATTTTCTTCAAATCAAGGAATAAAAACCACGTTTTAAAGAAAATTGTACATCAAAATATGGAAATATGTCTTTAGCGCCGAATCATTCCCATTTTTCCATAATCTGAGTAATTTTTTTTTTGAGTGTATGTACATATGTCCAATCCAATTACAAAAAATATGTACCCTAGATTTTAACAATATGAGTTGCTTATTTCCGGGGTGCAATAATACCAAATATGGCTCCAAAGACGGTGATATAAAATTTTTCCAATTTCCGACGATACCCTTTATTCGCGGAGAGTGGGTGAAGATTTGTGGAGTGAGCGAAGAGGAGCTACCGGAAGTTCCATAAATCTGCTCACTAGTGCCCTTTCTCTTTCTGTCCTTTGATTCCTGAAATACCCAAACTTTCAAACAAAAATCTACGCATTCAAAAAATAAAATTCTGGCATCGCTATACTCCAAAACTGACATAAGATTAAACTTCAAAAATCTGCTTTTTAATCAAAAAGACAGCGTCAAATGACAATGCACATACCTGTATTTTTTATACCATGACATAAAATCATAATCAACAATATCAGTAAAACGCAAAGTTAAATTAACCCTACAGCAGCTACTTCTCATTTCGGAAAAGTAGCAACAGTGGCATGTTGCCAAACGCCTAGTCAAAAAACTCTCTGGTTTGCGAGAAAAAAACGTACGTCTCATACCGTATTTTCCAGTACGTTCAGACGGCTAATTTCGGATTTACCTTTCAGCTTAATTGGGCAACTCTCTTTTCTTGTTTATCTAGATAACAGAACAGCTGATTTAATTATTTATTTACACGAAATCGATTGAATTGAAAGCGACAAATTAGTGCTGTCCACTGTCAAAATCTGATTTTAAATTAAGTTATTTAGATCGAATTTATTCATTATGGAAAATTTTGCAGAGTCGGTGGCATTGCAAACCGGTCAGCAGGGAAATAACGTCTTATTGGATTCGCCACTTCGCGGACCTACACTTTCGACAAGTACTTCCAGTTTTGAAGCGTTGGATCCTCATGATCATAATTTAAGTAAACTAGCAACGAAAATGATTCGCAAAACTGAAGACTACATAAGCAATGAATTGAACGAACCACTCGAAAATTACAAGCTATTAGAGGAAATGAATAAAGTAACGATTGCCAAGTATTCCGATATGCAACAAATTGCCGAAAATCTTAGTGCCTACACCGACGAATTAAGTATTAAATTTCTGCAATTGGTACCATTAATGAAACAAATCGATGAAATATCAGACACAGTGGACAAGTTGGAAGCTGCCGCCTATAAATTGGATGCCTACAGTATTGCATTGGAAAATAGAGTAACAGCGGTGCTCCAGCGAAACGCACCAATGCAGCAATAAACAATTTCTTCAACTCATATACATACGTACAGTAGTAATGAAACTATTGGAAAACCAAATAGGCTGACACTTTCGTTATGAATCTGTTTTAAGTATATATCATCACTTATAGCCTAACAAGGCAGTCGTTTTGGATGGACATAAACTTCGTAACTAGGCAATCACAGCACACTAAAAATGGTGCATACGCCCAAATTCCCCAAAAGAAGAACTGAAGCTCGAATAATTTGTCACCGAAGCCGCAAGACAAAGCTTAACCAAATTTGACCAACTACACCTAGTCAACAAGTTTGGATAACAAGTTCGAACAGTTTTTGACAACCCTGCCCTAATTGACCAACTCGTCTGGCCAACGCAAAAGTGCGTAGGGCGTGGAACTGGAGATAGTGTGTGATAAGATGTAGTTTTAGCAACTGGTTGGCAATTAACCTGTTAAGGATTAAAACGCTTGGTAAATTCTAACATTCTAACGGAACTTACGAGATGAAGCTCTTGAAGGTCCACGGAGTGCAGTGGCAGTTGCCTGTTCAAATATTAGTAATTTTAAATTACTGACTAGTCCTTAAATATCTGTTTGTTAAAAAATATACATATATATATATATAAATAAAAGTACTAAATTAACACTTCTGTAACTATACCTTACTAAAGCTGTCTTTTATAAACATACACAATAAACTAGGTAGCGTTTTACTAAACTGGTTCGGATCTTCAGTACTTGGTAGTATGTAACAGCCTGCAAACAAATAACCAGTGGAATATTAGATTTGCGTTGGTCTAAACGGGGTTAGACTGAAATGACAGCCCTTGGTCGGGGAAACCCCAAGTCATTCAGTTACGTAGAACCGGCTGTCGTGGGAACCTAACAAAATCAACACCGACACAGTCCACAGTCAGTAGCTATGTGTCAGCAGGTCTGGCATATCTTTTCATTAGAGACCAACCACCACCGTTTGCAGAAGAGGAACGAGAATCGCCACGTGAGATACGAGTTGAACTCGCGCAACCCGGGTCAGGATACTGCAGCAGACTGAACTCGTATAGGTTCAGAATTGATTCAAGCATACCAAACGTATGCCCGGCATGTGGAGAGTCACCGCACGACACCCAGAACCTTTTCATATGTCCTTCAAAACCAACCCATATAACACGAATGTCCCTATGGACAAACCCTATAGAAGCTGCAGCATTTCTAGGTCTACCGTTAGATGAGATTGATGATAGTTTGTGATTAATGTGTATTGCCCAAGCGGGGCTTAGTACTACTAATACAACATTAGGGCTTTGTCCAGAAACTCAGTTTGCAGCGCAACCTGCTTTTGTAGTACAAGCAGAGCGTTCATAAACGTAAATTTTTCATCCAGCGTCGCTCATAACAATCATCAAAAAAATATGTGCTGCCGCTGTTGCGTTTTATGCTGCGTTTCCTAACGTACTCTAGATTTGCAGATCAGCTTGCCGCGGAAAGATAGGTTCAGATTTCCATCTGTCTACCAAAAGGGACGACTTTACATTAAAGTACCACGGTCCGAGAAAAATGACTTTTTCAGGGGGGTAGAGGGCCTCTGACAGAACTCAAAACTGAAATCGGCCGGAGGCTTATAGTTCACGAGATTTTACTAGGTAATTTGTTGGTAGTTGGATGGATCCATAGATATTACCCCTGAGAGAATTCTGCCGGCTGATAGTTATTTTTTTAAAGCGCGGCCGAAGGCCCCCAACACAAAAAGGTGTTCTACACACATATGTATATACATACATATCGCACCCTAAATCATGAACAACTCAAAATTCAAAAATTTTCAGGAGAGCCAAACAACTTTTTCTTTTTTATAGGCAATGATATGGGAAGAGGCTACGTATAATAGTTATTTTTCAGTTAAAAAATGCTCTGATGGGAAAGATTTTTTGGCAGTCGCTAGAGATATATTCTATGTACCGATTTATGAAAAAAGCTGATTTTGAAAAATTTTGAGTTGTGTCACTTTACGATTTAGGGTGCGATATGTCAGGGTTTTTATGTGTCTTTCCTCGGTAAGAATGCCAAGTTTTCGGGTTTTCTTTGGTAAATTTTACAACTTATAATCATCTCCGGACGACGGGTCTGTTGGATTTAGAATCAGGAGAACCTCCTCTACAAACCCAAATAACTTTTTTTTTCAACACGTGGTAGACTGTTGGACAATTTTCACGAAATATAACTTTCCAACCCACATAAATTAAAAACGATACATCGCAATAACATGAGAAATCAGTTTTATAAACAGCATTTCATATTACCTACCTTTCAAGGATTATTCTGTTTGAATCCAAGTCTCAGTAAATTTCGTATTCCCACCACAAGTTCCATAGGTATGGGACATTCACTTTATTTCAGTTAACTATCATATAAGTATTGTTCTTTACTTTTAGTAATACTTTGTTCCTTTATTGGCTACATTTTTAATTAAATATATTACTTAAAATTCGAGGAAAAAAAACGCCGATAAAACATAAACAATTCTCGCGGTAAGGCGAATTGCGAATAATTACGGCGAGCTGAATATTCGCTTGAGTTGTACGTTGCCAGACCGTAAGAAATTGATATATGTATGAGCTACTAAATTCATACGGTTCAAATTACGTATGCACGTTATTACTTACCAATCTGAGCTTATGGGAAAATAAAAACGAAATATCATTTTCATGTTATACTTTTTTCCAAAAAGAAAATTTTTATTTTTACTTTTTTGTTTTCTTAAATATGTTTTCTTCTTTAAATTTTTTTCTATTAATAAATAATTTGTATGCTAATTTAATTTATTTAAATAATAATATTAATTAATTTGCAATTTATTAATTATCGTCAATGTGACGAAAGATGTTCTTGTCTGTCCATAACGATCGATCGACAACAGACTTTGCTTGTATGCATGTCTTATAACTTATTTAAAAAAAAAATGTAACTCCTTACTTATGCATTAAAATTAGTTTTAATCAATTGTCAGCTTTAATTCTTTACGTGCAATTTAGTTTTAAGTATTAGTAATTGTTTCTCTGATTATTTTTCTTTCTTTGTTTTAAGTATTTTTAATATATATACAGATTTTTTTGTGTAAAAAGTAATTACAATTGTTTGTTAATTATTTTTATGTGTTAGTTTGTTTTATTTATAGAGCAAGTAACTCATAACAAAAATAATTAAAATATTATTCGTATGATTGGGTAGTTGATTATTAGGCTCAGTTAAAAAAAGTAATATAAATAAAAACTCGGTTATGGGTTGATTCGAATTGTGTGCTAATTTTAGTTTGTGTGATTGCAAGGTGTTGAAATAAGTAAAGCTGTTTTTTAAACCAATTTTTTTTTTGCTAAATTAATTGTTTTATTTATATTTTGCAGCATTTTATGGTTTGGTAGTTTCCAGTGCATCGAATTTCATATTTTTTATTGACAACAATTATTTTTCTGTATTTTTTCTCTGCATAATAATTCTTATAGAATTTGCTTTATTTACGTTTACATTTATAACTCTTGGTTAAGTCTGCTTGGAAAACATTAAGGGCCGTTTACTCAAGCTCCGGTTAAGCACTTAACCACAGATTTTTGTCCGGTTAAGCAATTTATTTGACAGCTCACCATACAATTTACGTCAAACTAACCAGCGGTTAAATTAATCAGATGTTGAGTAAACGGCCCTAAGGGTCTTCATCTAAACTGGTAAACTGCTGGTAAATGGGATAAAGTGATAAAATAATAATTGTGATAAATTATCTGTCAAAATTTGTATGAAAATATATTTAAGCAAAGTTTATCACTTTACCGAACGATTTTGTTGCGTAAATTTATAAATTTCGGTAAAATTCAAGTCTGACACATTGTCAGTTTTACTTTTTAAATTTAAAAGAAGAAATTGTGCTTTCCTTCGGCATTTTAACACGATTTATTAAAATAATTTCTACAAAAATGTTATATGCAATTTTTATTTATTTGATTGGGTTTTTTATTTATTAATCAAGTTGACATTGACAGCTGACAAGAGTTTAAACAATTATTTACCAGAGTGCGTTCATGTAAAAATTCGGATAAACTGATAAACTTTAACAATTTATTACTTTATCACTTTAGATGAAGACCACTATTTTGAAAGTTTTTATTACATATTTTTTAACAAATAATATGCCAATCATTTTACAGAGTGCCTTTGTGCGCATTTTGTATGAAAAGTGGGAGAAATATAGACCTTTTAACCGGCTGGTACAAATCATAACACATTTTTCTTTTTACACATAAGGTCTTTGGAACAAATTTGACCCGATGTAAACACATGTTTACTTAATAACGATTAGTTTATATTATATTACATAAATGTCTAGCTTGGGTAAAAATTTCGATCCGAAGAACTTTAACGTAAGCAACTTTGGCCGACTTCGCAATATATTGCTTCTGTTTTACCAGAACTGGATTAGATAAATTTTCTCTTGGTTTCTCTAAAACCTTTCACCAACTAAAAGTCATAATTTAGCTATAAAAGCAACTAAATTTTTTAATAGTCAATTATAAATAAATTTACCCAAAATTGAATACTATTTCCAATGCGACTTATAACGGTTTGTGTTTAGTGAGCAAATGAAATGTCATGAAAAGGAGGTGGAAGATAAGTGAAATGTCATTAAAATCTCTACATCCTAGGCAATCAGAGAATTCTGTATTGCAAATAATATTTTTTATTTTAATGATAAGAATGTTTCTCACTTCAAAGATTTAATAAACATTTTTTCTCAACATCTTTTTCACTCCATGTTCAGAGCACTCTGTCGTAATTAAGGCATCGAGCCCGGGAAATCCCGGGCCTCCCGTACAATTTTTTCATCACGAAATCCCGGGATAGTTTTTATTCAAATCCCGGGGTTTCGGGCTTTTGCGGGATTTCATATATGTAGTAATTTAAAAAAATTATTCAACGTTTTTGATGAAGTTGTTTCTGCCATATTATTTTTAAAGTTACAATATTAAATCACAAGACACCCCCTGTGTTTAAAATTGCTCAACTGCTATGCTTTATATTTTTATGATACTTTTTGAAATAAATATGTACCTTTATATTATATATTTATATAACATTTGTGTTAAAGTATACAATACAAATCTTTTTTTTTTCTTTTCAAAAGTTGAATTCAATAAGCTTTAATTTTTTCTACAAAACATTGAAATGAAATAAATGGTATGTTTTAAAGTACTCACAAGTGTATGTTTTTTAAACAAAATTTCAAAGGTAACAGTCTCTTAGGTAATCCCGAAAAATCCCGGGATCCCGGGATTGTCATTTCCAAATCCCGAAATCCCGGGATTGCCAAAAAGCTTCGGGATTCGATGCCTTAGTCGTAATATTATCTTGGGAGTCCTTTTTCGTTTCTACTTTAGAGCGCTGTGAAATGGGTTGGCTAGGATATTTAGGGTATTTAACTCACAATAGATTTCTACTTTTTAACTCACAATAGATTTAATTTTTTTTTTTAATCTATACAAAATGGCTCGTTCGACTATTTTATTATTTCATTTATCTAAGACTGATCCCGAGCCTAATGCAGTCACTGCAACGCCCCCATTAGCATTTCGTTCACGCTTACAAAGACACACTGTATTGAGATACTTAATAAAATTAAATATTAGTGTGTGCACATCTTGTGGTATTTTAAACAAGTGTATGCAACATTGGGTGATTGTTTAATTCATTAGTTTTCTTCTTCAAATAATTTAATAACAGCTATTAATGTAATACATTTTAGATTCTTTTCTTATATGTACATACATGTACATATGTATAACACTATAATTTAAACCATTCCATTTATTTTCTACGTTCCTCATTTATTTTTTGTTTTTTGTTTACTAAACTTCATTGTCTTAAATTTTTATATATTGGTTTTTCACTAAACTTAGTCTAGCAACAACAATCAAATATAAAAATTATGCATTTACCTATGCTTTGCTTTGTGTTTAAATATTGATTTAATTTAATTTAATTTTTTTTCTTTTGTTTGTTTGTTTTTATTTTTCCCGTTCTCATTCACGCGCCTAATTTGCAATCAAATTAAACAACAAAAATACATACATACAAATACCTTTATGCTTTTAACGAAATTAAGCATTCATGTTTAGTTTTTCTAAATTAACAGACATTTGGTTTCTTTCGGTTTTCTTTTTTTGTGGTAAGTGCTACGTAAAAAAAATTCAAAAAGTCAGTAAGTTTAGTGTTGCACTATCTTCAAAGTAGTAAAGTAGAGTGAGCACATTTTGTAGTATGTATCTTATTTTTATTATTTTTTAATTTTTTAACAGCTATTTTGTTCTTTGTATTTAATTTAATTTTTTATGTTTTTAAATTCGTTTTTGGGTATAGTTTAACAGCTGTGATTTGTTGTGGGTTAATGCTCGGCGCTCTTTGAGAAACTGTCAAAAATGACAATGAAATTGACAGTTGACGAGGCAAAGCAATCCCATTGGCTTAACTTAAAAGCATATAGTATGCACATACTAAAAGTTAATATTATTTCCTCCTCCTAATAGTCATTCGTTTTAAGTTAAGCTAAGAATATTACTAAGTAGTTGCTTGTTTTTCATATTTTTTTTTTTCAAAGTTCCTTTCAAATGCTTAACATGTAGACAGTTTCATAGAAAAGTGTATTGCTAGTAATTTCTTTTTGTTTTGCTTTTGCATTTTCAATATAAAAGAAAAACACATACATACATATACATATAATAAATACATATTTTTATAAAAATTTGCTAGAATTGGTCTTCTCTGTCGTTCAGTTGTTATAACATTTTTTTTTGACATTAGACTTTTGTACACACGCTGGCAAAAGATTGGGTGCTAAGTAGTATTCTTTTTGATTTATTAAATATAAATTTTCTAGGTTGTAGATACATGAGCTCGGGTTCTACATATACAATATACAAATAGATACATACATACAGTATATAGTATGCTCGTCTAAACATATAAATTCTATAATTAATAGTATGATATTGTATAACGAATGCGAAAGTATTAAGTTTTTTTTCAGTATGTGGTTTGCTTTTGTTTGTTTGTTAAGAAGTAAGGATACCATCATAAACAACCTTCAATTTTTAAATTCATTTTTTTTTTATGAAAACTTGTTTGCAAAATTGTTTAAGAAAAGATGTTATAACTATTAAAGTACACATTTCTGAATTAAGTTCAATTTGATTCTTTTCGCTTGTGGAGGGATTTTATTACAACCGCAAAGTAATGGGATGTAGTGATTTTATAGTTGAGCTTGTATGTTATATAGTACGGTAAATTCGATAATTGTGTTAATATAAAAAAAAAAGAACAACAAAAATTGCATTAGAGAAACATGGTAGATATAGCAAACTATTTAAGGTACTGAAAGGAAGTGTAAATATAAGCTAGTGGAGATTGAATAAACGAGGTTAAATCAAAAGAAGAGTTTATTACGACGCCTGAGTAAAAGATCACCCTATTTCAAAAGTTATTTCAAAAACGCCCTGTTTCAGAATTTTCTTCCACAACGCCCTATTTCAGAATTTGTTTCAATAACGTCTTATTTCAGAAAATTATTCAAAATCGTCATATTTCAGAGAAATATATGTATATGGAATTTTCTCTGAAATATGGCGTTTTGAAGCAAAATTTGAAACAGGAAGTTAGTGAAACAATTTTTGAAATATGGCGATCTTTTACTCAGCCGTCGATTAGCTCGAATTTCGATTAATTGGCCATAGTACAATGTTCATATTGCCAGATCAGAGCTCGTATTATTGTAGTCAACGTCAAATTTGTTCAATTAGAAGTGATTCCACATTACTTTAAATTAGTATGAAATATGATTTCGCAACAACGCTTGAAATCAAGTGCTCACAATCGTTATTTACCCACGAATCACACATCGAATCACGCTAAATGCCATATAGAATTTGAGAGCGAATCTGCTACGATGCGAGAATTATCTAAATTTGGCCGATTCTGTGGTATGTAAAAATGAAAAAGCGATAACATTAATTAAATCTTTCAATCTGAGCAACGATTGACTGAATTAACGAACCATTTATCGAATTATTTGGAGAGCCAAACCAGGAAGTAAATTTACTTGATTTTAAGGTGGTTAATTTAAGTCTCCAAAAATATTTTAAATACATATACACAATAAAATAAACATAAAAATAGTATTTCCAATACTTATTGTGCATTTTGAAATTTGTTTTTTCTTTGTAAATTGTATGCCTAATTAAAATTAAAATTTTTCGTCAACAACACGCAACCGCAATTTCTCATTTCATAAACTTATAACTAAAGTTCCATAATTAATTTTCTTTTTTTTCTTTTCTTATCCATCCTTTTTTAATTTCACAAACTATGCTTAATATTAGTAGAATAGTGTGTCTTCTTTAGTGTAATTTTTTTTTGTTTGAAATTATTTTCGTATTCGTACCCTATAGTTGTCGCAACTGCATTTATTATTATTGTTTCTCTCCCATTTACTGTTAAGAGTTAATTTTGCATTCTGCAAGTGCTGCTCAATTTTTAATTTATTTTTTTTTTTCCAAAGTTGAATTATTATTTTTTAAATACATACTTAAGTAATTATCATTTAACATCTCCACTGTTATTTGCTTTTATTATCAAATTCTTTACCATACATAAATGCGCATAAAAAATATTTCATATCTTTTTTGTCATCTAATTTTTTTTCTATCTCATTTCCTATCTCCCTCTGGCTATTATGTGTTACTTTAGTTGCTCATATACTTAGTATTTGTATTTGTGCTATTATTTTAACAAATACTTGCGGTCTCAGCAAACGTTCCATATAGTACATATATATGTATGTATGCTTGTATGTCCGTGGTAGGGACTTCTTTAGTAGGTATGTAGGTGCCCCGTTGGAAAGGTGGTCATGCATGACCGTGCGGATGCATGAAAAGATGTACGAAAAATTTGCATTGAAGTATGTATTCCAAAAAAAAAACTATGATTTCAATTAAACTCTCTGTTGTTTGGCTGCCAACTTATAGGAAATCTTACATTGAATGTAGCAAACAAAAACAATTATGAGAATCAGGCTTTATTTAGTTTTACTATTTACAATGACGACAACAATTCACAGATTCTTTTTCGAAAAACGGACGTATGAAAGCATCACTAAAGATCAATATAATGTTGAATGTCCCACTAAATGAAGGCGTTTGATTGAATTTCAGCTTGATGCCATGGTTCAAATCCGGAGGAGAATATAAAATGGACCACACTATTTAACTAGCAAGCAGTGAAGTGGAAGATGTTGCCACAATGATAGAAGCAGAGGAGAACAAGCGGTAGTGAAATTACATTACGTAGTTGGAAACCATATGGAGAGAGAATGAAGACAAAAATGCTAAAAAGAAAATTATTAATTAATTAATTTGTAAACATATTAGAAGGCATAACATGAATGCAAAGGAGAGAGCAATTTCATTAATTTTCATTCATTTTTTATTCATTATTATCTTAAGAAATTTACAGAAATTAACATTAGTTTGTACATTAGAGAACATACAATATAAAAGATACAATAAGATAATAGCTAATGGCGTTGAGTGTTCAAAAGAGAACAGTGATAACGCCATTACTGTTATGATTACAATGGATGTTTAGAAATGTTTAGAAATGTGGGGTGCAAAAAAAAAATATATAAATATATAATTTAATGAAGTTATAAAGGTTTAACATTAGTGATAAATGAATTATGAAATAAAAGATTTTTAAAATTGATAGAAATAAAGTACATTGGTTTATTACATAGTAATCAACTTACAGGTGAACTTACTAAATCAAAATAAAGAAGAAGTAAGAAAAATATGGTGCAATGTTATTAAGTCGGAAGTTATGTGATAGGCCGTAACAGAACCTGAATATCGTCATGGCTTAAACCAAGAAGCCATAATTTCACCTGCTTATTCTTCGAATTGATTGTATATAATCGGCAAGTTTTATTGAAAATCATACACGATACAATGGTAAAGAAGTTTCGATACAGAGTTGTGCGTGAGGCAGGAACAGTAACGTTTGTATTAGAATTGTAGTGAGAAAATCAACAGAAACTGAGATCACGACCGAAAGCGAATTTCATCCAAAGATTCCTTTTTTCCTTTCCTTGGCAGGGAAAAACGCATGCATGACTTTCCTATGACATCACAATGAAAAAAATCATGCACTCTGGAATGTATAGTTAGATCCTTTTTACTTTACATCCGTTTATAGATGACCATACATTACCATTTCCAACTGGGTAGGTGCGCTTTGGCTACATACAGTGATGTGCGGTGTTAAAGAAAAACTGCTTTAAGAACCTATTAGAGTTGTTATATAATTTATTGTGGCTGAGGAAATGAATTAAATTCAATTAGAAAAAAAAACACACCATAAAAGAGATAAGATAGTCAGGCCTAAAAAAGTTTCAAAACTATTATTAATTATAAGTACTACTTCAGTAATGAATATAAAATCGGAGATATACCCATAATTTCAGCCTAAGCTTGCTTTTAACTTCTGTTCGAACTCAAAAGATTTTTGAAAATTTGTTTGGGTTTAATACCCTAGTTTTAGGTAATTTTTGACAGAATAATCAAACCTCTAAGCAATTTTCGTGTGTAATGGCCCACTTGAACTTCACTTAGGGTCTGAGAAATCGCTAAGACATTGCTTCAAGACAACGAATAGGCAAGCTTTGGTAATAATAATATTGTGAATTGTTTATTGGGTAGTTCGGCAAGTAAGCATATTTGTCTTTTCCTAATTTAATCTATTTTTTTTTGTGATTTCTTCGTTTTCTTGCTGCCTTTTTACTATCATGTGATGCTAATAAAATATACATATAATAACTAGATTGCTTTTTTAACAACATATAACTAATGTTGTTCTATTACTAATTAACTAATTACAATTAATAAACTTAATACATATTAAGCACTCAATTCAGCTATCATTACATACGGTACATTGTTCTTATTTCTTTGTTTGATTTTTTTTTTACTTTTTGTCTTTGTTTTTTACTGTGTAATTTTTTTTATGAAATGAAGCACTTTTGTGTTAGTGTTTGTGTGTGAACTTTTATTTATATATGTATGTATGTTTCATAGGAACAATCTCTGCCTTCTTACTTTTACTTACATTTGTTTAATTTTATGTTTTAATTTTTTGTTTTAATTTTATTCTATGCTAAATAAAAAAATAATTGCCTTACATCTAAAATATCTACAGTGAGTAGAAATTTTTTAATTTTATTTTATTTTTTTTTAACATTTACATTCATTTAATTTATAAAAAAGAATTTATTTTACTATAACGAACATTTGCTTTGAAAATCTTTTTAACTTTATAATTTATTTGTTTTACCTTTTCAATTCATTTAAGTATATTTTTTTCAGTGTAACCAATTGCATTTTTGTTTTACTAAGAACATTTTTTCCTAACTTTTTTTTCCAATTTTATTAATTAATTTATGTATATATTTCTTGAAGTGTATGCTATATAGCTTAAAGTTTAATGTTTTTTATTTTGGTTTTTTCGAAATATTCAACATTTTACTTTTTGTGTACGGCAGTTTGTTTTTTGAAATTTCCTTTTTTTGCATTTCATAAAAGTACATCGTTTGTGAATTTGTTTTTATTTGTATGAATTAAGTAACCACTTTGTTGCTAGTTGCCTTATATGTATTCTAATTTTTGTATATACATATAGTATGTAAATTTTCATTACTTAATTTACATATATTTCTTTTAAATTTTGTAACTAGTATTCGATTTCTCACTTAAAAATTTAATTAACAATTTTTATTTTTTTTTATTTTTTTTTTGTTTTACAGTTTCTACTTCAATAATTATTGAATAGTTTCTTAAAACTAATTTAATTTATTTTTTAATTACTTATTTAATTTGTAGGTAAGTGATATTCCCCCGGAAAAATATATATGTAATGCATATACATACATATATCTTCTGATCTTTCCATTAAAGTATTTAGTTTGTATTACGTCTAACTTAAATTTAACCCTTCTATGATTTTGGGCTTATTGCACGATTATGTGTGGAGCCGACAGCAGCACAGTCACCGTTGCGATAATTGTAAAGAGCGTAAAAACGATTAAACAAAATCTGTAAAGAAATTTGTATAGACATGAGATATTGAAGTTACATATATGTATATTTAAATATAAAAATATATATCTACATAAATTATTAATTTTTAATTAGTAGTTTTTGAAGGTTGAGAAATTTTGAGAAACGAGAAGAAAAATTAAAATTTGAAAGGTTTGAAAAAACGAAGAATACCAAATAAAAAATTTCGTTAAACTAAAATTTTAAGTGTCCAATATTGTGCAAAAAACCAAAAATAGGGATAATCTACTGATCATGAAATAATTTAAAACCATTAAACTCTAAAATATTTCGAAATATGTACTATTTAAAAAAATTTAAAAATTCGTAATTTCCCAACTTGAAAAATTTAGACAAAGAGAAGAACTATGAAAATCGAAGATTTTGAAAAACTGAGTACTTCAAAAACAAAATTTAAATTTTTGAATACAAATAAGGAAATAAAATAAAAGAAAATAAAGTGAAATAATTAAAATAAAAAATAAAATAAAATGGAATTAAATAAATAAAAATAAAATTAAATGAAAATAAAATAAAAAAATAAAATAAAATAAAATAAAATAAATAGAAATAAAATGAAATAAAATAAAATAAAATATATCAAAATAAAAATAAATAAAAAATAAAAATAAATAAAAAAATAAAAATCAAATAAAAAATAAAGTGAAATAAAATGAAATAAAATAAAGTATAAAAAACCAAGTAAAATAAAAAAAAATTCATTAAAATAAAATAAAAAATAAATAAATTTAAATAAAATAAAATAAAAAATAAAGTTAAATAAAATAAATTAAAATTAAATAAAAACAAATAAAACAAAATAAAATAAAAATAAGGTATAATAAAATAAATCAAAATAAATCAAAATAAAATGAAAAAAAAAAAATAAATTTAAATTAAATTTTGAAATATTTGATACATAAAAATCAAATAACTTTGAAAACCAAAATGTTTCGAAAATCGTAAATTTCGAAATTCGAATATTGAAGTGTTTTTTTTTGAGAAAAGTTGCAGAAAGCGAAGATTTAAAAAGTTTGAAACTTAAAAAAATTTCGAAAATCTCTAGAAATATTCCCATTTACATATATTCTACCACGAATCATCATTAGGTATTAGGTACATACATACACACAGAGAAAAAACTATAGTAAATCTAACAAAGTTGACTTAGTTAAAAAAATTTGTATGGGGCACAAGAAACTTGTATAGCTCGCCAAAGTACTTACATAATTTGTACCCGACCATGGAAAACAAAGCTTAGGTGATTTATTACACAAGCACTTTGGCTACCAAAAAAGGAGTTGTTTTGGCTAAGTTAACCTTTTTTACTTTTATTTTTTACTAAATTACTTTGCTGAATTTTTTACAAAATTATTTTCGTTAAGATGACGAAAAAACTTAGTAAGTAAATTATACCTAAGTTTTAAGTTGGGTTATATGCGATTCTGAGTTGATTGTACAATAGTTTTTCTCTGTGTGTATATTTACCGTACTCCTATATTAACGTGTCAAATCAAATTAAAGGAAAAACACCTTGGAAACATGTACCTATGGACATACTCGTAGGTAATTACTTGGACTTGCTTCTGAAGCACGAAATCATTTAATACCAACCATTTGTTGCACACAGGTACGAACATATTTGGAGTTTTATGAGCAAAAAGCAAAATACACATACGAACAAGAGTATGCATCTACACTGGATAACTGAATATACCATACATCTGTACAAATGCATTAATCTTTTTATCGGTTCTATAATATCAAAGCCACTTATAAGTGACATCAAAGCCAATAACAATCTTTGGATGTGCTCAAATGGAGCCAGTGCCATTGTTAATAGATCCCAGAGGTATGATGCACATAAAGGAATTAAGGTAAGGCGATTCATAGAATAGATACATAGATATGTATATTTGTACATATGTAGTATGTGTAACATAATGCAATATTTTCTATGTATATTGCTCAGATGATGCGACAAATCGGCTAAATTGGCTAAAATTTCATAGCGCCACTCTCTTACTCGACACACACACAAACAGCAAACCAGCAAACACGGGCGCAACACATGAAATGGCCAAATTTTATGGTATGTCGCAAGGGGCGATTAGAGCTTAAGTCAGCAACCAACAACCAAAAAGCAAAAAAGGTAAGAAGATATGCACATATCGCATCATAAATCATAAAGTGGCACAACTTAAAATTTTTCGAAATCGGGTTTTTATCATAAACCGGTACACAGAACATGTCTCTAGCGTTTGCCAAAAAAAAACTTTTCAACCGGTGTCGCTTTTGACTGCAAAATAGCTTTTGTACGTATGCTTTTTCCATATTAGAGCTTGTAAAGAAAAAGTTTTCTGGCCTTTCTGAATTTTGAGTTGTATCACTTTATGATATAGGGTGCGAAATGTACATATGTATATATAGTCCTTTGGTATGCAGCGGTGAAGCAGGGGTGGTCATGTCCAATGACATCGCAATGTTAATGTAACCATATTTTTTTTCATATATTTGGAGCACCTCTGTAACTAGGAACTGTCACAACGTAACCTGGTCCTGTATTAGCATATTACGTGGTCCCACTTTTTGCAGGGATTTTCGAAGGTAACAAACACAATGAAGTATCTATTTATGTATAAATGATAGTCCGCTAAGTGAATTTACAAGGAGACAAATTCAGCTTTTCGGATGTTATGCCTTTTACAATATTAATCGAGTTTTTGGTGGACATATATGTATGCACCTACTAAATGTTTATGATGGCGTGTGTTTGGGAATTTACAGATTAGTCGCAGTCATTAAGATGGATTCTTAGATAATGGTGAGCAATACGGTAAGCAAAAACTTTTTCTTTAAGCTTTATAGGAACAAATTTTAGGCAGAACAACGTCTTAAGGGTCGACTAGGATTTTATATATATCTGTGTTCATATGGAACAGTAGCTTAAGTTTAATAATAATAATAATAATACAATGGCGCTATTATAACTCTGACGAGTTTTATGGCCGAGCTTCTCTCCCAATTCGAGGTGTGCTCCTTTTTGGTTTTCCTACTAATTGGGTGGACCTACAGTTTTATGCCGGCTCCGAACGGCGAATGCATTTTTTGTGAGAAGCTTTTTCATGGCAGAAATATTCTCGGAGGGTATGCCGCCCACTGCCGAGAGGTGACCGCTGCTCTTAAAAAACCCAATAATTGGATTTTTACTAATTAGAAAAATTTGTTTGGCTCGGACCGTGGTTTGAACCCGAGACCTCTGGCATAGCAGGCGAGCACTCTACCCACTGCACCACAGCGGCCACTAAGTTTACTTATCGAAAAAATTAGTCAGTTTCGAAAAAGTTGAAATAATGCATCCCAGATAGTACATTCTGCAGTTTTTTTTTAACTCTTTCTCAGGCTTTCAACCAGCTTCAGTCTCAATGATTTTATCTAAAGATATTGTGAGGGGAACTGCTAGAAAATTACACAAATTTACGAATTTGTCTTTCGACATAAGCTACTGTTCGATATGAACACAGATATAACTGATCAGAGAAATAGGACAATTTAGAGGTACATATCTGAATTTTTAATTTTTATGTTAATTCCTACGAAGTACATGAAGTATGAACTATTGGGTTTTTTACAAAAAAGTATAAATATGAATTTCTTTAAATTAAATACAATAAATTCTTTAAAACAAGATTTTTCTATTTTAGATGCGTTGGGATCATTTTAGGTACTTTTTTGTGCTCTTTTAGGTACAATCATTTTTTTTTTCAATAACAACACTGATTTATATTGAAATGGGGACAGTGTGGTGCCATCCACGATTCACAAATCGACTGCGATTGCATCCATGACTCTTTGAGCGGGAATATCTAACAAGCAAACTGTTGTGGCCGCTGTGGTGCAGTGGGTAGAGTGCTCGCCTGCTATGCCAGAGGTCTCGGGTTCAAACCACGGTCCGAGCCAAACACCAAAACCATTTCTCTAATTAGTAAAAATCCAATTATTGGGTTTTTTAAGAGCAGCGGACACCTCTCGGCAGTGGGCGGCATAACCTCCGAGTGTATTTCTGCCATGAAAAAGCTTCTCACAAAAAATGCATTCGCCGTTCGGAGCCGGCATAAAACTGTAGGTCCACCCAATTAGTAGGAAAAACAAAAAGGAGCACACCTCGAATTGGGAGAGAAGCTCAGCCATAAAACTCGTCAGAGCTATAATAGCGCCATTGTATTATATATTATAAACTGTTCGTTTATACTCCAACAAAGGAAGATGTAGGCGAAAAGGCTGTGTATATTATTACTTTGGCATTTGAATACATAAAATGCTCAATTATGCACAAATTATGCACATTTAATATTAGCTAACTCTTTAATTAATAGATGTCATCGGTCATAAATAAACTAAATAATATCGAAATTGCAATTTTTAAAGTTCATCATAAAAAAGTGTATGTATGTAATTTGCTTTATGTTTTGACAGGAACCAATTAAATTAAGTTATTAAATGTAGACATTTGGATTTGTTTATGTATGTCATTTGCATAAATTAAATTAGAGATTGACTATAAATGAATTAGATATTTATAATTGAAAGTAGTTAGTTGAACGTGTGTTTTTGTGAGGCTACTGTATTAGTTAGGGTGGAGAAAATGCAATTGATGAAGTTTGTGGTTGATAAGCATAACTTTAAAAGAAAGCTGCGGTGAAAGTGAGATGGTTCTTACAATTTTAAAGTTATTTTGATAAAAAGAAATGAGTTCAGAGCTAAAAAAAACACTAAAGCCACAACGATAGAAATCTCTAGAATATTTTTTATTGATTTAATTTTAATTTGCTGCTGTATCACGGAGAGATAAATGAATCTTAAGGGGTTTAAGCAGTCTCTTTAGTACAAAAACCAAATTACATTCATTCTCAATTTCTCCAAAAGTAAATAAGTTTTTTTGCAGTATTTTATATATACTTACCTATCCACAACCATTGCCGCGAATTTCCAGTCGCTTATCAATTCCGCTTCATCGTCGGATTTGCGCATGCGCGCTGTGATGAATTGCAATTCTTTAAGAATCAAATGCAAATCTTTATGATTGCAACCTATTGTATTGTGATGCTCCTCCACCGTTGTGGGGCGACCGAAACTTCTGTAAATACATACATATAACCATTAATTAACTCTTAAAACTTCAATCACTCTATACACTAAATTTCATCGTTTAGGCATTATATATCTTTGCACTTACGCTGATGAACCGATCGCCGTTTGTGAACCGGAGATCGTATGCCGGAAATCATCATCGATATCCAGCACATTGGCTAGTAGTGATTTGGAAGAACGTTCCTTTAATTCCAATTCCTTCATGCGATTGCTTAATAATATTGTTTTTCGTGTGATTTTACGTCCGGGACGACCCATTCGTAAAATCCATGGCAGCCATTGCAGGAAAACGGATTTGATCTAATAAGGGTGCGTGTGCAAATTTGGGAAATATGTAATTTAGAAAGGCATTTTTATAAGTTAGCTTTTGAGCAAAATGAAAAAAAGCTTTACACTAAATAGAAAAAAAGTTAAATAAAAGCTTTTAACAAATATGTATTGTGGAAAGCGGAATATTAGTAAGTAATAAGCTTCGAGCTTTTTTGTTGGCTTATTTTTGAAAAATTAAATAGCAAAAATTACTTGAAAATTAAATGAAAATTTAATTAAAGACAAAAAAAGAGTGTTGCATTGGGTTTTAGAGATTTTAAGAAAACTTTGTTTTCGTTTTTTATTGACAAAAAAGCAAGTGTATTTATAAATCCAAGCGGCTTGCGAAATTGAAAATATAAAGCTTTGAATAGCGCATTTGTCCTTTTTTTAATTAAAAGGTTAACAAATAGGTATTCGTAGTTGAAAACTTAATAGAAAAGGAAAAAATTAGTTACATGAAGCTTTTATACTTTACAAGGTTTTCAGCGCTGTTAGGCTTTCATGAATGTGAACTAAGTGTAAGTAAACATTTATTTGGCATAAAAGAAATTAATTGAAAGTAATAATTTGTAAATTGAAATAAAAGAATAAAAAAGTTACGTCTTTATTAAACAACAACAACAACAAAAACCTAAAAAAAAATATCAATTAAACTGAATTGAAATCGAACAAAATGCATGAAATAGAGCTTTTGAGCTTTCACAAAATGAGTTCATCCACTCAAAAGCATTACGATTTCACGTATATCTATCTATATGTATATAGCTTTCACCTCATACACTCTTCTACATACTTCATCTACATCTTACTCACCCATGGCGGCATTTCATGTATATCCGCTGTGCGGTGATGATAGTTGAGCACAACAACCGTCAGCACCACCGATGATGCCACCATAAACATGATGCAATTGAAATATGTGCCTGTTATTTTTTTTTTTTTTGTTTAGTGCGGTGATGTTTTCGCAGATTTTTTTTGTATTTATTTAAAAAAATAATAACGTTTTTAAAGTTTAAAAATAAAACGTAAAAAGGAATAAAAATGATTATTAGTAATTGAATTTAATGGGTTATTTTTCATTATTGTTTTAAAATTAATTAATTTAAAGCTAATTCATAATTTTTAGTTATATAATACAGATAAATTTAGATAATTATATACATATGTATATAATATATTTATATATTAAGGGTGGTAATTATTATTTTTAATATGTTAATGTTTATTTATGTTTAACAAAGAGTTATAATTTAATTATTTTTTAAATGTTTGTGTTTATACATAAAAAGGAGTATTTATGTACTAATTAATTGCGAGTGCAACAATAAAGATTAGTTAGTAATAGTTGTGTATAGTAGTACGAGTAATTTGCAGTACTAGAGCTTATTGGTAGTAGGTAGAAGTGGAGTGAAAGTAAGTAATAGAGTGAGTAGTTTTGCAAAAGCATGTGTTTGATAGACGATTTAGTTTAGAAGCATTTTAACAAAAAACATGCATTTATATTTTCAGTACTCACAGCTGCTTATGACGCTTTCTTAGTTTTAATTTTAAATCATACGCACACTTAATAGATTTAGTTTAGCGTAATCTCCTTTTTTTTATGAAAATCAAATAAAAATTTGCCAAATAAAAATTTGTAACTAAAAGCCTGTTACAGCCAGTTTGATGAAATAATTTAAGTTTAATTTAATTTTTTTACTTGAATTTTATATGAAATCTGACAGGGAAAAAATAAGATTTTCATTTAAACTTTTTCGTTTGACTGGCTGTTAGTTTATTAAAATATCATAATTTGTATACGTTTAAAAAATTCAATATATTCCAACTACAGCAGTTACTTTAGGTTAGGGCATTGAAACCACAAGAACTTTTCTATCTAATATAAATTTTTGCTGCCCATAAGTACAGACTTCAGTGCTCCAGTAGCCAAGATTGGGAGATGCCAGATCGGTGAAACGCCCCGCCAAGCAGTGTTTCCATTTACATCGACAACTCGCTTTATAGTGGAGCTGGGAGCGCCCTTTTGTTGATGCTGAAGAAATCGCAGGAATAATGATAAGGAGGAGGAGGAATCGGTTGCGCGCCTGTAGTTAGTTGTCGTGCTTTGAGTGGTCCGAAATTATGGTACTTGAGACGTAAAAAAGACCGTTTATCTTCATCCGGCTCTCAAAGTGGCAACAAGAGGAATGAACAAGTTTTGTGGTACCACTATGATGGTCTGTTGCTAGTCTAAGTGGGCGTGTGGTAGCAAACTAAACTATACCGGACCGAAGTTGATTTGAACTAAAACTTCTTCAACACATAAACGTTGATCCCTCAATGAGACATAATGAGTAAGACTATACAAAAAGTGCTTGAAAAATTCCTTGCTTAAATATACATAGTATCTACACATGTTACCCTCCTACATTTACAGAGTCTCATTTATGACTTTTAGGGTTTAATTATGTATGTATATATTTCGAAAAAAAAAATATATGATGTATATTAATGAGTTAACAAAAGCATCTCTTCAATGGAGTTTAGCCCATAAAAAAGTAAAAAAAAAAAATATTAACAAAAGTCACAAATAATGATTAAGCATCTATATATTTTATTTTATTCGCAAGCAAAAAATCATGCGCATGCCACTCTGTTTTAATAAAAAGATATATAGATATACACGCTACTACGATAAAAAGCTTCATTTGAATAGGATAGAATAAAATAATAAAATTTAGAAAAACTAATAATTAATTAATTAATAATTATTAAGTTAAAACAATGCGATATTGACTCAAAAATTTTATTTAAGAAAATAAAAAGCGATGTATTGTGGAACGATTTTCCGTCATCCCTTGTCAAGTTTGATTTGGTTATAAACCGGTTTCAGCTATGTGCCGTCTTCAGTATCTGGTTTCGTTCGAAACGGAAATTCGTTCCACAATACACCGCAATCCTACCCTGTCGGAAAAGCAAACAACAAAAAAGAAAAAAAAGCTTCGCAAAATTAATGGGTGAATAAGGTGCTTGTATAAAATATTTTATGAGTGAAAAATGTTTTTTATTCTTCATTAACTTAATTAGACTACTGAGTTTACGCTGTGTCTAAAAGCAATCACTTTTTGGACACAAATTACTGCATTAAAAAGTAGACTTTTAATTCAGCAAAAAGAGCTGAGTTCCAAAATTAAAATTACTAATTCTTAATTAAAAAGTGAAAGTGAAGTAATAGTAGTAACAAAAAAAAAAAGATACTTCAAAATTATTGCTAACTCAATGACTGGTATGCAATACTTGTTTTAAATTGGTTTTATTAAAAAAAAATAATATTTAAAGTTTATATGTTATTTATTAAACGCTGCAACATTTGCTTTAGCATTGCTACTATAGTTCTTATTTATTTATAGCTATTTAAATATGATTATTCAAAAAATTGTTGAAATATTTATTTATCTTTTAGAAAAAATATATTTTTTTTAACAAAAAAGTCATATTTGATACTTGGAAGCGAGGAATTTTATTCGATTCGATTCGTTTCGTTTATTTTTTAGTGGTTTTTTTTTAATTTTTTGCTTATAACGGATTCGACGTGTAGAAAGCTTTTTAATCATTTACAAATACATACAACACATTTAAAGCTAAACTAGTGAAGAGTGTCCCATGAACGTGATGAGCTACTAAAAAGCCTTTTTTTTTTTTGTTTTTTTTTCAGAGCTTGCAAAACAGTGTAAATGCGCAAAAATTCCACACTGAATGTAACGAGTGCATTTATTTTGCTAGATGACTGTAGTTGCATACACTTAAATTAGTTGATATGTTTGTAGCTGGGCGTGGTGCAATAAAAAAAGCGTTGTTTACAGTTTAGCGATTGCATCGTTGACTTTTATGAATATTTAAAGCGTTTGCATATGAGATTTTGTTTGCTTACTAAATGTGGCGAATGAGATAGTAATTGTTGCTTTCTTCGAAGATTTTATTGTTATATTTTTTTTTGTTGAATATGATATATTGCAAAATAACAAATCAAAAGGAATGCAATTAAAAAAATCTTTTTTTTTGTGCAAAAAATTTCTTTTATGTATTAAATTCATTTGTTTTGTATGCTTCATATTTTAACCTTCAACTCTGATCCATATAGCTTGCGTATAAACATTACTATGAAAATTGTAAATCTGCGCGCATAGAATTATTAGTAGATATATCCCTTGTTTAGCGGAAATTTCTTCCTTAAATTTGTCAGAAGTAAACCGAAGACCTTGTAAAGGTTAATGACTGATTCCTTATATACCTACATAAGTCGTAATTTCTCTATAAGAAGTCTTTTAAGTCCCGCATGTTCGAAAACATACATAAAAAAGCACAAAAGCTCTGTTAGCATAATTTCCTTTAATGTTCTGTTGTTGGGTGACAGCTTAAGACTATAATATGAATCCAACTTAATCTCATATTCAAAGGAATACTATTAGGAAGAACTTTACGCATTCGTTTTATCATTGTAGAACTTATTCCAACGTAAAATTTATCAATTGCGGCTTCATTAGTTGTGGATCTTAGGAGAGAATATGCAGAAATGCAGGCAAGGCTGAAACAAACTTCTTACACTTCTTCACTTTTCTAATCAGTTTACACTCACTTTTGAGTTATATTGGAATCATTTGTGAGCCTAATTTCACCTTTCAAACGTAAGCGCGGATCATTTCGAATTTTCTTTTAATCTGAAGCGCTTAAAAAGTTTTTTTTTGTCAAATATAGTTACTCGAAGAACTCTTTTAAATGTAGGTACATAATTGGAAGTAGCTCACATTTCTAGAAAGAAGCAATAATTAATTTATAGTGAGTAGAACGTAATGAATCATTAATGCCAATGGTGCTCTAGATATACATATGTCTGAGTTAAAATTAGCCGAAGAAGTTCATTCATTCAAGAGTATAGGACAAGAAATCCATACCACAATCTTTGCTGAAGATAATATTACTTAAAAGTATTTTGCCTCGGTCTGTGGAAGTAAGAAGCGAAATAAAAATTATATGCGATTACTTCTACATACACGTAGGCAATATAAGTACGATAGTACCTATGTCGGTATGAAAAAAAAGACTGTTGAAAAAAGTTAATATACTACAAAAACAATTTCTTGTTTGATCAACATTTAAAGGTTCATATCTAAAATATACTCGTATTTGAAAAGATACAATGAATGAATAAACAAAAATATGCTCTATATTTTCAATATAGTAATTCTGGACCATTAAAACTCAACCGATTCTACAAAAGTTTGTTGATTAGGGCAATAAATTCGTCACCCTCCACAAACAGAGTTGATTGATTTTATTTTCACGATAAATAACAGTCAGTAATGGTGTTAGAACAGTCTAAGAAAGCTCAGACTCGCGTACAGCAAACGATTCTCCTCGCTGTCTCGATGGCTCATCTCTAGTCGGGCACTCATTTCAAAAAAGTATTATAGACAGCAGTTCCCAAAGGTCTTCAAGAAGTATAAGATGACAGTTTTTTTTTTTTTTTCGTAAAATAAACTGTAATTTTATGTATGTACTAGTATATGTTTATTTTGTATTATAAAAGTTAGCAATGCAATTTAATATTAGAGCGTGAATGTAATGAAATATGATGCGAGAGCAATGAGTATTAACTGGTTTATAATGAGTAGGTATATGTAACTGAGATTAAATATTTCAAGCAGCTACCGGGGTAACAATATAATGCGTGGAGGATTAAGAGAGCGGGAGGACATGTGTGGGGAGTTTAGACGCCAAGAAAAGCGTAATGCGTAAGCGTTTTTTTTTTTTGTAAAACGTCAGTTTTATTTAAATGCACAGCTCAAGGATATTTAAAATATGAAGAGGGGTTCTGTTAGAGCAACCACTTAGATCATTGCTAAACAAGCAGCACTACTTCTAAGTACATAGAGTACCTATTGAATATCCATACTTGTTTTTTAGGTCATTCAAGCTGAAAGTATTGTGTAAGATAGTAAGATGGAACATAGTTGTCAAAGACATCAGCTTAACGAGGAACTGTTGAGACAATATTTATTTTTTTATAATGCTGCTTTATTTATAAGTTTTTTTTAAGTATATTTTTAGATGCAAGGTTTTTTTTTTAATGTAATAAACCAGCTTTTTTGTCACTCTAAGTACCTAAGAGTGGTATGGCCTCACTCGTCTTTGTAATAACATTACCCACCAAGAGTGAGAAGACTGTTTGTGAGAGTAGAATTGTAACACCTGGAAAAAAATTGTATAAAACAAAGTTTAAGAATTAAAAAAAAGTTTTTTAATAGTTGGAGTCCTATGGCGAAGAAAAATTCGTATTATTTTTTATAACCTGCAATGTGAAGGTAATTTGAGAGAAGGTTGGGTTGGGTTAAGGTAACTACAGTTTGAGAGAGAGAGAGAGAGAGAGAGAGAGAGAGAGAGAGAGAGAGAGAGGGGAGAGAGGCAGAGAGAGAGGGAGGGAGCGCGAGAGGGAGAATGATGTGGAGGCAGTGGAAAATGGGTTGGAAACAAAAAAAGTCAGAGGGCTAATACTCAAATGAAGAAAGAGTAAAAAATTAAGTGAGAAGGTAAAAAGGATCAAATAAATTACAGTAGTTTTAACAAGAGGTTTTAAATTCGAAATGTAAAAAAATATCAAAGCAAAAGCTTTTCTTTCTATTTAAGAAAATAATACTAAGAAAATAATAGTTATAGTAAAAATAAGATACTAAAGAACAGAAAATCGCTGCTTAAATAGAATTAATGATTCATTCAATGATTTAATTTACGGGATAATTTAATAATCCTTATTTATTTATTTTTTTTCTTAAAGTTAAGACATGTAATTGATGTAAATTAAATGGAAGGAAAGCGAAGGTAGGAGTAATGGATATGTAGGTACATATGAGTAAATAGGAACTACGTATAAGATAATGATGTTTTAATAACAAGGCAAATGGGCAAAGATAATATAACCCCATCGAATATCTTGCTATCTTAAATGAAAATTAGGGGACTCAAATACTCAAATTAATAAGAGGAAATAAGAAATAAAAAGTTTTTTTTTGATGATTCTAGTATTTCACGTTTTCCTTTTCCAATATAAGTCTCAAAGTAAGGTACTAGTTAGCCCAGAAAAAACAGTATAAACAACTCGGCGATCGGGATAGAGTATGGCAAATGCTACACTGTCAATATGAATCGCGATATTTGAATCGCGATTCATATTGATGGTTTGATGAATTGCAAACTGGTGCTACACGTTCAATATGAATATTGCGATATTTTTCTCGCTCTGAGATTCAAAATATTTTACTTCCGTCCTTTTCCCACTTTCACTTTCAATTCGTTTATTGCCAATATTGCGATCCAGATCACGGAATTCAAAATTTCTAAAAATACACGCATTTTGATGGATCGCAAAATTTTCATGCTATACAGTCAATCCGTATTGTCAATATTGCGATCCGGATCGCGGATTTCTAAATTTCTAAATATACACGCATTTTGATGGATCGCAAAATTTTCATGCTACACAGTCAATCCATATTGTCAATATTGCGATCCGGATCGCGGATCGCAAAATTTCTAAAAATTCGCGATCCATCAATACTCGATGCTACACTGTCAATATGAATCGCGATCCACGGATTTCGTCAATATATATAGATAATGTAGCATCTGCCTATGAAGAAAACTTTTTCGACCGAGTGTGCTCAATGGCGAATATCGTGATTTGTGATTCGCTTGCCTATCTTTGACTGCCGCAGTTTGGACAGTGTTGCATTCGAAAAAAATTAAATCTATTACGCAATTAATTATTGGGCACATAAAATAAGAAAAAAACCAAATATTGTAATGATATTTTTGATATGAACCTTTTTGTTGCATACTTTTCTTTTTTAATTTATTATTACATAAGAATAACGCAAACGTCAAAGCTGTGTGATCGATAATTATTTTGCTCCTTAATTTTGTGTTTTAATATTGTATAATAATTTACTTTAATTTAAAAGTTCTTTGCGAAAAAGTGATTAATTTAGTGCACTACAGAAGCAATAAAGTTAAACAGATTTTGGTTAATTATTTATTGAATATTTTCAATTTAAAATTTCAAGTGTGATTGCCGAGTCATTTTGCATATTGTTGTTGCAGTTGTGTGGCTAATCTTTTTAACATAAATTGTTTTTGTGTTTTTTGCGTTCTTTATTTTGCACTTTTTCATTTTCATTTTTATATTCTCTTTCTCTTGTCACAGCTGTTTGCGTCTGCTTTTTAAGCGTCTTGCTGTGCATCTCAAACTGCTCACTGTCATATACACTACACTACTTTCCAAACTGTCACTAACTTACTAATTTTACAGTCTTTCAAACTGTTCGCATCTATTAACCCTTTCGGTTCTATCATTCGTTTTGACACTTATTTAATTTCTCTCTGATTGCTTACTTTTTATTATCTGTAATATAATTTTATACTCTAAATATGTCTTGCATATATAAAAACTGTTCTGTTAAAAGTGAGTCCGAGCGTTTCGTGTCTTGTTGGCTGTGTGATGGGTTAGCTCATATAAAATGTGCAGGCATAACAGGCAGAATGCTGGATTTGATTAATGACAGAAAGGGCTTGCGTTGGTCATGCGTGAATTGTAGGTCGACCGAAGTAGATCTTTCTAAACTTTTCAGCCAAACGAGAAGTGGTTTCTCTGAGATAGGAAAAGAGCTACTTTCTTTGACTGAAAAGTTCAAGCACTACGAAAATCTGTTTAATTCATTTAAATGCCTAGAACTCTCTTCTTCATCATCGGCATCTTTACCTTCTTTACTTGGTACGACGGGTGATTCCACTTCTGGACCACGTAATGTGCCAATGTTGAAAAATCTTCAGTTAAATCCTGTACAACCACAGGAGGAACTTATTGACTTAGCTTCACCGAATCCGCATACTGTGGGGTCTTGTTCTACAAAGGACTCATCTTCTAATTCTAGGTCTTCTAATGCACCTCTCGAAAGTATTACGGTACAATCAACTATGCCCGAAACGACTGAACCAATTGTTAATAAGTTGGTTGTCGTTCCTCCGAAGAAATCAATATTCGTATCTAGGTTTGATAAAGACACAACCGCGGATGATCTAAAGGGCTATATTTCGTCCAAAATCTCTACTGGAAATATTTTTATCAAAAAATTCAACTTTTCATACACAAGAGACATTTCTTCTTTTAAAATTGATGTATCTCCTCAAGATTATCAAACTTTACTGAACAGTTCATTTTGGCCACCTGGTGCTTTTGTTCGCGAGTTTGAAAACAGGCCTAAAATACATGGTCACAATACGGCGAAAATTTCTCGTACTGCTTCAAAAAACTGAGTATAACCTTAAATTCCGCATTAAATATTTTCTATCAAAATGTCAGGGGCCTGAACACCAAATTAAGTGATTTTTATTTAAAAACGATTGACTGCGTCTATAATGTAATTTCTTTTACCGAAACATGGCTTAAGCCTCATGTTTTCGATTCTGAAATCTTTTGTAACCATTATCAGGTGTATAGAAATGATCGCGTAAACAGAATCGGCGGTGGTGTCTTGTTTGCTGTAAAGTCCTCATTACATTCTGAGGTGGTCAGTACACCTAATATTGGTGGTGTGGAGTCGATTTGCATTCGAATTAAGCAAGGAAAGGATTGGATTTATTTATTTGCTTGCTATATCCCGCCAGCCTGCAATATAAGCGTGTATATGGAATTAGCATCTGTGCTTAAAGATGTACACGCGCTGATGAACTCCTCTGACTCTATGCTTGTGTTAGGCGATTTTAATCTTCCGTGCATTTCTTGGAGCGTTTCAGAGGAGAATATTATTCCGAACTCATCGAGATCGGACATGAATAGCTTTTTCGATCAGATTGCCGATCTTTCCCTCAACCAGGTGAACATATTTCAGAATGCGTACGGGAAAATCTTAGACTTAGTTTTTGTAGATGATAGCTCTAAGTATGTCCTTCACCGCTGTGACCCTCTTGTTCTACCGGAGGACTTATACCACCCTTCTCTAGAGATTACATACGAAATTGTAAACAATATTAATGGCTGCATTTCTAGTTCAGCTAACACAAGTACATATTATAATTTTTCCAAGGCCAACTTTAAGAAACTTAATCATGAGTTAGCTAGTTTAACATGGCCAAAATTCAATAACGATGTCGAGCAAAACGTTTTACTTTTTAATAAAATTATTCATTGCCTATTTGAAAAACTTGTGCCTAAACGTGTTCGTGAGTACAGTGAGCCAATACAACCTTGGTTCACAAAAGAGCTTAAAACTTTAAAAAATAAGAAATCCCGATTTTTCAAATCATACAAGAAATCGGGCTTGCATGCCGACTACTTAAAGTATGCTGAGCTTAGACGCCAATACTTTGTGTTAAATAAAAATTGCTATAGAGCTTATATACGTAAAATTAAGTCTAATTTTATTCGTAATCCAAAATCGTTTTACAGTTTCGTAAACTCCAAGAGAAAAGTTAATGGGTTTCCGTCTGCTATGAGATATCAAGACAACACTTCAAGTGATAGTCAAGAAATTTCCAATCTTTTTGCACAATTTTTCAAACATAATTATTCCAACATAGAAGAACTTCCATTTCGTAACTATCCATATCGATTATCTCCTAATACATCAATTTACAAACCATATATATCTGCAGAGGACGTGTTGTCAGCCTTATTATCATTAAAAGAGTCATTTAGTTATGGTCCTGACCAGATACCAACATGCTTTCTAAAAAAATGTGCCATAAACCTGTTTAAACCACTAACTGCATTATTCAATAGTTCCTTGGAACAAGGCATTTTCCCTATGCTATGGAAAGAGTCATTCATTATCCCCCTTCATAAAAGCGGGAGTAGGTCCTCCATAGAAAATTATCGAGGTATAGCAAATATTTCGGCTATTCCTAAATTATTTGAAGCAATAGTTACCAATAGATTGTCTCATTCAACGTCCTCATTAATTTGTGATTCACAACACGGGTTCTGTAAGGGTAAATCAACGGTCACAAACCTACTGGAGTTTACCACTAGTATTTCTAATGGATTTTCTCAAAACTTGCCCACTGATGTTATATACACGGACTTCAGCAAAGCATTTGATAAAGTCAATCACTCCTTGCTGATTCTTAAACTTGATCTTCTTGGCTTTCAGCCCAGCCTCTTGCAATGGATATCTTCATATCTTTTAAATAGAACACAAAGGGTGATTTTCAAAAATGCTTACTCGTCTATTATTAATGTTACTTCAGGAGTTCCTCAAGGCAGTCACCTTGGCCCGATTCTGTTTTTGCTATTTATTAACGATATAACTACTACAATTAAACACTCAAAAATTTCATTGTATGCGGACGACGTAAAGCTTTTTAGATCAATCTCTTCATTTGATGATAGAACTTTGCTTCAGGAAGATTTAAATTCCTTAGTTTCTTGGTGTGACACTAACTTAATGCCACTTAACCTCAATAAATGTAAATTCATGCGCTTTTCCCGGAAAACCGTACAGCCAGCTTCTTATGCAATAAATGGCTTTGGCCTCGAACAAGTAAATGAGTTTGTGGATTTAGGTGTAATAATGGACTGCAAACTTAGTTTTAACATTCATATTAATGCTACAGCAAATAAGGCAAGAGGTGTCTTAGCGTTTGTAAAACGTTGGTCAAAGGAATTCAGCGACCCATACATAACTAAAACACTCTTTACAACTTTAGTAAGACCTATATTGGAATATGGTTCCATAGTTTGGAATCCATACTATCAGATCCACTCTGATCGCTTAGAGTCAGTCCAAAAACAGTTTTTGCTTTTTGCTTTAAGAAATTTGCCTTGGGATTCTGGTTACAATCTTCCACCGTATACTAGCCGTTTAAAACTCCTTAATCTTCCGACTCTTGCAAGTCGACGAGAAATGTTAGGGGTAATATTTATCGTTAAGCTCTTGAATGGCTTAATTCTTTCTCATTTCTTGCTAGCTGAAATAAACTTTAACATTCCTTCTCGTTCAACAAGACACTTCAACCCTATCTACTTAAAGCAGTGTAAATCAAACTTTGAATTAAATGAACCTTTCCGGGGTTTATGTAAGAGCTTTAATTCCTATTCCAGCTTTTTAGATATTTCGGACTCACTTTTCATTATAAGGGAAAAAATACTGTCTTATCTTAACACATAGTAGCGATTATTCTTTTATAATTCTCAAGACTAACTTCAATTGTACTATACTCAGCTGATGATTTTATTTCTCTGTAGCTGAGCAGTTTAAGATCTCGACGCTTAACAAACTCCTGCCACTCAACACCTCGGCATTTTATGTAAATAAAAAATATCCGTACGTCATGCGGGTGCGCCTCTCGTGCGGTCGGGCGGGATTGGAGGGCGTGGGTTATTATTATTATTATTATAAGTATATATGTATATATTTTATTCATAAAAAATACTTGCAAGTAATCGCATATAATAATGGTGTAAGCTATAAAAATACTTAGAAGTAAGTACGTAATGACAAAATATTTATAAAAAAATATAACTCAAAATTAAAAAGAGTTATTAGTCAAAATATGAATATATATATTTTTTGTTAGCTTAAATATTAAACAACAACAATTTTTTTTTACAAATTTGATATTTTTTTTATTTAGTTATCGCTAACAAAAATATGTTAAATATATGGTATATTTTAAACAGGGACTTGTAACGCGTTTCGGTTTCGGTTTCTGTTACACAGCTAAGTAACGAAACAGAAACAGAAACAAAACTCCTTTGTAACAAAAGTCGTAACAAAACTCCGAAACGTTTCCAGCAGAAACAAAACCTGTAACGAAACTAAATCAATTTTGTTCCTTGTAACAGAAACAGAAACAGAAACAAAACTCCCTTGTAACAAAAGTCGTAACAAAACTCCGAAACGTTTCCAGCAGAAACAAAACCTGTAACGAAACTAAATTAATTTTGTTCCTTGTAACAAAATCCGTAACGAAAATAAATTAATTTTGTTTCTCAGTATCAGAAACAAAATTAATTTTGTTCCTTGCAACAAAAACAAAACCAGAAACAAAATAAATTTTGTTTCTCAGTAGAAAAACTATATTTGCAGAACATTAGGATGGACTTGTTATTTTTAGGTATATAATATACATATATATGTATGTCTGTGGCAACCAACTAAAGTATGGAATAAGACACTTATATTTTTTAAATATTATCGTAAGGGACATTTATTCAAATACGCTCATAAAACATTGAGAGCGAAATTATCGTAAGGGACAAAATTATGATTTTTTCGCATATTTTTTCAATAAATAATATATCAGGTTCAATATATTAATTAACCATCTAAACGCGTGTTCAATTTCATTTAAATATACCAGTAAAAAACAGTGAAAAAAAAAAAACAAAAAAAAAATGCTCTCCTAAAAGAACTTAACTCGACCTCTGTTCAAATCCAAAAATATCTTAAGACTTAAGTGAAGTTAAAAAATGTGTATTTGCTTAATTAATCAAGCTTTATTACATTTCTGTCAATCTATCATTTCGCGCAGCCAATTATAGTCCGAAACAAGTTTCTAATAGGTATTAGTTAATAAAGCAAATTATAAGGGTTTTTTTTTAATTTCGCCTTAGTAAATTGACATATTTTCCTAACTCCAGTTGAGTTAAAAAAAAGGAAACGTGAGTAAGGAGTACTCATGAACATTGATGTGTAATCAGTTTCGAAATAGGACTTTTATTCCCTTTCCCTTATTCCTTTTTCCACTGGTGTTCTATCGATTAAAATGCGACTAACGTTTTTATAATTTTTTGTTGCCATTGTCACTGTTACATTTTGTTGTTTTTGTTTGTTTTGTTTGTTTTGGTTTTTGGTTTTTGATTTTTAATTTTTGATTTTTGATTTCTGATTTTGATTTGTTTTGTTTTGTTTTGCTCAGAAACATGCAAGTTCATTCAGATCAACGTTTGACCCATATCTCGGGGCTCCGTGTAGAAGTCCTGCTCAAACCCTTTCATTAGATACCAACATTGCTCAGAAATATTCAAGGATCATCCGGGTCCTCGTTTTGACCCATATCTCGCGACCCGACCTCGGAATCATAAAGAATAGGGCTCCCTGTAGAAGCCCTGCCCAAAACTTTTCATTAGATACGCGTAAACTTTACCTGTTTTTCGAAATTACTCGTAGCTACAGCAAAGATGTTTACACATCAAAATGCCACAGGTATATATATATATATATATACCTAAAAATAATAAGTCCATCCTAATGTACGGCAAATAGTATTATAATAATTTTTATAGTTTTGCCACTGAGAAACAAAATTAATTTCGTTTCTGGTTTTGTTTTTGTTGCAAGGAACAAAATTAATTTTGTTTCTGATACTGAGAAACGAAATTAATTTTGTTTCTGAGAAACAAAATTAATTTAGTTTCGTTACGGATTTTGTTACAAGGAACAAAATTAATTTAGTTTCGTTACAGGTTTTGTTTCTGCTGGAAACGTTTCGGAGTTTTGTTACGACTTTTGTTACAAAGGAGTTTAGTTTCTGTTTCTGTTTCTGTTACAAGGAACAAAATTAATTTATTTTCGTTACAGGTTTTGCTACTTATTGAAACGTTACAATCTTTTGGTTTCGAATTTAGTTTCTATCCTTTAATGTTTCTTGGAACAGAAACGCTAGAAACGAGAGTTTCGTTTCGTTACGAGTTTTGTTACAAGTCCCTGATTTTAAAACATTTTTAAACAGACAAAAACATTTAATGTAATATGGGAAACTTTCAAAAGACAAATACGGAGTTTTTATACCCATTTAAGGACAAAAAGTGCAAAAATTTGTTAATAACAGTTTCAAAAATGAAATGATATTTTTTTTTATTTTTAACATGGTTTCTTTGAAAAATATAGTATAGTGGTATGTTGAAAAAATGTTTTCCAAAAAACTTTTAATGCAATTTTTAAGTGTTCTTTAAAGATTTTTATTAATCTCTGTACGAAGTGCTTTAAAACTAAACTTTTAAAAAGGTTCCTTATCAAAAAAATATCATTCCATAAATGCATTAAGATTCTATGATACTGAGTTTGAACAATGCAAATGAGGTGAGTTAAAATGTGGTGAGTTTTCAAAGCATGTTGAAAAAGGTGAGCGTAAAAATAACACAAAACAGAGAGCAAGAGTAGAGAGTGCGAATTAGTAAATTAAAAGTGCGGCTAAACAAAAAAAAAGACATGCAAAAACAGAATAAGGGATAGTTAAGAAACTAAAATATAAAGAAACGAGAGAGAGTGTAGAAAAAACAAAATAAACAAAGAGACAGAGAGAGAGGGAGAGAGAGAGAAGGTAAATAGAATAAACAGAGATTGATGGAGATTTAGAAAGAAAGAGATGGAGATAGAAAAGGAGAGAATGAGAGAAAAGAAAAGGAGAGAGAAATGTAAATGAATGATATGTACAGGCAGAAAAAAGGTATGTAATAGGTATGTAATTGCATATAGCCAAATCGCCTTAAAGTAGATTATTACAGAATGAAATGGATTACAGACAGAAGATTTGAGAGTATACTAGAGTTAGGTTAGTGAATAATAAGGACTGACAAAAGAAAAAAAAAAACAAAAATAAAAGAAATGCTAAGATTGGAAACTAGTTTACAAATATGTATAATTTACACGCTTATATACTTATGTACTAAAAAAAAGATAAAGAGTTAGCTTTTTTTGAGTTCACAAGTAGATTCCCAAGTTAACTTGTATTTGAAATCTGTCTCATAAGTATCTTTTGTAATACGCGATGAAAAATGGGTAACTAGTTATATGAAAGAAATGCGTAAAAATTGTGAGGAGCTTAGATCAAAGAAAAGCTTGAAGGGTGCAAAGTTGTGGATGTGGTTGGAAACACTGAATCTAAAGTTTTGGACAACGGATGGATAAGTGTATAGTTTGTTCCGCTGAACATATTTGTAAGCGGAAATGCCTATTCGGTCATTTAAAATTGACGCTTTAAGGGTGCCAATATATTCAGTGTGAAAAAGAAGTTTGAGTTTCTTGGTTATTTTAAAAGTGAGCCTAAAGTTCTGTGGGTTACAGTTCGTATAAGGACGAAGCTGTTTTAACAACAAAAAACATTTAGTGGCGTTTTCTGGTCCTAAAAAAGCTTCTAGGATTGACCTATTTTCAAGGTAAGGTAACCTCGGGTTCTGACGCTAGTCCGGACAAACACCAAAAAAATGTTTTAATTAATTAGAACCCAGTAAGCGGCATGCCCTCCAAAGGTGTTTCTGCCATGAAAAAGCTTTTCACAAAAATGCATTCGCCGTTCGGAGCAGGCATAAAACTGTAGGTCTACCCAATTAGTAGGAAAAACAAAAATTATGGACCACGCCTCGAATTGGAAAGATAAGTTCGGCCTTAAAACTCGTCAGAGTTATAGCAGCGCCATTGGATTATTATTATAAGCAGAGTTGTAATTATTATAAGAGAAAAAAAAAATAAAATAATAATTATTATTGAAAGAAATATATTTTAAAAGTCTTTCCATAATAGTTATTTCTGAGATATTTTTTTTTAAGTCGTTTTGTAATTATTATAAATGAGAAATTTTGTTTTGTATCTTCAAAGACTTTTATATTGAGATAAATTTGAAAAAAGTCTTTGAGTAATTATTATCCGTAACAAATTGTTTTTTAAGTCTTCAAAGACTTTTTTATTGAGACGAATTTCAAAAATATCTTTAAGTAATTATTTTGAGTAACAAATTTTTTTTTATATCTTCGATAAAGATCTTTCATACAATTTCAAATTGGAAATTTGCTTGAATTTTGAAGTACTTATATGAAAGTTGTTTTTATTTTATACTTATATGAAAGTTATTGAAAATTTTCTGAGACTTTTTTGAACTTTGTCTCAATGAAAAAGTCTTTGAAGATATAAAAAACAATTTGTTACTGATAATAATTACGCAAAGACTTTTTTCAAATTTGTCTCAATATAAAAGTCTTTGAAGACTTAAAAAATATATATTTGAAACTATTATGGAAAGATTTTTAAAATATAAGTTTCTGAATAATAATTATAGAAGAGTTTTATCATTTTCATCAGGAAAAAAATGTTATCAAAAGACTTTTACGATTCTGAAGAAAATTTGTAAGACTTTTTTATAATTTCAAAATGAAATAATAATTATTCTACATCTCTGATTATAAGGTAAGTTTAAAGCTTTTGAAATCAAAATTTTATTATGAGCTTTAAAAAGAGTGCAACTCGACAAATGATAACTTTAAGATGATAATGTTTCTTAAATAAATACTTTTTTATTATTGGCATTAAATAATATAAAATTTCTTCTATTAGCTTTTATCGAAAACTAAGTATAGTTAAGAATGCCCAAATCACACAACTTTGCACAGGAGATATTTTAGAAATTGGAGATTTGTAGAAGAAATAAAAAAGGCAATAACTCTTTTGATTTATTCTATATTTTATGTATTAGTGAAGGTTAGGCGAAAGTATAGATAACGATAGCATTTAAAATAAGTAGTTGTTTAGGTTAGGTCTAATTAACGATTTTCTTAAGGGTCACACTAAAGGTTAGGTAGACTCTAAGTCTTTTTAAAGAGGTATAGAAGGGTCTTATATTCCGTGTAAGGAAGGAGTGCTTAATATTTTGTTAGTAAAATATATGTAAGTATTTGTTAGAAGTATGACGAAAATCGAAGGCAGCTAGTGCCATTCAATATTCTTGAGGACTTTATCGCTAATAAGTTTGAGGGTTTAATATACAAAGAAACTAGTATCTTAATCTGTTAGTTAGAATAAGTGCAGAATACCTACGAGTATGCTTCTAACTTTAAAGCCTTTAACGACGCATAAAAATAAAAAATTGGTATACATAGCTTAATTAGGAGTAATATTCTGTTAGTTTTGTTTTGAGGGTATACAGTATGTTTCAGGACATTAAGGATATGTATATATTAGCATATGTATAGCATCGTTGCCTTAGTAGAATCGTATTCACTTATCGTATCCGATGTAGCATGATTAATCAATTTCGAGTTTCATACCGGCTGATTATTGTGAAAAATTATCTTGATTTCCGGATATGTTTTTCTCTGCTTAACGTCTTGGCAACATGTATTTCCATGATGGATAATGGCATCATGTTATGGATCTGATGATCCAAGAGGAAGCTATGAAAACGATGTTTCGACTACACTTCTTTGGGTTGTGGCACGACGATTGGAGATCGGGGCACGGGAAGTTGTTTAACAGGCTATCAGAGCAATACTCTTTGTCTGTTGCCACAAATATCCTTTGGTAGACGTTGACTTTCACACAAGAGATCATTGGAGAGATCCATAAAATCTACGGGTAAGACCAAAGAAAATCATCCGCACAGACGGATCAAAATCTGAATAAGGTAGTGGATCCGTCTGGCACCTGGTAGCCGACTTCAGGTGCCATTATGCTTTAGGTACAATCGTTCACGAATGTATGTAAGGTGAAGCTTGGCTCCGTAGAAAAATGGAATAAACTCCAACTTATGTGGGTATCCGGACACTGCGGTGTTCAAGGTAACGAACTGACCGATGAATCGGCAAATTTCGGATCAGCGGAACAACCAACTGGACCGCAACCAATTATAGGATCAGTTATAGCAAACACTGTGAAGTACATCAGGGACGCAATGAAGCTCACGAGAGACGCTGGCTGGAATCTACAGATTCATGTAAAATTACAAAGTGATTTCTGAGAAAGCCTAACAGGGAGGTAGCCAGCTTCCTCCTCAAGCAGAGAGGAAGGGAGCTTCGCGTCCTTATGTGGACAGCACATGGCCACCATAAACATCATCTGGAGCTACTTATGCCCATCTTGTCTGGAAGAGGATGACGGTGGCAAAGAGCTTACGCTATAATAAGATTGCGCATTCTCGGGTCAGATGTATTGAGAATGACGGATGCACATTATCTACCACTGGACAAACTTCCCAGAATCTGACCTATTCCACCTTTCTTCTTACATACTGATCCTTTATAAAGTGCTTAAGTACAATGGACAAATATTTATGCCTGAGTGGTTGGAAAAGACATAATCTTTTCCGGGCCTACCACAATTCCATTCCATTTCAAGAAGATGGGTGAATTGCCAAAATCAACCGTGGAAATTGCTCATTTGAAAAAGAACACCGTTAAATAGAAAAAAATATTTTTAAAAAAGGTTTAAGTATTCTGCACTTAGTAATCCTGTTTGTCATAGTAAAGAAAATAAATTAAGGGGTTATTATGAATGTCGTGTAGAAGGAAGGATTTCAAATATGTATTTATTTGGGGTGCATTTTGAAGAATTAAACTTATACCTAATTTGAGATATCGGGGATTATGGGAAGTCATGTTTTATTGAAAAGATGCCAAAAAGTGGGGATATGTGTGTTCTCAACTTGCAAAACACTCCTTGTTAGGCCGGACACAAAACCTAAAGTTTAATTTTAAAGGGTAGAATCAAACAACTTATTGTTAAATTCAGTAACGAAATCGACAAGAGAGGGAAGGTCTTTAAAAAGCAAACACAAACGCGACACGAAAACAAAAACTGATTTGAAGCAAATATTTAATGCCATTTTTTGGAAATTGCGCAGAAAATAACCACTGTTTGGCTTCGATCTAACAAAAAAAAGAAAATTAATTACAATAAATTTAGCGTTTAGTAGAAGTAACAAAAAAAAAGAACAAACAAGGTAGCAGCGATAGTAGTAGAAATAGTAGTAGTAGATATTAGCTTGAAATAAGTAATAGCGTTAGCACGAGTACGAGTACGAATGCTAAATATAGATATACTAGACATATTTATTAGTTAGACCACAAAGAACTGAACGAACATTGAACTTTTGAACTTATTTTGGCGCAAATTATTATTTCTTGCTTGCGTTGTTTTCTTAATTGAGTTACATTGAATTTTCTTTAGTTTTTTTTTTTCGTTAGTAGAAAAGTATTATAAAAAAAATTAAATAAATTGTAACAACAACATCAACAACGATAACAATAAGACATAATTTGCGTTAAATTGGAAATAAATATTTTGAAATTTTTGTTTTAGGTTTGTTTTTTTAAAGATATTTTTAATACTCGTATTCTATGTATAAGTTAAATATTTTTAGTTTTTAAATTGTTATACTTATTTTTTTTTTTAATATTTAATTTAAGTATGTATTTGCTATATGTATATGTATAAGAAATGTGAGAAAAAAATTTGCATTTTTAAATGCAATCGCTACCTAACAAGGGGATTGCATCAGATACTTGGGGCAATGTCTCAGCTACAAGGTTGAGAAACACTGTGAGCGATAGAAGAATTGTAACTCCTGTAACAGAAAAAAAGAAACAAAGATATTGTATAGAAAATTAAGAGAGAGGAAGAAAAATATTTCTTGGCTGTTTGATATTTTTAAATAAAAAACCATGAAATATATAAATTGTACGTATTAAGTATTAATAAGTAGTAAATTGATTGATTGAAAACATTTTTTGTTTTTGATTTTTTTTTTGTATACTGCAAGAAAAATGTTTTGCATATTAAGTGGTTGATGATTTAATTTTTTGTTTCATTTAGTTTTTTTTGCGTTGTTTTTACAAAAAATATTGTGGCGTGTTGCTGTTTTTTTTATTATAAGTGAGTTTGTGTTAGTTAAACTTTTGTGTTTACTTGTATTGTAGTGTTATTTATTATGATAAGTGATATTTCCCTGCAAGCTGAAAATATTAAAATGTGTTTTATTACATGTTTGATGAAAAATACCGCCATTTTCGTTTTGCCGCAAACTTTGTTTTCTTTTTTGTATTTTTTTTTTTTTCAAAAATTCATTAAAATTCCATGTTGTATGTTGCAAAGCAAAATATTTGCATTTATGCATTGTGATTTAATGGCTCAATGTAGGTATATATGTACGTACATATGTATGAATGTAATGTTCTGTTGTTGATACACAACTAAAAATAGGTTAATCAATCAGATGGAATATTAGTGACAAAAAATCGCTGATAATCAAAAGCATTTTAGAAGTTGGCTGTGTGAGTTACATACATAAGTATATTACAAATAAGCTCATTTCGATTCTTTGTAAATATTTTCAGCTCATATTTTTATAGGCAAAAAATAGTTTTGAAATACATACATAGATACGTTATTCGTTCTCAACACTCCAACCCCGATAATAACTCTTCTTCTCTCATTTTGTATCGAAAATCTATCGTAATCTCAAACATACCAAAACAGAAAAGCAAAAATGAGCGGCAATTCATTTATTGAAGAAGAACAAAAATGAGAAATTATCAAACTGAACGACGATCAGCTACGTGTAGACGAGATATTTCGCAATATTATTCGCTACATTATTCGAATGCCGATAGTGGTCGCTGTGGTGCAGTGGGTAGAGTGCTCGCCTTCTACACCAGAGGTCTCGTTTTCAAACCCCAGTCCGGAAAATCACCAAAAAATCTTTTCTAATTAATTAAATTCCAATTATTGGGTTTTTAGAAATAGCGTTCACCTCTCGGCAGTGGGCGGCATACCATCCGAGTGTATTTCTGCCATGAAAAAGTTTCTCACAAAAAATTCATTCGCCGTTCGGAGCCGGCATAAAACTGTAGGTCCACCCAATGGGTAGGAAAAACAAAAGTTAAGGAGCACACCTTGAATTGGGAGAGAAACTCGGCGATAAAACTCGTCAGAGTTATAATAGCGACAGTGTATTATTATTATTATTATTATTATTATTATTATTATTATTATTATTATTATTATTATTATTATTATTATTATTATTATTATTATTATTATTATTATTATTATTATTATTATTATTATTATTATTATTATTATTATTATTATTATTATTATTATTATTATTATTATTATTATTATTATTATTATTATTATTATTATTTTTATTTAGGTATTATTATTATTCGCTACATTATTCGAATGCGAATTAAGTTATGTGGAGATGTGCTTTAAGGATTCGATAAAGTAGTTTTGGCGTAAGTTTGTGTTCTTTGGGAGTTAACAAGTTGCAGTGTCGATAAAAATTCGCATATTTGCGTATTTATATGGCGTTTTTACAACTTTAACAACAAAAATCTCGTAAACTATAAGCTATATTATAACTATATTTTGAGATCTGTGAGAGCCACACTACACCCATGAAAAAGTAATTTTCCTCGAGGCGTGGCTTTTTAATGGAAAGCCGACCCAAAATTTTGATTGAATTTGATGTGCATAATCGCCTGGTTATTTTGCTTAATTTTTGTCTATTTAGATTTCCTAAAATCCGCTTTGTCCATGCATACATACCAGAGCTGGACAATAAGGATTACGATTACAAGATGGTTACTATGACAGTAATCGTAATCCTTTGTGTAATACTTATCGCCTAGCTTTGCTACATACATAACATGTACATACATAACTACATACATGTGTAACTAGAAAAGTTTTTGTATCAAACACGCTGATTAGCCATAGTTTTAATATAATTTTCTAAACTTTAAAATGCGTATAAAAGTTGAATGGCGCAGCACTAAAAGGAAATCGTTAAATGCTGCGCAGTAGATACGAGTATTAAACGGAAAATGTTTTCAACATGTCCGAAATGAGCTTTGCTAACTTTTAAAAGGCTTTTGAATGCCTTACTTCCTGCCAACTTGAACACATTGTTTAACGGTAATGTAAGCGACAGAATGGACTGAGACTAAGAAGTGTTTGAGGAATATTGCATGTAAAATGGGGGTTGAGACAAAAAAAAAAACTAACTCTGTTTGTGCATTGCTTCAACTTTTCTTTATTTTTTTGTTGTTGTGCAATTCTTAATAATACGAATAATCTTGTTTGTTGTTTAGCAAAATTTCAATCACACGAAAGATAAGTACAAAGAAAACAAATGCCAATGTGAGCGCGCGTTACGCAAAGTTGGTGCACGCGAGTTAAAATTGATGGAATCACGCGCCAAAGAAGTGGTAACTCATTTTATGCGTTTTGCTTTCTTTCTTAAGATGCAAGGAAAGCGCTATAACGAAATGGATTTTTAATAAACTCGAAAATAAGTATATTTAGCGGATTTGATTAAAAAAGTTATATTAGTAGGGGAGGCTAATAAGGTGTTGCTGCATTCACAAGTTTTGATAACACGCGTCAAGTTGCATTTTTGTTTGTGAGAGATAGATTGCTGTTAATAAGGGGACATTGTATGTACAATGTACATTAGAGTGCGTTTTAAATTCCAATTAACGATATTTTACTGTATCGCCCCTCAATCGGTAGTAACAGGGTCAAAGATATTACACAAAAATTTTGGTCCCAATTAGTGGCGGATAAGTTGCAGCGCATTGAGGTCAAAGTTCAGAAAACTCTATGAAGGGACAACAAATAAAAATGCTTTTTTAATTATCTATGTAATACCCAAAATTAATACTTCTATACCCACCCACATAGTATTTGGATGATTGTTTTATGAAAACTGACTGTACCGAATCTTTTTCGATCCCCTTTGATGATCAAAAACTGATTTATCACCTCTGTGATTAGAACAAGACTCAACAAGTAAGGAAGCCTAAGTTCGAGTGGAATCGAACATTAGATACTCAGCTGTATGCTTTCATTGTTTGTTTCCGTTTGATGGAAACACGGCGTATTTTACATAAAGCGAGTGCCGCATAAAGTGGGCTTAGCCACGCCCATTTTCAAAATTTTTATCAGTCATCCAACTAAGCATATGAATATTATTCTTTGTGCAAAATTTCATTCCTTTTTGATTTCTAGTTACAAAAATTCCCAAAGGGTGTTCCAGAAATATCTTTGTTAAAAAGTAGGCGTGGTCATAAACCGATTTCAATAAATTTTTGCGTGTCTATTAACACAAGCTGTAAAAGTGTATAAACCAAGTTTCGTTATAATATCTCAATTATTTGTCGAGTTATATGCTAAGAAATCTCGTATATTCCTTTGTCTAAAAAGAGGCGGTGCCACGCCCATTTTCCAAAATTTTTATATTTTTTGTTTCCGGTCTATTGTGGAACTCATGCCACAAAATTTCAATGAATTATCTTCATATTTGACAAAGATATCGCTTAAAATGTTTTTATTAGGCCACTTTATAGTTCCCATGTATAAAAGTGGGCGTGGTCGTCAAACCGATTTCGCTAAAATTTTGAACATGTATTACCACAGGTAATAAAAGTGTACACACCAAGTTTCATGATTATATATAAATTATTTGTCGAGTTATGGGCTCAGAAATCTCGTATATTCCTGTTTCTAAAAAGAGGCGGTGCCACGCCCATTTTCCAAAATTTTTGTGTTTTTCGTTTGATGTCCACAGTTGGACTCCTTCTATAAAATTTCAATGATATATCTTTATAATTGACAGAGATATCGCTTAAAATGTTTTTAATAGGCCACTTTATAATACACATATATGAAAGTGGGCGTGGCCGTCAACCGATTTTAAATATTTTCCGTCCAAACGTTTGTCTAAGTAAGCAAATCACGCGTACCAAATTTCATCAATATATTTTCAACGGTTTCTGAGTTATGACTTATAAAACTTTCAATGTTTGCCCCTTAATAAGTGGGCGAGGCACCGCCCATTTTCCAAAATTTTTGTGTTTTTTGTTTTATGTCCATAGTTGGACCCATGCGACAAAATATCAATGATAGATCTTTATATTTGACAGAGATATCGCTTAAAATGTTTTTATTAGGTCACTTTATAATACACATATATAAAAGTGGGCGTGGCCGTCAACCGATTTTAACTATTTTCCGTCCAAACGTTTGCCTAGGTAAGCAAATCACGCGTACCAAATTTCATCGATATATCTTCAATGGTTTCTGAGTTATGATATATAAAAATTTCAATGTTTGGCCCTTAATGTGGGCGTGGCACCGCCCATTTTCCAAAATTTCATCAAATTTCTTCCTAGGGGCCTGAGCTCAACACGTGGGTAAAATTTCATCGCTCCAGCTATATTAGTGACTGAGATACCAAATTTCCGATTTTTTCTATATAGGAAAAGTGGGCGTGGTCATGGTCCGATTTCGCCCATTTTCAATACCAACCGTCCCAGTCTCGATACCAACTTGCATTTCAAATTTCATCAAAATATCTCAATTTTTGCGCGAGTTGGAGTATTTACAGACGGACAGACGGACAGACGGACGGACAGACGGACAGACGGACGGACAGACGGACGGACGGACATGGCTCAATCGATTTCTCTTTTCACCCTGATCATTTTGATATATATAAGTCTATATCTATCTCGATTATTTCATTCTGTTACAATCCACCGTTATGTGATTAAAACTATAATACTCTGTGTACTAGTACAGCTGAGTATAAAAATAAGTCACACCAGCGATTGAAAAGTGATTTTATTTTTTGTCATATAAACATCACCTAACTGAGCCTTTTTCGATCCCCTTTGCTGATTAAAAAAAGAATTTCTCACTTTGGCGATTAAAAGAAGACTGGAAAACGAGTCAGATCATCGATTGAAAAGTGATTTTATTTTTTTTCATATAAAAATCATCTAAGTGAGTCTTTTTCGATCCCTTTTGCTGATTAAAAAAATATATTATCACAAATTGATCATGCTAAAGATCGGAATGTGATCGATTACTCCTTTTCAGAAAAAAAAAGAAATATTCCTTAGCAAGCCTAGTACATAAAGCTATAATTTTTCAAAGATTGGAAATCCAATCGAAAATTATCAGAAAAACGAAGAAAAATGACCCCAAAAAGATTCAAAAACGATTAAAAAATGACCAAAATAAGATTCAAAATCGAAAGAAACAAAATCAAAAGGAAGTCGAAAATGATTAAACTACGATTAAAATAAGACTCGAAAATGACATCCCATTTACCATTTACCATTTTCTACAGACGAGAGGCTCTTCTATGTTCAGAAAATGAGCGCATTTTCCATTATTTTAAACGTGCATAGGGATCGAAAAAGACTGGAATATGATCAAAAAATTCATAAAATGCTATGTGGGAAAGAATTATAAATATAAATTATGGTCCTGATTGTTGGCGGTTTAGTGGTGTTTCACAGGGGTCAAATTTCAGATTACCATAAAAGACTTACAAATTTAGTGTACCATATGGTAATTTGAATGTTGACCCCCATCGATCTAGGTAGGACACCCAATGAAACTTTGTCGGAGAAATGGTAAGAGACAGTGGAGAGAATGTCATGTTATAAAGCTGCTTCACGTGAGTTCATTTTGGCCCACTGCATAAACTTGATGGAATCATGAGAAAAGTGGAGTAGTTACCTTTGTATTGCGAATACACAAATTACCTATTTAGTCATAAAGGCCGCCTACACTGAAAGTGATGTCATATATCAAGAATAGTCCATCCCAAAACATCCAATATCGAAAAGAAATGAACGAGAGGATAAAATGTCGCTGTAGCTAATACGAATTTCGGACCTTAATCCGATTGAAAATTTGTGGTCATAAAGGTTTTATCATCGCATAGAACTTGCGTCAGAAGAATAACATAATGCGAAAAGGTCTCTATACACAATCTATATCCATTTTTATAATCAGCTGTACTAGTACACAGAGTATTATAGTTTTGATTTCATAACGGTGGATTGTAACAGAATGAAATAATCGAGATAGATATAGACTTATATATATCAAAATGATCAGGGTGAAAAGAGAAATCGATTGAGCCATGTCCGTCCGTCCGTCCGTCCGTACGCACGATAACTCGCGCAAAAATTGAGATATTTTGATGAAATTTGGAATGCAAGTTGGTATCGAGACTGGGACGGTTGGTATTGAAAATGGGCGAAATCGGACCATGACCACGCCCACTTTTCCTATATAGAAAAAATTGGAAATTTGGTATCTCAGTCACTAATAGAGCTGGAGCGATGAAATTTTACCCACGTGTTGAGCTCAGGCCCCTATGAAGAAATCTGATGAAATTTTGGAAAATGGGCGGTGCCACGCCCACTTATTAAGGGTCAAACATGGAAAGTTTTATATGTCATAACTCAGAAACCATTGAAGATATATCGATGAAATTTGGTATGCGTGATTTACTTACTTAGGCAAACATTTTGATGAAAAATTGTTAAAATCGGTTCACGGCCACGCCCACTTTTATATATGTGTATTATAAAGTGACCTAATAAAAACATTTTAAGCGATATCTCTGTCAAATATAAAGATATATCATTGAAATTTTATGGCAGCAGTCCAACTATGGACACAAAACAAAAAACATAATAGTTGGGGTAAGTGGAAAAAAATTCAACAACTATTTACAGCGAAGGTTGAGTGTATAGCTATTTCACGAAAAACCATTTTCGATCATCAGCACTCTTTTCGGAAGTGGATGCACCGGGGATTGAACCCGAGTCCATTCCAACTTCAGCCGCAATGACCCAACGGATAAACACACTCGGCCATTGCGACTGTGCAAGCTGTTGGATTTTCCCCACTTTTGCCTTTTTCATTTTCAACATTAACGTTAGTGTGTATATGCTTTTGCATATATTCTCCACAAACGTGCTGAATTTGTGGTGGGGGAAATCCAAAAGCTTGCACAGTCTCAATGGCCGAGTGTGTTTATCCGTTGGGTCATTGCGGCTGAAGTTGGAATGGATTCGGGTTCAATCCCCGGTGCATCCACTTCCGAAAAGAGTGCTGATGATCGAAAATGGTTTTTCGTGAAATAGCTATACACTCAACCTTCGCTGTAAATAGTTGTTGAATTTTTTTCCACTTACCCCAACAATTAAAAATTGAATTAAAAATAAAAATTTCGTGCTAAGCACTAAAAACTCTTTCAAGTAAAATTGTTAACGTTGTTTGGTATATACATAAAATAAATACCAACAACAATGTTCATTGCGAACTGCCTACAACAAAAATTCAGCACGTTTGTGGAGAATATATGCAAAAGCATATACACACTAACGTTAATGTTGAAAATGAAAAAGGCAAAAGTGGGGAAAATCCAACAGCTTGCACAGTCGCAATGGCCGAGTGTGTTTATCCGTTGGGTCATTGCGGCTGAAGTTGGAATGGACTCGGGTTCAATCCCCGGTGCATCCACTTCCGAAAAGAGTGCTGATGATCGAAAATGGTTTTTCGTGAAATAGCTATACACTCAACCTTCGCTGTAAATAGTTGTTGAATTTTTTTCCACTTACCCCAACAATTAAAAATTGAATTAAAAATAAAAATTTCGTGCTAAGCACTAAAAACTCTTTCAAGTAAAATTGTTAACGTTGTTTGGTATATACATAAAATAAATACCAACAACAATGTTCATTGCGAACTGCCTACAACAAAAATTCAGCACGTTTGTGGAGAATATATGCAAAAGCATATACACACTAACGTTAATGTTGAAAATGAAAAAGGCAAAAGTGGGGAAAATCCAACAGCTTGCACAGTCTCAATGGCCGAGTGTGTTTATCCGTTGGGTCATTGCGGCTGAAGTTGGAATGGACTCGGGTTCAATCCCCGGTGCATCCACTTCCGAAAAGAGTGCTGATGATCGAAAATGGTTTTTCGTGAAATAGCTATACACTCAACCTTCGCTGTAAATAGTTGTTGAATTTTTTTCCACTTACCCCAACAATTAAAAATTGAATTAAAAATAAAAATTTCGTGCTAAGCACTAAAAACTCTTTCAAAAAAAAAACATAATAATTTTGGAAAATGGGCGGTGCCACGCCCACTTATTAAGGGGCAAACATTGAAAGTTTTACGAGTCATAACTCAGAAACCATTGAAGATATATCGATGAAATTTGGTACGCGTGATATACTTACTTAGGCAAATGTTTGGACTAAAAATTGCCAAAATCGGTTGACGACCACGCCCACTTTTATATATGGGTATAATAAAGTGGCCCAATAAAAACATTTTAAGCGATATCTCTGTCAAATATAGAGATATATCATTGAAATTTTATGGCAGGAGTCCAACTGCGGACATAAAACTAAAAACACAAAAATTTTGGAAAATGGGCGTGGCACCGCCTCTTTTTAGAAGCAGGAATATACGAGATTTCTGAGCCCATAACTCGACAAATAATCGATATATTATGACGAAACTTGGTGTATACACTTTTATTACTTGTGGTAATACATGTTCAAAATTTTAGCGAAATCGGTTGACGACCACGCCCACTTTTATATATGGGTATTATAAAGTGGCCTAATAAAAACTTTTTAAGCGATATCTTTGTCAAATATAAAGATAATTCATTGAAATTTTGTGGCATGAGTTCCACAATAGACCGGAAACAAAAAATAGAAAAATTTTGGAAAATGGGCGTCGCACCGCCTCTTTTTAGACAAAGGAATATACGAGATTTCTGAGCCCATAACTCGACAAATAATTGAGATATTATGACGAAACTTGGTTTATACACTTTTATAACCTGTGTTAATAGACACGCAAAAATGTATTGAAATCGGTTTATGACCACGCCTACTTTTTAACAAAGATATTTCTGGATTACCCTTTGGGAATTTGTAATGTGACATCTTTGTAACTAGAAGTCATAAAGGAATGAAATTTTGCACAAAGAATAATATTCATATGCTTAGTTGAATAACTGATAAAAATGTTGAAAATGGGCGTGGCTACGCCCACTTTATACAGCACTCTCTTTATATACCGTGTTTCCTTCAAACGAAAACAAACAATGAAAGCATACAGCTGAGTATCTAATGTTCGATTCCACTCGAACTTAGGCTTCCTTACTTGTTTTTTATTAAATACCGGTCATGAAAAGCTGGTGAGCTCGTCAGTGTAGGTGCATCACTAACGGCGAATGGGCTGCTTATCAAATGCCAACTTCAGAGAAAATGTTGTGCTTGTGTGCTGTATTCTTTAGCTCAAAGGTGGTCACTAGATAGGATTGGTCCCCATACGAAAAAAAAGTTGTAAAAGTCCGTCACTACGAATATTTAACATAGCTATTATTTAATTTATTTTTTTAAGCAATTCAATATATGTAAAGTTGTAAAAGTCCGACCCTAAATTTGAAGCTTATATTGAGAGGATTAAAGTAAAGTTGTAAAAGTCCGACCCTAAATTTGAAGCTTATATTGAGAGGATTAAGGGACAAACAAATGTTTTTCTGATCCCTCGAAATTCCGCAGAAATAGTTTTTTCATTGTAACTTTGTTATTTAATATCCGATTTTTAAAATTGATACGTCATTATTTTCGTATTTCGAAGCTCTGCTTCTAATGTCCTTTTGCACTCTGAAGTCAAATAACAAAGTCACAATAAAAAACTTATTTCGGCGGTATTTCGCGGGATCAGAAAAAAAATAAAATTTTTTTCTTTAATCCTCTCAATATAAGCTTCAAATTTAGGGATGGACTTTCACAACTTTACATATACTGAATTGCTTAAAAAAATTAGTTAAATAATATCTACGTTAAATAAATTCTTTGTGACGTAACTTCTTTGTTTATTAATTTAGTAAAACCGTTTCAAGGCAACATTGTCATGAATTTTGAAGCAATTTCATTTGGCAATACAAAGAGGATAATTCATGGACATACAAATAAGTTAGCAGACCTAACTATGTGAAAACCTCTGAAGTTGGACATTAGAAGAAAATATAGAGCTTCGAAATACGAAAATAATGACGTATCAATTTTAAAAATCGGATGATGAATAACAAAGTTACAAGAAAAAAACAATTTCGGCGGTATTTCGCGGGGTAAAAAAAAAATTTTTTTTTGTGTCCCTTAACCCTCTCAACATAAGCTTCAAATTTAGGGGCGGACTTTTGCAACATTTTTTTTCGACCCTATCTAGTGGTCACCCAATGGCTCTATTGGCTCTCTATTGTCCACAAGAACATGAATTTGGCTCCGCTAGTTAAATTGCTCCTGTCAGTTTGATGATAATGTTTAAATCGGGCCACTACGTAGAGCTGCAAAACTATCGATAGTATCGATAGTTTTTTTTTTCGTGTCACTATCGATAGTTTTTTCCACTATCGATGGTTATCCCTATTCATTCTTGTAGTTTTGTCCCAAGAGAAGAATACTGAATACTATTTGTTGTTCTTTTGTTAATTAATTAATGTTATGTGTTAAAAAAATTAAAGACTTTGAAAAGGAAAATCTAAACAAAACCATCCCTCTTTTTAAGGTAACTTAAAAATAAATAATAGCTTAAAAAAACTAAAAGCACGCTTTAATCCTAAAAATCGTACTAAAACTTGAGAAATAATTTAATTAGAAACCGTAATATAAGTATTTAAGGAAAACGTGGGGGTGCTCAATAATATTTGAACATGAAAATATTCGATTCGTACAACTAGTACAAAAATATACCTAGTTGCGAATTTAAAGAGTACGATATATGAAATCTCAAAAAAGTTAAAATAAAAATATTAGTAAAAAAACAGCGATTTTAAATATTTTTTGACATACTGAGCACCCGACGCTTTTCCTTAAATACTTATATTTTCGTTCATCATATTTTTTCTAATTAAATTATTTCTCAATTTTTAGAACGATTTTTAAGATTAAAGCGTGTTTTTTAGTTTTTTTAAGCTATTATTATACTCAGCTGTACTAGTACACAGAGTATTATAGTTTTAATCACATAACGGTGGATTGTAACAGAATGAAATAATCGAGATAGATATAGACTTATATATATCAAAATGATCAGGGTGAAAAGAGAAATCGATTGAGCCATGTCCGTCCGTCCGTCCGTCCGTCCGTACGCACTCTAACTCGCGCAAAAATTGAGATATTTTGATGAAATTTGGAATGCAAGTTGGTATCGAGACTGGGACGTTTGGTATTGAAAATGGGCGAAATCGGACCATGACCACGCCCACTTTTCCTATATAGAAACAATCGGAAATTTGGTATCTCAGCCACTAATATAGCTAGAGCGATGAAATTTTACCCACGTGTTGAGCTCAGGCCCATATGAAGAAATTTGGTGAAATTTTAGAAAATGGGCGGTGCCACGCCCACTTATTAAGGGTCAAACATTGAGGGTTTTATAAGCCATAACTCAGAAACCATTGAAGATATATCGATGAAATTTGGTACGCGTGATATAATTACTTAAGCAAATGTTTGGACGAAAAATTGTTAAAATCGGTTGACGGCCACGCCCACTTTTATAAAGTGACCTAATAAAAACATTTAAAGCGATATCTCTGTCAAATATAAAGATATATCATTGAAATCCAACTGCGGACATAAAACGAAAAACACAAAAATTTTGGAAAATGGGCGTGGCACCGCCTCTTTTTAGAAGAAGGAATATACGAGATTTCTGAGCCCATAACACGACAAATAATTTATATATAATTACGAAGCTTGGTGTGTACACTTTTGTTACTTGTGGTAATACATGTTCAAAATTTTAGCGAAATCGGTTGACGACCACGCCCACTTTTATACATATATGGGTATTATAAAGTGACCTAATAAAAACATTTTAAGCGATATCTCTGTCAAATATAAAGATAATTCATTGAAATTTTGTGCCATGAGTTCTACAATAGACCGGAAACAAAAAATATAAAAATTTTGAAAAATGGGCGTGGCACCGCCTCTTTTTAGACAACGGAATCTACGAGATTTCGGAGCCCATAGCTCGACAAATAATTGACATATTATGATGAAACTTGGTGTATACACTTTTATAACTTGTATTAATAGACACGCAAAAATTTATTGAAATCGGTTTATGACCACGCCTACTTTTTAGCAAAGATATTTCTGGAACACGCTTTGGAAATTTGTAACGTAACATTTTTGTAACTGGAAGTCATAAAGGAATGAAATTTTGCACAAAGAATAATATTCATATGCTTAGTTGGATCACTGATAAAAAATTTTGAAAATGGGCGTGGCTACGCCCACTTTATGCAGCACTCGCGTATTATAAGCATTTATCATAAAATGTTCCTACAAAACAATCCTCTTTTTAAGGTTAATTTAACCTGAAAATTCTATATACATAAGTGACGTATTTAATTCTTATTTGATCTTTTATTTAATTATTATTTTGCGTAAAAAAAAATTAAAGACTTTTTAAAAAGAAAAATGTAAACAAAACCATACCTCTTTTTATTGTAGTGAAATATTCATAAAAAACTATCGATAGTATCGATAGTTTTTTTTTCGACTATCGAAACTATCGAGTGGTCCGACTATCGATGGTTTTGCAGCTCTACCACTACGGCCTATGCAGAAATACGCTTAGGGAAAGATACTTTTATTTGGAAGCAAATAATAGCCACTATCATGCATGCCAATTACGTCTGCTAAACATTCCAACTCCCATACACCAATAAGAGGAATCACAAGGGAATTATTTGCGAAAGCTTTCTACAATCTGCGTGCAGATACATACATAGGTTACAATTCTATGGTTAACGTAGTTGCTGCGGACACTCGAACATTTGCCTCCAAGGGGACTGAATTAAGTGAATGCATTTCCAGAGCAAACAAATTGCTGCATGCAGTTCGTAGAGCACTCTGGTTTGCTGCGTTGTGGCATGCGGTAGAGCTGCAAAACCATCGATAGTCGGACCACTCGATAGTTTCGATAGTCAAAAAAAAAACTATCGATACTATCGATAGTTTTTTATGAATATTTCACTACAATAAAAAGAGGGATTGTTTTGTTTACATTTTTCTTTCCAAAAAGTGTTTAATTTTTCTGTTTTTTACGCAAAATTATAATTAAATAAAATATCAAATAAGAATTAAATACTTCGCTTATGTATGTAGCATTTTCAGGTTAAATTAAACCTTTTTCAATTGAAAATTTTCACTAGATTTGAAAAAGGTTTCATTTGAGTTGAAAAAGCTATAGTAATAAAACTAAAAGTAGTACATTTGTTTTTTTAGCATCGTTGGCGCTGACTAGTAAATAAGGCACATTGTTTATACATTTCATTAATGTAAAATACCGATAATCAAAAGGCACACTGTTTAAACATTTCATTAATGTAGAATACACTATGCTTTAAATAAATCAAAAAACAAAAAAATACGAAGAATTTCAGTTATGGGGAGGATACGTTTTATTATTTAAAAATTAGCCCGTTTAATTGTTAACGTAATATCAAGGATATCTGATAAAAAACATTATTTTTAGCGATTTCTTTCATGTGAAACAAAAAGGATTTTTTATGGACGAAAAACTCGGTTAGATGACTCATCCGTGAATAGACAAAAGATAAAATTTGTTTGTGACTTCACCCTCTCATATGGTTAGCGTTAATCAGAGGTTTAGTAAACGGTCCTTAAGCTAAAGATATAGATACTTATGTATTGTGCAACGATTTTTCGTCATCCCTTGTGAAAAAATCGTTCCACAATACATCATATTCCTACCCCGCACAGTGCCGCGACTCCATACAAATGATGGACAAAAATAGAAGGAGTGGTCAGAATTGGCTGGAACTTTGCACCTGGAAGTATTATGCCACGCTAATTTCAAAAATGAAATCGGTTTTTCTGTACCGGTTACTCATTTCGAGAAAACCGAGGTTTTCCTGTATTTTTATATGAAGATAGTCATTGTGAACATGTGTTAATATAAGTGGAAGCAGTCATCAGAATGGGCTGAAACTTTACACCTGAAAGGCTTATGTCACGTCAATTTCAGAAAATAAATCCGTTTTTCAGCACCTGTTACCATTTAATTAAAAACAAATTTTTTTTTTACAATTTTTTCAAAAGGTAAAAACCGAAATCGTATTCAAAACTTGTTGAAACTTTAAAACTAAAAGGACGAAGACATGCTAATTTCAAAAATGAAATTGATTTTTCGGTACCGGGTATCCATTAAAAAAAAAACTATTTTTTTTACATTACTATATGAAAGACAAATAAGGCATAATCATTGCTGATTGTGGTGTTTACGAAAACATGAAGGAGTTGTCAGAATTTATTGAAACTTTACATCTAAAGTTTCTATATTACTCTTATTTTAAAAAAGTAATCGGTTTTTTCGTAACGGGTACCCCTTAAAAAATACCGAGTTTTTGCACATCATTACTTAAAAATGAAATATGGCATATCATTGTTGCTAAGTGTTCAGAAAAATAGAGTTAATACTTAAAATTTGTCGAAACTTTACTCCCTAAGTGAATACATTACGGTGGTTTGAAAAATTGAGGTTTTCCCTTACATGTTAACCTTTAGAAAAAAAAAATTCTTGAAAATAAAGCATAATCGCTGTTAAGTAAGTAAGTAATAATCGCTGTTGTATGTATGTTAATAAAAACATAACTCATCGGTGTTTTATATTTTAAATATTTTTTTTGTGTATATGGGTAAAAAATATGTCAAATATGTACAATTTATTCATGAAAAAAGACAATAAAAAAAATTTAAATTAAATAAAAAAATTGGACCTCCCTGATGTGTATACATTTGTACTATCATTTTTGCAAGCTGTTTTTGTTTGGTGCTTAAGCAAAATATTATTCTTTATGCAGATAAAGAGTAATAGGTATGTTATTTATTTTTATTTTCTTTTTGTTCGGGCGCTGTAAGGTGTCTCGATTGCATTTATTTGCTTACCCGAATTGGTTAACATATTATTTGTAAACTGGTGTCATATATATATATCTTCGTATACCTTTGTTTTTGGCTCCCATACCGTGATGCATATTTAAGTATTTTAATTAGCTCATAATTTTTAGATTTCAAATCACCCTGTACCTCTAAAAATTTTTTTGGCACTTTTAGCTTTAATTCAACACTTTAATTTTGAAAAACGAACCAAAACTTTAGATCTTAGGGCATTCACGAAAAGTATTATAAATATAGATCAGCCAAAATAATACCAAAAAAAGGGCATTTAGTCACTTTTTCAAAATTGAAAATTTTCAAATATTGGAAAAAGGTGGAAGAGATTTCAACTGTTTCTGTTAGTAGGAGGTCCAAACTACCATAAACAAAAACAAAAAATTTCGGGGAATTTTATGATGGTTTTTTTTGCCTCCAAAGTTTACTAATTTCCGGATTTTGGTATGTTTAATCATATATTTATTTATTAATAAAAAAAAATATTTGTATATTTGTTTTTTTCATGAACCATACATTTTTTGGTTTGTCGTATATATCTTTATGAAATCGCAAAAGTTGATCTTGCTAGGAATAAAAAATGTATTTTTAACAAATTTTTAACTGCGGCCACTTTTATGTGCGAAGCGCCGAAATGAAATGGTATGTAGAAAATAGGTGAAATTTGAGGGGGTGTGTGAGGCTGAAAGTTGTTTTTATCACAAAATAACTTACGAATTTCTCTTAGTTGGAGTTTTAACTGTAACTTGACATCAAAATATCTAAGTTTCAAGACAGTCGATTTTTGTATTTTTGTCCACCTTCGCGGCACTGTGCCCCATCGGAAAACCAAGCAAAAAAAGGAATAATGAAAATTACTTAACTATTGCTTGCCATTTTATATCAGAAGAAGATTTCAAATTGCGAGTAGCTGTACTGTAGACACAAAAGCTGCTGTCAGATACAAATCATTCCTCAGCTAATATATTGGAAACCTTGCACCATGTTCCATCTGTGATCAAAGCATGCGAGTTACCGTGTTTTGCACCTTCATTGAATTTAGCTGTGCGAGCAAATTGTTTCCTATTTTAAAGGCAATACTATTGAAATGATAAGTTTAAGGCCGCGCAAGAAGTCTATAGTGTTTTGCAAAAAAAAATGTTGTAAAACGACGCCCTATACACGGATGAGTCATATAACCGAGTTTTTAGTCCATAAAATATTCTTTTTGTTTCACATGAAAGAAATTGCTAAAAATAATGTTTTTATCAGATATCTTTGATATTACGTTAACAATTAAACGGGCTAATTTTTAAAAAATAAAACTTTTCTGACTTTTACAAGTTTTTATAAAAAACTTAATTTGAAAATCAAAACTTTCAAAAATCGCAAAAAATTAAAAATGTTGACATTGACCAGATGTCATTTAGCGAGGTGTGGTTCAATTACTACAAGTTTTATATCGTTAGAAGCCTGGATTTTAGTCGCCTCTTACGACAGGCATTCCTTACCACGGGTATATTCTAAGCCCCCTAACCCGCTGGGGTATTAATTTGACCAATTTGATATCGAAATCCAACTCCTCCCTAACATTCAGTATTCTTCTCTTGGGACAAAACTACAAGAATGAATAGGGATAACCATCGATAGTGGAAAAAAACTATCGATAGTGACACGAAAAAAAAACTATCGATACTATCGATAGTGCCATCGATAGTTTTGCAGCTCTAGCATGCGGATTTCGTTACCTTAAATAGGTACTTTTGCATCTACTGTACTTAAATGTGAAGATACTTTCATATACATATATGTACATTAGGGTGGTCTCTTGTATGGAGACAAATTTTATAGCATATTACCTCAACCTCACCCCCTAGATCGATGGTAATACCGCCAATGATACCACATATAAATTTTTGTTCCAATCGGAAAGAGTTAAGGTGTGTCGCAGAGGGGCCAAAGTTCAGAAAACTCTCCGAAGACTCAAAAATTGAAGTTTAATTATTTATATATCTAATGCACAAAATCGATTGTTCTACACTCAAGAATACCATATGCAATTTCTGGTCCCGATTGGAGATGTTTAAGTGGTGTCGCAGAGGTGTAAAAGTTCATATGTACATTAGGGTGGTCCTTAAAATCAAATTAGCGATTTCAGTCTCTTCACCTAGATTGATAACAGAACAGTCAAAGATATCACATATAAATATTAGGCCCGATCGGAGACGGTTATGGCGTGTCGCACAGGGGTCATATATGGATGGTAATATGAACTTGGACTCCTGTGTTACACCACTTAAACGTCACCGATGGGAACCAACATTTATATTTAATTTATATTTAATATCCTTGAGTGCAGGACATTAGATAAGCGAAAAGATTAAATTAAACTATTTCAGTCTCCATAGAGTTTTCAAATGTTTGACCCCTGTGCGACACCCATTACCCGTCTCCGTTCGAGAAAAAATTTATATGTGGTATCCTCGACTGCATTAGGACCGATCTAGGCGGTGAGTTTCAAGAAATATGATCTACAATTTGGCTCCATACATTTGGAGGTCACCTTAATGAACCTACATATGTATATGCTCGCATATGAATCACTTGCTATCAAAGCGCAATTCAATTTCGCATCACAGCGGATTTTGCTGATTTGAGCGTGTGAAAACCCTTTTCGCAGCTTTTAGCTGTTAGCTATCATACGCATTTTTGGTTTTGTTCTTTATTTTCCGACAACCGGCTTTCATCTGCACTCCATTAACTGGCATATTGCATCGGCGTTTCCTTTATGCTGCCGAATGCCTATCTCTGCTGCTGCTGCGTGCAGGTAAATGAAATAGCTCGTCAAGGACGCCCCGCCTTCTTGCTCTTACGAGTCGAACCATAAATTTCATGAGTCCAGTGCAGTCGGCAAAACGATATGGATTTTCGACGCCTTTCACACACATTCCCGCAGGATATCTTGTTATTGTTGCTATTTACCTGTTTGTGGGTTGAGTTGGTTTGTTTGAGGTGCCAGTGCATCGGATTGCCATTCTGCTTCTACTCCCACTTGCACTTCTCCCATCTTAGTTTGCATTTACAGCATTTTGCACTTTATTTTTCTTTTTTTCTTCGCTTCAACTCACAATGAATGCTGGCCAGCATTTGGGCCGCCAGCCCTTCTCTTGCTGCGTGTGCGAGAATATTGGGCGTAAAGTTCGCTTCATGCCATTTCATTTCGCAGACGCAGCCTAAAGGGGTTTCGTTGTCTGTCAGTCAGTCGATCAGACAGTTATCAGCTGCTTCGGTGTTGGCCATATTGGTTGCACGCACATGCAGACGCTCACACGACAGAAAAACGTACGAGAATTCGTTAATGACTTTGGCAATCCGTGATTAATTTGTGTTGCACGCAACTGTACTTGAGGTGATGCTATTTTTGATGGAGTTTTTTTCTTTTTAGGGCTAATGACATTTTTTTGCTGACTGTGACTGCGATTGTATGTGGGAAGCAAGAAAAAGTTCTACTCAAGCAATGCGTTTGAATTTATAGTAGTTGCGATTGTTGATTAAGTATCTGACCTAAAAATCATTTACGAGATGTGTTGGTAGTAAAAGAAAGTAAAGCAATGACTACACAGTCCAACAAATTTACAAAAATTTTACTCAACATGAACAAACGCTACTAATTATGAAAGAGAATATCTCCCAGACCAACTTTGCCGAACAGAGTACTAGTCCAGAGGGTTTGAGTTTTTTTTTAGAGGGGGTTAGAGTTTTATGGTTTCAGCTGGAGGTGCAATTACTTTATCGAAAATATCTTATAAAAATGACCTCAAATGAAGTTTTTGAGCTCGGACTTCTGCTACAGAATTTAATAAGGAATTTCTTTGCGGTAGACATTAACCCTCTAACGCCCACGCAAATGGCTGTTTTTAACTCTTGTTTGGAAGCACATGTAGAAAATATCAATTAACAATGCAGATAGAGGGTTAAAATGGCTAGCGTAGAACTAAACTGGTCTATCTAACATTTTTTCAGAAATCGAGTTATGCACATTTTTGAACTTGAAAATCATAAATTTATCCGTGCAAAATTGATGTAGGTCTTATTTCTTCACCAAAGTGTCCAAACGATAAAAATGTCACTTTAGAATTCACGTCCTTTTGTCATTTCAAGAAATTCTAAAGTGGTCCAACTAGCATAGACTACCATAGACCAGTATGATCTTACACCAGATGAGTGGATGGAATTGGTTAAAAATTGTAGAAAGCATGCTCCTTTTGATGTTAATAATATGGTGGGGAAATTTTTGTCATTTGACGAACGACGGCCAATGTTCAGGGCCTACCAGAGTATAGTAGACGAAGTAGGGTGAATCTGTGATGCAGTTTAATGATGATTATTGTGAAACATATAAATCCGTCGATATAAAGAAATCTAGCGTGAACCTACATGATTTCATAGAGTTCTTGCAGAATTTTACACCAGATCAGGGCAGCGACATACGCGTTTTGAAATTCAAAAAAATGCAGGACATAAAAAAAATGTTGAAATTTGTACCACCGATTCATCACCCCTTTTACCTGTCTCTCCACATGTAAACCGCAGAGATGAAACAGAAAACAATCCAGAAGATTTTCTACCAGCCCGCCGTGGAAAAAACTAGGTTACTGTTACTTTTCATGCAGAGGTGATCATTTACGAATGTGTGTATGTTATTTTTGTAATTAAAGTACTTCCTTTCACATATTTTTTACTTTATTCATATAATTTTCAATTTGTAGTTCAAACTTCCTTAAAAATTTAAAATTCTAAAGTGGTTTATGTAACAAGTTTTCTTGTTACAAACAAATATTATATAAAAAACGTTTCTATAATAATTTTTTTTAATGCAGAATGTTAAGTTAACTATTAAGCTAACATAATAATTTACAATATTCACTTAACATACATCAACAATCGCACACCGCATTAAAACGCGGTTCATCTGTTTTCTCCAATTTTGCATTTTGTTAGATAGACCAGTTTATTTCTACGCTAGCCAAATGTTCTAGAAAAATATTCGCCATAAAATTTCCCCTCAGACAAAATCTTTGTACAAATAACGCAAAAGACCACAGGATATAATAATCACAAATGACGCCAGGAAATATGCAACAACTTTTATTTGTATATACTTTAGATGCACTTTGGATCCTCCCCCGGCACCGGAGGGAACATTTTAACCTTCTATCTGCATTGTTAATTGATATTTTCTACATGTGCTTCCAAACAAGGGTTAAAAAGAGCCATTTGCGTGGGCGTTAGAGGGTTAAAGTCTACCACTAAGAAATTCCTTATTAAATTGTGTAGAAGAAGTCTGAGCTAAAGAACTTCATTTGAGGTCATTTTTTATAAGATATTTTCGATAAAGTAATTGCACCTCCAGCTGAAACCATAAAACTTTAACCCCATCTAAAAAAAAAAACTCAGACCCTCTGGACTAGTACTCTGTTCGGCAAGGTTGGTCTGGGAGATATCCTCTTTCATAATTAATAGCGTTTGTTCGTGTTGAGAAATCACTGTTGGACAGTGTTATCGATTTCGCAAGCGCGGTTTTTAAGCCTACGGGAAAACTGTTTAGCTCTAGTGGGTTCGTATCTTGGCTAAGCATGGTTACCGCTAAGGTAACGTACAAACCTAAGCGACTTTAAGGAAATTTTTAGGAAGGGAAGTTTAGACATTTATATGTATGTATAACAAGTTGGCTGGAAGTAATTTACTATGTATTTTTTATTTTATTTTCATATTTTTGAAAAACAAATGGCATAATATGAACGACATTATGATGTGCGCATATTATGTGGAGTTGCAACTCTACCATCTTGATAACAAAGAAAAATCGAGGTTGTGTGAATTGAGTTTGCTTGCTTGCGCTTTGGAAAAAAGTCAAAAAGTAATTTCAGTAAATATTTTATTAGAATTAATAGTAGATAATATTTTTCGAGGCATATAACTAATATGTATATGTACGTATTAGAAACGGCATAGAGTTGCCAGATGGTTTTTTTTTTTTTTAATTTTGCTTTTTTTAATAATTTTGTTTTTTTTAATGGATTTTTTTTTAATTTCAAGTTTGTTTAAATATATACAAGTGATGGATTTAGCGGTGAAAGATTTTAGATTTAAGGATTTTAATTTTAATTTATGTTTTTAAGGCATTGATTTCTTTTTTGTGTTTAATTTGTAAATAATATATTTTTGTTTAAAAATATATATATATTTTTGTTTTTAAATTTTTAGATTTAATTTTTAAAAAGGCTTTTTTTTATTAAACAGCATAAAAAATATGTTAATTTTTATTAACATGGTAGGTGCATTTTTTTGGTGAGGTTTTTGGTATTTTTTGTCTTCATATAAATAAAAATGTAAGAAGTATTTAATTTTTTTTCAAGTTTTGATTTTGGGTGTGTGTTTTATCTATTTCTTAGGTATTTCAGTTTCAGTGTGCATATTTTTATTTTTATGTGATTTTTTGCGATGTTTGCATTTGATTTTTGTCTTGCTTGTCTTGTTTTGTTTTTTTTTTTTGAGGAATCAAAATTTTGTGTGCAGGTTTTCATTTTCATTTTTTGTTTTCTTTTTTTTCTTCTTTTTTTAGTTTGGGGTTTTCTGTATAAATTTTTTAAATGAGCATGCGTTTTTTGGGATTTTGGATTTCGTTAGTTATTAAATCAGTTGTTGTGTGTGTATAGTTAGCATAGTGTTAAAAGTTCTACTACGATTATTTGTTTATTTTGGCTGTGAATTTTGTGTGAAATTTGTTTAGTGGGTGAGTTAATTAGTTTAATTTGTCATTTTGTTTTTGTTGCTGTTTGTTTTTGTGCTACTTACGCATTTTGTTATTATGTTTATGCAGCTATTTTGTGCATATAGTTATAGTTATTTTGTATAAGTAATGTGTGATTTTAATTTTGTTTATTTTTTATGGTTTTTTGAAGTATGCATAATGATGTTTATATTTTTATGAAACCGTATGCATGTTGAAAAATATTTTATTAGTAAATAGAAAATGTTGACAAAAAAAAATATGAGTACTTTCACTTTTTGGATCGATTTTCCAAAACTGAAGCTTTCATGTGGATATATGACATGTTATTATAATAAGATTATTTATTTTGTTATATGTTGTTCGAATTTTTCTGTATTTTTTTTACATCGAGCAGGGAAATGGCGCTTTATTTTAATGATAATACAAAACTTAAAAAAAAAAAATTTTTAAAAATGCTCTCCATGAGGTGAATTGGGTACCAACGTTAGTTATTTTGTTTTCAATTTTCAATATTGAAGTCATAAAAACCTCTTATTGTATTTAATATTAGTTGATCTCTGCGGTAATACGAGGGTTACTGTAAAAGTGCGCGGAATCAAGCACTTCCTGTTTTGGCAGAGTTCTGCGATTGTCATATTAGTAAAATTTGACGTTTTTTTTATACTCAGCTGTACTAGTACACAGAGTATTATAATTTTGATTTCATAACGGTGGATTGTAACATAATGAAATAATCGAGATAGATATGGACTTATGTATATCAAAATGATCAGGGTGAAAAGAGAAATCGATTGAGCCATGTCCGTCCGTCCGTCCGTCCGTCCGTCCGTCCGTCCGTCCGTCCGTCCGTCCGTCCGTCCGTCCGTCCGTACGCACGATAACTCGCGTAAAAATTGAGATATTTTGATGAAATTTGAAATGCAAGTTGGTATCGAGACTGGGACGGTTGGTATTGAAAATGGGCGAAATCGGACCATGACCACGCCCACTTCCCCTATATAGTAAAAATCGGAAATTTTGTATCTCAGCCACTAATATAGCTAGAGTGCTAAAATTTTACCCACGTATTGAGCTCAGGCCCTTATGAAGAAATTTGATGAAGTTTTGGAAAATGGGCGGTGCCACGCCCACTTATTAAGGGTCAAACATTGAAAGTTTTATATGTCATAACTCAGAAACCGTTGAAGATATATCGATGAAATTTGGTACGCGTAATTTGCTTACTTAGACAAATGTTTTGGCGAAAAATTATAAAAATCGGTTGACGGCCACGCCCACTTTTATATATGGGAACTATAAAGGGGCCTAATAAAAACATTTTAAGCGATATCTCTGTCAAATATAAAGATCTATCACTGAAATTTTGTGGCACGAGTCCACCTACGGACGTAAAACAAAACATATAAAAATTTTGGAAAATGGGCGGTGCCACGCCCACTTATTAAGGGGCAAATATTGAAAGTTTTATAAGCCATAACTCAGAAACCGTTAAAGATATGTCGATGAAATTTGGTACGCGTGATATATTTACTTAGCCAAATGTGTGGACGAAAAATTACCAAAATCGGTATACGACCACGCCCACTTTTATATATGGGTATTATAAAGTGACCTAATAAAATCATTTTTAGCGATATCTCTGTGAAATATAAAGATAATTCATTGAAATTTTGTGACATGAGTTCTACAATAGACTGGAAACACAAAAAAAAAAATTTTATAAAATGGGCGTGGCACCGCCTCTTTTTATACAAAGAAATCTATGAGCCTATTACTCGACAAATAACTGAGATATTATGACGAAACTTAGTTTATACACTTTTATAACTTGTGTTAATAGACACGCAAAAATTTATTGAAATCGGTTTATGACCACGCCTACTTTTTAACAAAGATATTTCTGGAACACCCTTTTGGAATTTGTAACGTGAAGTCTTTGTAACTAAAAGTCATAGAGGGATGCAATTTTGCACTAACAATAATATTTATATGCTTATTTGGATGATTGATACAAATTTTGAAAATGGGCGTGGCTGCGCCCTGTTTATGCAGCACTCGTTTCATATAAAATACACCCTATATCGAACAAACGCAAACAAACAATGAAAGCATACAGCTGAGTATCTAATGTTCGATTCCACTCGAACTTAGGCTTCCTTACTTGTTTTTATCTATAATTCAGTTGACAGTTCGATCTCAAACTGCTCGATTTTGTTTCAAAAACATAAAACGAGAGTAGTATTCGTGTGAAAAATGTAAATTTCACATCTTGACTTCCAAGTGATTTGGTTTTATGATTTTCGCATCAGTGTATGGAAAAAATGTCAATTCGTTATTTGGTGATGAAGCACCATTCAAAACTGTCGCTCACAAATGGTTTGCAGAATTCAAGCGTGAAAGAGCAACGTTTGATGACGATCTTCGTGAAGGTCGTCCGTGCACCTCTGTTGTCGCGAAAAATATGGATGCTGTGCGTAAAAGAGGCATCCTAACGCATTGCGGCGAAATAAATATGTACGATTTTGCACAATCATTTGCATGTCAGGAAGCTTTGCAGTCGTTGGATGCCACACAATTTGAAGGAAGAACAAAAACAGGCACGTGTCAATTGGTGCAAGGAAATGCTAGATACATTCGAAGCAGGTCGTTCAAATTCGGTATACAACATCGTAAGAGATGACGAATCTTGGATTTATTCATGTGAGCCAGAAACTAAACAGCAGTCGACTGTATGACTGTTCCAAAATGAAGTTAAGCCCACGGAAATGGTGCGTTACGAAAGGAATGATTACTTGTTTCATCGAAAAATTGGGTCATGCTGCAACTGTTGCATTAGAGGATTGAAGAACCGTTAATGCTGATTGGTATACTTTAATTCTTTTGCCGGAAGTAGTCGCTGAAATCAGAACAACACAAACTGCCGAATCATTGTTCATCATGGCAATGCAAGCGCTCACACAGCACGAGGAACTGTAGAGTTTTTGATCAGTAACAACATTCAATTAATGACTCATTGCCCATATTTGCCTGATTTATCACCCAGTGACTTCTTCTTATTATCACATATCAAAAATGGAATACGTGACGAGCATTTTTCATAGCCTGAAGGGGCCACTAAAGCACTTACATATATCACTTGTTTTGGAGGTAAATACCTCGCTCAGAGTGGCAAAATTGCATTGAAGATTGGTTTCTTCGGAGACAAAATTGCAGATTTTAAATGAGAATATTTTGAGAAGCAATAAAGCGATTTGCATAACGGAGTTTGCGTTTTTCTTTACATTTTGCGCGAACTTTTGCAGTGACCCTCGTATTTACCTATATGAGTAAGCCACTCGAAGGATTCATATTCACTTTCCCTCAGTCTTACTTTCGTGGCAAGCAGCTGAATTTCCTCACAGACTATAAAAAAAATTTTGTTCATATATTTGAGCTTTGGCCACCATGAAAAATTCAAACAAACTTTTCAAATTTTTCTTTTTCCTTTATTGGTCGATATTTCGGCTCCAATCTGGAGTCATCTTCAGGACTGAAAAACATATGTACATATATAAGTATTACATACATATATATATATATATATATATATATATATATATATATATAAACATAAACAAAAATAAACTTACACAATTGTCTATAAAAAAAATTTTATTTTTAATGATTCAAAAACAAACTATAGCCTTTTTTTTTGGACAAATAGGTATGTATGTTGATAATTCTGTTCTCTGCCGTCTAGCAGTACAGACTAATAAAAAGTGTAACTTTCTAAACTCCTCACAAAATCTCAATGAATATTGCTTCATGAATAATCGGTGGGCATTTGGGAATTTAAGAACAACTTGGAGAGTCAATTAAGTGTCTGTATAAAACTTATAAATATAAAAAAAAATAGAAAAGACCTATTCTTAAAAATCAAAACAGGCAACATGTCTTTAAATAGCACTATTTCCCCAGCTTGGAAAAGTTTTTCGGGTTAATATGTATATGCTCATATGTGTGTATTTATATTTTTTATCCATAATAGAAAAGAAAAAATGTTATATACCTACCAACGCAGCTTTTTTCGTTTAAATGTGATACATGAGACCACAGTACAAGGAGTCTTCATAAAAGATAGTACGACGCAAATGGAAATTTAATGGAGAATATGAATTGTTCTAGATTGATAATGATGTCGTTGGTCAAAAACTATCGCCGATTCGATATTTTTGAACTTTTTATACATATATATACGCTGTTTTTGACCACCTCAAATTCACATTTTTCTTTACTAATTAGACGTTTGTTATATTTGTTTTTTACTGTTAAAAATCTTTTCAACAGTTACTATAGATAATAATTTTTTCCTCGAAGTACCAAGTATCAAATGACACAAAACACTAGGCTTATCCGACAAATGCGCATATGCATGTACGGAGTTTTGTACTTAATAAAAAAAACCGTTGTAAATTTAACAAAAAGATATGAATATTTTTATTTTTCAATGTACTAATGTCAGTGGCGGATCCACGGGGGGGGGTTTGGGGGTTCAAACCCCCCCTTGTGGTTTATCATAGATCCAAAATTAATGCCCTTATAGATTCTGCGCCCAAATTTCCCAAACTGATCAAGGAAAACTATCATTCCAAAAGCAATGGTTGGACCACATAACATCCAAAATATGTACCTACATGCGAAAAAAGTTCATGTAGGTACCTTTGGACGCACGTGCATAAAATCAAATTTGTCAAATACTATTCGCAAATTGCCAAATCGCAAATTTATTTTCTTTTTTTCTTATCCCTATTTTTATCGGGATTGTACAGAATTAATTTGGTCAGAAATGTCTGAATCGTTGGAGAAATTGCTTTTTTCAGAGGCATTTCGCAATTCTTGTTTAAATTAATCTTTTAAAAATTTGAGTATATAAAAACAAGAACAAGAATAATTCTATTAAAAATATAAATATAACCAAAAAGTACTACATACATATATTCTTATTTATTTTGGCTTTAAATGCAAGGATAAGTGAAATTGATGATCAATTTCCCACCAATACCATACGATACTCATTCGCACGTACCAATGCAAAAATATACATACATACGTTATACATGTTATTTAGAACTTCAATTGAAATCTCCTGCACTTTATGTGATGACATACATATTGTTAATTTGGAGGGTTTTGAGTTTGGTGTTTTTAAGGTGCGGGAAATGGCGCAACTAGTATATAGAATGATAATAGTAGGTGGTATTAGTCCATATTTTCACCAGCGCACATAGGTAGATTTTCAAGTTTTATGCGGCCAAAAATATTTTATTGTCTACATCTATTTCAAATTGCTTGTTTAATGCAAAATTTTAATAATTTGAGTTAAAAGTCGATTTTAATGAAAAATATATGCAGTGACTCAAAAAAAAAATCATACGCCAAAGTTTTTAAATTTATTTCAAAGAGTTCTGTCGAAAATTTTACTTTCTTATTTTAGTTTAAAAATATATAAAATTTTTCAATAAAAATCGTTTTAAGCAGGATTTCTGAGCTTATGGAAAAAATCTGAAAAATCGTAGAAATTTCTGAAAGTGGATTAAAAATTTCAAAGCAAGGCCATAATTTATAGAAGATTTTGAGGAGATTTCTAAGTGTACTGTTATGTAGCCAACAAATTTTAGTGTAAAAAGTTAAATTCTCAATGCTGTGAAAAATTCCGTCAATTTTAGAATTAAAATTTCCGAAAAGCCAATGAAAATTTTCAAAAAGTTGAATGTTGCATATTGTTATATTAAAATTGAATGAGCTGCAAAACTGCATACTCAAAACTCTTCTAAAAAATGTAGCTTTAGGATTCTTAGCCCCTTTTTATGATAAGTATTTCCTTGACTTTGAAAAATTGGAAACACTAAAAATACGAAAGCAGGTAATTTTCCAAATAGGCCAATTTTTAATCCATTGTTGATAATTTCTGGCTTTGCATTTTTCCGTAGAGGAATTGACGGGTAATCGATCGGAGGCGATAATATAACTAAATTGCTTTTGAATTAAAAAATTAATATTTTTTCAAGAAAGGCCGATATGCTTAAAAGCTTCAAAATGGTGGGTCTTTTATTATGCTAGGTTGACGATTTCTTCAATAAATAATGATATTTACCTGAAGCACCCGAATCCATGATGTTTACTTTGATAACTGTCTTAAAACTGAAAATATTGACGTTTAAAAATGGGTTACTTAAAATACGTAAAAAAAAAAATCGAAAAAGTGAGAGAATAATAAGTTTCGACTAGCGGCAGGGACACCTCCGTTGTCTATAAAAGCCGAGAAGACCGGTTTATTATCGCCCGGTCTATTATAAACGTAGAGCGATTTTGGATTTTGCATTTGCACCAATTTTAAAATTTTCAATTTTGGCCGCATAAATTCGTAAAATCTACCTATGTGCAGCGTCTGCCCTTAAAAAACATCTTCCAAAAAAAGAAATTTTCAAAACCCCCCCCTTGCCGAAATCCTGGATCCGCGCCTGACTAATGTATGCTCGCGATATATTTATATGCCTCATAGTAGGTATACAGTTGCCATGAAAGAATTTAATATAGTTAGATGATAGTGCAAGCTTTATGTATACATAATGAGAGAGAGCTCTGAATGCTACGATTATGAAAATGTTATTTACAAAAAGTATGTATGTATGTATGTCTTGTCATCAGCTCAGGGGTTATTAACTTATACATTTTTATATAGATCAAAGCTTACTCTCACGGTTTTTTCCGCGTATGGCTGGTCTAAAACTTTCATCCAGAGTTGTAAACAACATTCAATTGCAACGATTGTGAGTACAAAGAAATTACAAGCACTGACAGCTTTGTTTTTTTTTTTTTTTTTATTATTTAAACCTTATTTTGTTATGTAAATATTTTCTAACCGCTCCTAAATTGTTTTCCATTGTTTAAACCAAATTTTATGCTGCTTATTTTACATACACTAGCTAATTTTGTCTAGATGGTTTGGTAGCGAAATAAAGGTAGTCGGATGAACTTTTTTAGTTTTTATTTTTGAATTTTTAATTTTTAGTTTTCCCATTTTGCTCTATATGAAGGATTATGATTTACTTTATTCTTTTAAAATTTAAAAATTGCTTGCAACTAAATAATTACTTAAGTAAGTTTATAGTTGATAATCTATTTTTTAGTAAAGAATAATTGAGTTGTAGTTATAGTTTTTGTTTTCGAAGATGATTAAAATAGAGACAAAAACACGAAAAAATAATAATTATAGAAAAGAAATCATACAAATCAATAAAGTGCCTTTTATGATTTTACTATTTTACAAACATGGAGTTCAAATCGATTTTCGTATGATGCTTGGTTTGTGTATGTTAAGCTCTTTTATTACTTTACTATTTCTCAAGACTGCTTTTGAAATAATTTTTGACTATAAATTTTGACTATATACTTTGCTGAGCTTTAGAAAATAAATATAATAGTAATGAAACTTGGCAACGGTAGTTCCGTATACTCTTTATATTGAACCTGCGCTATTTACTATAGTCGATATGATAACAGTATCTCTCAGCTCCTTGTGATTATTGACTCGTAAGTATTTTGAGAATATCTGTTATTGTTTTCAACTCGTTGTCCAATTGTTTGTACTAAGCTTTCGTTGTAAGATATCCTTTATTTTTTTTGACTAAGTGTAATCAATAGACTGCGGATCTTTATACAAAAAATTTAAAATGAATTATTAAGAGTTACATATATTGATTCAAAACTATATATTCACATTCCAAAGCGAATTTTCTTGCTCTGTTTTGGATATGCAAAATATATGCAACTTATATGTAGGTTATATGTAGGGACACGATATCGAATCAAAAGCATCGATCTGGTACTCATTTAAAATATCGGTTAAAAAGAATCGCGAACCCGATAATATCGAAACTAAACTACTCGATACTCAAAGTATCGGTATCGAAAGCGGTAATTTTCTAGAAGGTGCAACCTTAAAATTTCCTCTAAAATAGTTAAAAGAGGTATCAATCGACGCGTTCTGACCTCTAGATTAAGAATTCAAAAGCGGAAATAAAAGATTTTTCCACATTTTAATGATATTTATTAAAACGGTTTAAAGTTGCACCGTCTTCTAGAAAGTTACCAAAAACGCAATAAAACTGCACCCTGAGGCATACGCATATCGCTGTATTAGTGCTAATTCCATGTCATAGTATGCCATGGCTGGTTCCAAATTTTTGATTTTGACGTAAATCCTTTTCTACATAGTTCATAAGAATAGTTCAAGCTGATTAAAAAAATTATACAAGTTTATTAAGTTCTTGAAAACATTTTTTACAAACCAACAGCTTTTACAAAACAACAGATGTATTTAATGCAATCACAGTTGTAAAAAGATATTTGCAAAATATTTAGTATTTTAAAAAATAAACCTCTTAAATAACATTAATAATTCATTTTCATTGAGATTGAGTGTCAGAATAGCTGTGCATTCCATGTTAAAAGAGAAGCCATTGCGCAGTATGATTTCTCTTCCGGACTTCTTCTTTCCCCTTACGGCCAAAGCAGAAGCTTACAAGAGGCAAATTTAAAATTTGTGTTTCCATATATTTTATATTTTAAAAATAATTTATTTTATAGTTGTCAAATTGAAACAATTGTCAGAAAAAAGTGCCGAATGTCAAAAAACCTATCGAAATACAAGCTGGCTCATTGGTTTTTAACCGCCTAGATGGTATTTCGTTGGTTTTTTCCAACATAGCTTACTCCCTTTCACCAACACAAAACTGTATTTGACCACCTCTTTCACACAAAAAACCTTGTAGAATACCAGGAAAAAAAAAACGTTGTGTCATAGGGGCATTAATGGAAAACAGACCCTTTTTTGTTTACGTGTTTTTAGTAAAATGAGAAAGAAAAAAGATATTGGCGATTCCTTCGCTGAAATGACGATTTTTTATTTACAAACGTCAAATTATCTTATGAAAATGAACAAGTAAGGAAGCCTAAGTTCGAGTAGAATCGAACATTAGATACTCAGCTGTATGCTTTCATTGTTTGTTTGCGTTTGTTCGATATAGGGTGTATTTTATATGACACGAGTGCTGCATAAACAGGGCGCAGCCACGCCCATTTTCAAAATTTGTATCAATCATCCAAATAAGCATATAAATATTATTGTTAGTGCAAAATTGCATCCCTCTATGACTTTTAGTTACCCGAGCTTCTCTCCCAATTCGAGGTGTGCTCCTTTTTGTTTTTTCCTACTAATTGGGTGGACCTACAGTTTTATGCCGGCTCCGAACGGCGAATGCATTTTTTGTGAGAAGCTTTTTCATGGCAGAAATACTCTCGGAGGGTATGCCGCCCACTGCCGAGAGGTGACCGCTGCTCTTAAAAAACCCAATAATTGGATTTTTACTAATTAGAAAAATTTGTTTGGCTCGGACCGTGGTTTGAACCCGAGACCTCTGGCATAGCAGGCGAGCACTCTACCCACTGCACCACAGCGGCCAACTAACACATGTTATAAAAGTGTATAAACCAAGTTTCGTCATAATATCTCAGTTATTTGTCGAGTAATAGGCACGTAGATTCCTTTGTATAAAAAGAGGCGGTGCCACGCCCATTTTCCAAACTTTTTTATTTTTTGTTTCCGGTCTATTGTAGAACTCATGTCACAAAATTTCAGTGATAGATCTTTATATTTGACAGAGATATCGCTTAAAATGTTTTTATTAGGTCACTTTATAATACCCATATATAAAAGTGGGCGTGGTCGTCAACCGATTTTGGTAATCTTTCGTCCACACATTTGGCTAAGTAAATATATCACGCGTACCAAATTTCATCGATATATCTTTAACGGTTTCTGAGTTATGGCTTATAAAACTTTCAATATTTGCCCCTTAATAAGTGGGCGTGGCACCGCCCATTTTCCAAAATTTTTATAATTTTTGTTTTATTTCCCTAGTTGGTCTCCTGCCACAAAATTTCAGTGATAGATCTTTATATTTGACAGAGATATCGCTTAAAATGTTTTTATTAGGCCCCTTTATAGTTCCCATATATAAAAGTGGGCGTGGCCGTCAACCGATTTTGATAATTTTTCGCCAAAACATTTGTCTAGGTAAGCAAATTACGCATACCAAATTTCATCGATATATCTTCAACGGTTTCTGAGTTATGACATATAAAACTTTCAATTTTTGACCCTTAATAAGTGGGCGTGGCACCGCCCATTTTCCAAAACTTCAACAAATTTCTTCATAAGGGCCTGAGCTCAATACGTGGGTAAAATTTTATCACTCTAGCTATATTAGTGGCTGAGATACCAAATTTCCGATTTTTTCTATATAGGAAAAGTGGGCGTGGTCATGGTCCGATTTCGCCCATTTTCAATACCAACCGTCCCAGTCTCGATACCAACTTGCATTTCAAATTTCATCAAAATATCTCAATTTTTACGCGAGTTATCCTGCGTACGGACGGACGGACGGACGGACGGACGGACGGACGGACGGACGGACATGGCTCAATCGATTTCTCTTTTCACCCTGATCATTTTGATATATATAAGTCCATATCTATCTCGATTATTTCATTATGTTACAATCCACCGTTATGAAATCAAAATTATAATACTCTGTGTACTAGTACAGCTGAGTATAAAAATATATAATCCTATATCTCCAGTTGGCCGCTGTGGTGCAGTGGGTAGAGTGCTCGCCTGCTATGCCAGAGGTCTCGGGTTCAAACCACGGTCCGAGCCAAACACCAAAACAATTTTTCTAATTAGTAAAAAATCCAATTATTGGGTTTTTTAAGAGCAGCGGTCACCTCTCGGCAGTGGGCGGCATACCCTCCGAGTGAATTTCTGCCATGAAAAAGCTTCTCACAAAAAATGCATTCGCCGTTCGGAGCCGGCATAAAACTGTAGGTCCACCCAATTGGTAGGAAAAACAAAAAGGAGCACACCTCGAATTGGGAGAGAAGCTCGGCCATAAAACTCGTCAGAGTTATAATAGCGCCATTGTATTATTATATTTTCTCCAGTTATCATTATTTCTATCGCATGGTAATTGCAAATTGTAAGCAAGTTTCGGTGGCAAGTGTGTGCTTGTTTAATGTGAAAATCAATAAACAGATTTGGGTAACTTCATACAACTTCATACAAAAAACCTTACGAAGTAGCCCAAACCTGCAATTTTTCGATATGTACCTACCAGTGAAAATTACTCGTGCTTGTGCATTTTTCGGCCCTTTAGGAAGCAGCTTGTCACTTCTGCACACTCGACCGATTTTCGGCACTATTTTCCATTGCACAATTTTTTAGACAAATATGACACAATTTTAATTTTCCATCACTGAATGTACTCATTTGTTCGATACCGTGGTTGAAGTACTCGATACCAAAAAATATCGTTGCAAAAGAATCGAGTAAAAAGTATCGGTATCAAATGCAAAAAATATCGATTTGGTATCGTATCGTATCGTATCGAAATTCGTGTCCCTAGTTATATGCAAGTTATATGCAAATTAAAACTACACCTTTTTTACATCAGATATGGAATTTTAAGTGATATACACAATAAGTAAAGTATAGTTGATTGCAAAAATCATATGTTATATGCTGAATCTTTTGTTCTATGCAAATATAAAACCCATTAACACCCAAAAACAAACTGCAAATGGGAACTAATTTTTATTATAATAATTTTTAATGTAAAGAGGTAATTTTAGTTGTAGTTAAGACCACAATATACTACAAGTGTTTTCTCCACATTTTCAATGGAAACATTGTGACGCTTATCGGTTAAGATCCGTTATATGCTGAAAATGAACGCTCAACATCATAAGATGTAACCGGAGCATACTTAAATTCGCTCCAAAAGTGACTGGGAATCTGTATTCCAGTTTCTAATATTTTGTTGTCACCTGAAAGTATTTTGGCTACTCCTAATATGACTTCAAAAGCAGGTTCTTTTTTGAAACAGCTTCAATTTTGACCAAAACTATTTGCCCACATGATCCTGACGTAGCGTCAAGTCCTTCAAAAGCTTCTGTTATTAGGGCCATTGAAGCCATTAGGAGAACTCCGCGAGACTCTAACTTGCGGATTAAAACTGCTAAACCTCAATTATTATGCAAATATGCAAGTTATATGCAAATATGCAAGTTATATGCAATATGCAAAATATGCAGATATAAATATGAAAATAGAAATATATAGAAATATAATAGAATATTTTGTTAATAACTTTCATTTTCCTCTTTGGAACCATATCGCTATCTCTTTTCCTTAAAAATATGCAATTGCATAAAGATACGCAGTCTAGTAATCAATATGTATATGTTCTATGATTGTCTGCATCAAAACTCGATTTGGTATTTTATCTCATATCATATCATAAAGGGATAACACTAATTGCCACTATATAGAGAAACAATAAACTAAACAAAACAAGAATAAATAAAATGTAAATAAATATCTAATTCAAGCAATCAGTTATTGTATGTTTTATATCCGATTGTTTCACAATACACTCATCATCAGCATTGGATCATCAATATTAATAATCATCATACATACGTAGATATACACAACAGTAATAAACATCATAATAGCAAAACAATAAAAGAATTAAGATTCATACCAATTCAACAAAGAAAACACTTCATTGAGCAGAAAGCATAGCAAAACAAAGATAAGGAAAGAATGAGCGAGAGAAAAAAAAATATATAAAATAAAATATAAAAAAGCTAAATTCATAAATTTCAGCTAATTCTTTGTGATTTTATTTGTTTTTTTTTGGCTGTAAGTATTTTTGCTTGGCTGAACTGTCTTGTGATGTATTGTCTTAAACTTTGGAATGTAAATATTTATATGGATTTGGGTATCATCGTTTTAAAGTGCAACACCGCACTATATGAATCTATATCTCCTACCTTATTTGTTCGATTGAAATGGGATTTTAGTCTTTTTTTATTGCCGAAGTATGTGTACTCACTTAGAGCTAAATATTTAAATAATAAATAATAATAAGGATAATAACAGTGTGGATTCGAGGAATTCGAATGTGGAACTGAAATTGAATGGAGATGTTCCCGAAAAAAACAAGAGATGAAACTAAAATACCAATGTATGTTTAATTGAAAATACCTACATATATTTAAACATCGTCCATGTCTTTACAAAACCACCTATTTGAGATTTGTTTAAAAAATTAGATTTGGAAACGGCTACTGAAATACTAACTATCCCACCATGTCTATGGAAAAGCAAGCGCATCTTTTCGCTCTCCTGTAAAATTTGGGTTATGGTAAATGGGCGGTTTTGAAAACGCATCGATGATTTGTTAATATGTATAAGCAAGCAATCCTGATTGCTGAGTAATAAAATTGTTGGACAATTTGTTTCAAGGTGTTTGGGAGGAATTCCTATGGATTTGAAGGAATGTCATATTTCTTCCGAGTCCGCTGTGTAAATTTTAAAGAGAATATTGCTAACAATAAAGGAAAATCTACCAACTTATTGGATCTCATACATTAGCACGGCTGACCGCTTGCGGATAGATAATGTTAGCGGAAAAGGGGAGAGTAGGTACTCTCTAAGGGACGCGCCTTTGCTTAATTGCTCTTAATTTAGATAAAACAATCAGACGCTGCAGTTGGCGCATATACCAAATTTGACAAGGGATGACGCACAATTAGAATCCTTATCCGATGGCCACATCTTCTGCCTCAATAGGTGGATTAGTTTTTGATATCCGTAAATAGCATTGCATAGTTAATCGACTTGAAAGATTACGAATTTCGATTAAATGCAAAGTGATATCGTGAAAGGCGTGGGTTGATTGTTCAAAAGCAGGAATTGCTCTGGAGGCTTTGGGATATGCAACAATTTCATCACTCCGAGACAGGCAGTGTGGGGAGTGGATCATAGGCTTAGCTTAGCAAACATAGCGCGTCTCTGATGTAGGTGGTGTCGGGGCACCGCAACATCCAGGAGAAGGAAATGGCTGATGGCAAGGTTCGGATCATGATATCGCAGAAGCGCAGGAGGTTCTTGCGCCTCTCGGTTTCATAAAGGGTCGCATCTCTCGGCACTGGTTCAAGGAGGCTAAAACCAGATGGAAGCGGAATTCTGTGGATTTCATATAATGAAATGCAATCTTCAGGCATTTTTAAGATGGACAGGAGGGACACTTGACTGCGGTAATTGCAATATTGGCACCCATGTCGCTCGATTCGGATTAGACGCAGTTGTAATCCTCCTGGGGCGGAGGAGATGATGGAACACTTTCTACGCAACTGTTCTTCGCATTGCCTAGGTAGAATGAAATTTCTTGGCAAGTCGTTCGTCGATAGCCTCAAGATATTTACAGAATTATTGATTTAGATTTAAAGGCGTTGTCCTATTCCTTACCAGGAGGTACATCGGAATCATTTCTTTGGTCCCTTGGCTTTATTGATCGAGGCTTGTGATCTGAATTATCGGCCTGAATATCACAAGCGCTTCTCTTACAAGAAAACGCTATCTACAACTGAGATCTTACTATACTTTTAGTCATGCTCGATGGCGGTGTTTAATGTAAAGCAGATCGCGGAAAAATTAAAAAAATATATAAGAATTTGAAAAAAAAAAACAATAATGCAAATTAAACATAAAATCTCCCATTCAATAAAAGTTTCGAAGCTAACACAATATATGCACGTCTGTTTGTAAGTATGCATTACTACATTGTTAGTAGGGAAATGGGTAATTGTGTAATGTGTGTGTGAGTATTTATGTTTTATGTGCTCTTATTGTTAAACAAGCTCCTCTAAAATGTGTATTATGTATGACTCATTCAAACTAATTCTTTGGTTTGTATACTAAATTTAACTTATTTGTGTTTTCTTTTTTTCTACTACTTTTTTTTGCAGTGTACCTATAAGAGGAACAGCATCCGACGTTGTCGGCATGGATTCAGCAACAAGATTTAGAAATACTGTTAAGGATAGTAGAATTGTTACGCCTGAAATAAGAGAATAATAAAAGGAAACAAAATGAAAGTAACAGAAAAATATTGCAATTGAATATGCCGTTTTTAAAAAGTTAAATGCAAATAATATGAATATTTTTTTTATAAGTGTACTAAATAAATTAATAACTTTTTTTGGCAGTAGACCTAGAAGCATTTAAAGCATATTAAAAATTATTGTAAAAAATAGTATAGTTGGCATATGTTGAATTTGCTGATTTTTGTTGTTGCAGGAAAAAAAGTGTTTGGAGCTTTTAAAAGCTTTCCGTGTTAAAATCAACCTGTAAGCGGTTTGAGAATTTTTTTTTATATAATTGGGATTTCGGATTTTTGGTCGGATTTTCCTTTAACCTGCTCTACTTTTTTGACTTTAGTGCATTTTCTTGAGCTTTTTTAAGTATAATTTTTTAATTTCAAATAAATTTCCTTAGTTTAACTAAAACATGACATTTTAAAGCTGGAAAACAGAAAGAAGAGCGTGGAGCTTTTAAGAGCTTTTAAGCT